>CM018079.1:19202842-19700342 GCA_008658365.1 Alca torda | reverse complement strand
TCAACATTTTTACTCAACTCCGTTCTGAAGCTTCCACTACATATTCATCCAATAAGGAAGAGGCTAGCTATGATTTGAGGTTTTGTTACTAGGTTGAATTTCAAGCAGGTTTCTGAAAGGAATGTTAACTTCCAACAAGAAAGCCTAACTTCCACTTTCATTTCAGTTTTGGAAGCACTCTAAGATAAACTGGTATTTTGTTTAAAACAACAAAATATTTCCATATTAAACACACAAAGATCCAGGTACCAGGAAAACATGATGCAGCCTGATACAGCAGATCAGTGACGCAGCACTGAGACCACGCAGCTAGAGAATGCAGGAGCTTCACAATGAACACATACGCTGCCGACCAGCCCTTTCCCCACAGGGGTGCAGCACAAAACCTCACTGTAAACGCCCTCAGCTCAGAAGTTAAGATTTACAACAACCTATTCCTAGCACCTATTTAAATAGTACATAGGCTTAATGCCTACATGTGAGAAATAACGCTTACAGGTATTTTCAGACTATTAACCTGTTCAGTTTCTCTAGGAAAAACTCCACCTACTTTACTAAGCCCAACATTGTGGTATTTCTTTTCCATTATTTTCTTCACTGGTTCCTCCTCCTTGAAAGTAATGAAGCAAAATCCACGCCTCTTGTTCGTCTTGTTATCCATAGGTAGTTCTATCGATTCAACCTGGTAGAAGACAGAGATTTTGTCTTTTATCCTACCATTCATGACACTTAAAAATATTTGCAACAGGTCGTATTTGTCAACTGCAATTATTTAACTTGAATATGATAATGTGCCTCCTCGATAGGGCTTTACATCACTAGAAACCATCAACATCACGAACATCACCTTTACTAGAAATAGTGCTCATAATTGTGTAAAAGATTTTTTTTCCTCTAATAGTATCATTTGCCCATTCAGGAACTCATACAAAATCGGATGCACAAAGAATATTTTAGTTGTGCCAGATAAACAGTCCCGGTTTGACTTTCAGTTTTAACTCAGTTGAGACTGAAGTAACTAGGTGTTTCAAATCTTGAGCAGATCTAAACCTCCAGGTTTCGTATGAAAAAGATTTAGCTCTGTGTAAGTGCATAGTTCTGTTCATCCACAATGCTGCTAAAATTGTATGTTAAACAGGACAAGTTTTACACCTGACTATAAACACAGAGTAAAGGTCTCCTTACATATAGCACACGAGACTTCAGTCTAGGCAAACAGTAAAGTCTATAGTCCAGACAGAACTGTCTGTAAGGCAGTAAGATTACAGGTATTTGACAACCGAATTCCCTGAGAACAGAGGTGTCATGACCTGATGCTGGAAACATCTGAGAACTAATAGGGAAGTGGCAGCTGTACCAAGCTCATACAAGGCTAGCTTTTAAGGACTGCAGTGATACTTTGTTCATCTGCACCACCAAAAACCGGGGACAGAGATTACACCGTCACCCAGAATTTAGGCAAGGTGTCTGAACCTGTGCCATTGCAGATCAGCTAGGTGGTTGAAGAGCCTCTCACCCAACTGACCAAAGCAGCATGCTCAAAAACGTTGCCTCCCGTGCCTGTCCCAGTCAAGACTGTCAGACATACCATGAATCAGTTCCTGACTCTCTGACTTATTCCAGCTCCTCCTTCCATTAAACCAGTTTATACAACTCAAAGCCTGTAATTAATACCCTTATCATTAAAATTCTGACTACTAAGACACGTGGACCTACACTGGCCATTAAGTTTACAGTAGCATCCATGCAGGTTGCATTTGGGGGCTACTATTTATTACTAAATTTCTGAAGACAGAACAAGTACTATAAGTATGTTTATTTCACCATGTACCTCACCAAAACCTCCAAAATATTCCCTTATTTTCTCCTCAGGCGTGTCTGGAGATAAGCCCCCAACAAAAATCTTTTTAACAGGTTCTTTTGTTTTCATGGCTTTAGCTCTTTTTGGATCAATGACTTTTCCATTCAGTTTGTGTTCTTTCTGGTCCATGACCTGTGGAAAATTAAAACACAATCTTACTCACAGTTCAAGCTAAATGTTTCACTGATGTTTTTGGCAAGGCCCAGTTACTTTTATGCTTAGTTTATGTTAATGTTATCGCCTCCATTTCAATACTTTGATGACAGCAATAATTTGTTGCACAAAACCAAAGAGTTTCATATTTTGATCACTATCCACTGACATAGACAGTTCTGATAAAGCATTTCAGGAGTCACCTGGAGCCACGTTATCACTCAAGGGAAGTAAGAGTGTGTAATGTTTCTCAGAAAGTACTCAGCAATCCCAACACCAAACCTCACGAAGTAAAGAATCTGTATTTTAGATACTGCCAAAGATCAATGAAGGGGAAAACTTTTCAGTGTGCCATGTCAACAGCATTTTAGAAAGGTTAACAGCTAATTTTTGCTTGGATAAATCCCAAATCTATCAAAGCCACTGGTTCTGCTCTAGGGGTTCACATTGCAGCTCTGGAATGCAAAGACTTAAAGTTCTTTGTAAATTACTGCTTTCACGTAGTAGGCAGCAGACATTTATATACAGTATTTTTAAAGTGCTCAAGTCCAGTGGCTCGCAGTATACTTCCCTGTAAGTATCCAAAGACACACTTTGGGAACCAGTGCTGCTCCTGGCCACTGCATCATAAGCAAGACAGTTTTGGAAAAAAAACATTTCAATAAGCATCTTAAATATATCGTATCCCAGAGTCATCTTTAACAGATCACGTACAAACAACTATGCATACAAGCATCCGAGTGCTTTATCTTTGCTACCTAAAATTGAACATGATGTTTCATTACATTAATACTACCTTATCTACGCTCTCCGATTCTTTGAAGAGTACAAAGCCGAAGCCTCTCGATCGCCCAGTGATGGGATCTAACTTCAGAGTGCAGTCTACAACTTCACCAAATTTAGAGAAATAGTCCTTCAGATCTTTCTTCGTAGTGTCCCAGCTAAGGCCGCCAATAAACATTTTCCTGTTAAGACAAGATGGTTAATCTGTTAATGCGTCTTACCCAAAATCCTGTACTGTCAAGCTTTTTGAGCTCAAGCTACCTAATGTAAGGAATAGCAGAATTTTATCAGTGACCCTCCACACACAGGCCTGTACTTTTTGAGAACCTGCTTAAATGATCCTGGCCAGGTTAGATGAAAACTTGCATGTACACAAAAGTTTTGCACCATCTTCCACTGCAGTCGCTTACTCTACTATCCCAAGAAACTACAAGAACAATAGAAACAAACACAGGCAGAACAGATTTATAAAGCAGTGCATTAAACGGAAGCATTTATGTACTAGTTTGGACTGGACATATGCCGATATTAGTAAACAAAAACAAAGAGAGTTAGTTTAGTTAAGTCCCCTTCCCCAGAAAGCAGTAAAAAAGCAAATTATTGGAAGGTCGAAACTTATCTTTCCTCCCAAAACCATGATATAAACACCTGGCATAATCCAATACAATCACAAGAACATCTTCCTAATGATCTTCCCCATCTTCCGCCTACAAAACCGGTGTTGCTGGGCAAACATGCACAGCAGGTAACTCTGATAATGACTTGTATTTTCAAAAGCACACTGGAAGCTTGGAATCAAATCATGGCCAGCCCATCACATTAGTAAGCCATAAAAAAAAAAAAAAAAAAAAAAATCAAAAACCACTGTGTCTCAAGAGGAAACACTTCATGATTCGCACGAACTAAAGATCAAGCCAGTATGCACACAAATGAAGCATTTTTAGTTATTAGGCACAGGGCTTATGCACCCATTTAAAAGAGGATTTGATTTGAGATTCTCTCTTCTAATATTGGTAAAGAGCATTTTACAGTGGGCTCAAAACAAAAAGCATGATCTGTTATGATCTATAAAAAAAACACTTTCTACAAAGCTTTGTCCATTTTCACTGTACCAACTAATTCCACAATCACATACGCAGTCATCAGAAAACCTGGAAAACCACTGTAGCACGTTTTCAACTCCTCCAGTTTCCACACACAGACAAGTATTTCTGCCAATTGAGTACGATCGCGTTGTACTTTCACAGGCCAAATTCTCTCAAATCAAAAACTGCCCATGTGAACTAACTCTGTTGAATTAGCTGTGCTCTTACAGAATTAACAAGAGCATTCAGCTTCTAACAAACACATCCAACCTCTATACAGATGAGGGGGTTGGTTCAGGAGCTTCAGATGTTTCTATAGTCTTGAAGTCTATAAACAGGAGATTTCCCATCCCTTCATCCACTTTTCCTATTAGTTCCAGATCTCTCTTCAACAAAGCACCAAAAGCCCTTTCTAGTGTCACATCTTAGTGTCTTCAGGACCAATATGGAAATAATGGTCCACCCTGGTAAACCAGCAGCCTCATAGCAATACGGATAGTAATTGAAAGGATGCTTTGTGTCCTTGTGTTCATCCATCATTAAGTTTCTTTTTGTTTGTTTTGTGGGTGTTTTCTTTAAGAAGCAAAACAGAACACATGCAGAGGATGCAGCATTGTATTTCTGACACACAGGGGGATAGTGATACATCAGCAGTTACTATCGAACATACACTTGCTACGTGACATATAAAACACCTGTTTTACAGTTATTAATAAACCATTAACATAAACATATTTTTTATGTTTATTATGTATTATTTTCTTTTTATTGTTCTTAACTAACAGTCAACATTAACACATAAACCCCTGCTTTGTATCACTAAGGACATGACACACCAAGAACACAAGTTTCAAATCGACAGCCCTCTGAAGGCTTTTCTTCCTACCATGCAATAACTGCATCTGTGAATCTAGTTACAGAGCAGCAGAACGTGACTGCTTCAGCTTGCCACTACAGAAGCTTACAAACTACTGCTCCACTCCAAAACTGAGGTCAGATCAAGGCTACAACACAAAGGTGAGCACAACAAACAATTAAGGTGCAATGTCACAGTGCTGTCAAAAGCTTATGTACATTTCCCAAAGCAGTTTTGCTGGTGTAAGTCACTTCAGCACATACAGTTTTCCAAAATAAGTTACCAGAAGCGTACTGGGAAAGCTTTCAAACTTCAGACTTAGCTAAACAGAGCACAGACATCACTGTGACTAGTGGCTTTGGCTTCTCTCCAACAGGCTAGTCGGGAAATTGCCTGACAGTTGCCAAATTGTGGATTTCTCAAGTCTACAGTTCTCAACAAGGCGATCTGAGGGTACAACAACCTGCGCACTGTTTTTTTCCTGATGACACTTTTCCTAATGCAAAGGAAACACCGATGTACCCACATCCAGCAGCTACCAAAGATGTACTGTTTTCCCTCTACTACCAGGAGGGCTCTCATATTTTTTTGTTTCCTGTACAGCATTACCCGTAAGAATTCACAGGTCAAAAGCCTGAACTGAAGTACAAGTCAATGTATGCTACATGCAACCACTGCCCCACTCAGTGACAACTTCTTCTAGGCTGCATTGACTCAAAAGAAGATGGGCTTCCTCGTGCAAACCCTTTAATAGGTATGTATTCAAAGACAAAAAGTAAAACAAATACGCAAATTCCAAAGGTACTTAAAGCCATTAAGAGCATGTAAGAAGTAACAAAAACATTCTAAGTTTTCACTAGCGCTAGCAAAACACTCAAAAAAGATTTCCTGCTTGCAGCAACATCCCAGGTTATTTGGAAGGAAGAAGACGCTCAGGATGGTTTTGCAGCAATTCTCTACAGGACACAGTAGCTAGTGTTCCTTTATCGAGTTTATTTTCTGCCTTGACCAAAAACAGACCTGCAGCTTGAGCTACTTATGGGCCTGACAGGAGACAGCACAGAGCAACAGCCAGGATTTATTATACGTGAACTTTACATGCTATATGAAAGTGATACTGCCCTATGCAAAGCATCAGGCAGAAGCCCTTAGAAGAGCAAAAGCTGCCTCCGTTCTTAAGCTGCTACCTAAAGTAATCTTCTTCACGGAAGAGGAGGAATGGTTTAGGGTGGGAAAGTCAAGGTGCCTCATGCCCCTCACTGATACGCAACTGACACATCATTTATGTTTGTCTGCAACATAGGGCAGCACTAAGTGATTGCAACCCCAGCATTTGGCTACACTGAGTTACAGTGCCTAACACACGCACACACCGTGTGCTAACTTTTAGAAAAGACATCCTCAAAAACAACAAAAAGAAGTTTGCAGTTTGGCACACATCACACCGGATGTACGCCTCACGGCCAGTCACTGCCAATGGCCGTGGGATTTGGCCGGCAGGGGCATGGGAACTTTCCCCACTTGACAGCAGCATTCGGAACTCCGTGACAGCGCTGCTCCCGCTAATTTCGAAACAGAGCGCGGTATCACCCCCGGCTCCCTGCAATACCGAAGAGCGAACCAGCTACCGACCCGGCCGCACTTCCCAAGCGCACGCCAGGCCCCCGGGTCGCGTTCAGGTTCGCAGCCTCCAGGTGAGCCGCCAACTACCGCCCAATCCGGGGCGAGCAGCGGCCCGCCCCCGCCGCCGGGGCGCCGCGGTCCCTGTGGCGCCGCGGGGGCCCCCCTCCCGGCTCCGCACGCCCCAGCGCCCCCGCAAACAGGAAGGTGGAGGTGCCCCAGCCCCGCCGCCGGCCCGGCCCGGTACGTGACGTCGCCGCGGCGCCAAGTAAACAAACAGGGCGGCAAGGCGGGCCGCGCCGGGCCGGGCCGAGCGGAGGGGTGTCGGACCCCACCGCCCGCCCCAGCAGGACGCCGCCAGACACAATAAGCCGCGGGGCGCCCGCGCCGCCCCCCGCTGCTCACCCCTCGTCCTCCTCGTTCTTGCTGGCGTCGATCTTGGCTCCCTCCGACTCGATCCCGCCGCCGCCGCCGCCTCCCCCGTCGGTGCCCCCCGCCCCAGTCCCCACCAGACCCTCAGGCTGCTCCGTGGGCTCAGCCGAGCCGCCTCCGGCGCCCGCCGACGCCGAGTCCATGGCGAACTGCTGCTCCGACATGGTGACGCCGCCGCTGCGGCGGCTGACCCGCGCCGGCCGGCCGGCCGGCGACCGCCCGCCGCCCTCGGCCCCGCTGCCGCTTCCCCGCCGAGGCCCCGGCCCCGCTCGCGGCCCCGGCGACGGCACGAGAGCGCAGAGCCCTCCTCCTTTCGCTCGCTTTTTTTTAATGGCGCCGCCACCGACCCAACCTAAAATGGCGGACGGAAAGAGCGCCGTGGGCGCGGTCACGTGACACCGCCTCCCAGGGAGGCGGTGCGGGCGGGTGCGCCGTCCCCGAGGCCGTTGGGTCCGGCGGTTGGTGGCCGTTGCCCGTGGGCGCCGCTCCGCTGCGCTCCGCTCCTGGGGCGGCCTGGCGCCAACACCAGGCCTTCGAGGGGTTTCGGGCGGCCACTGCGGAGCGGGGCTCGGGGCGAGCGGCGGCTCGTCGTGAGGCCGGGCGGGCGCCTGGCAGGGGCGGCTCCCCGAGCCTTGCGGGGGCCCGCGATCGCAGGGCCGGCCTGCGCTGAGCTCCTGGGCACCTCGCAACCCACGGACACGCCGTGGAGCACCCCGTGCCCGAAGGTACCGAAATGAAGCTTTTACCAAAAAGGAAACAAACGAAAAAGTCGCTTTTGAATTTAAAACGTAAATTGCTAGAAATTGAAGTAAAACTTGGGGAAGTGGGTTTTTTTGGTATATTAACAACCAAGTGTAATAGCAAAGCCCTATTCCAGTGGCAAAAGTAAAGCAGTGCTTGCAGCCACCCGGAGGTGCTGCTGGTTAAGAGCAGCTTCTGCATCCAGCTGCGCTCTGGAAAAGTTGGGAGCAGAGTCATGTACAGCAGTGGCTTCTCCCAGCAGCCCCACGCTGTTTCTTTAGTTCGTGGCCAGCGATGCCAGCCTTCTTTCATCCAACCTAATTACCAAGATGACAGAAACCTCCCCAGATCTAGCAACTGTTTAACCCAGAGCAGTTATGGTATGTAGCTCTTCTGCATGACAGGAGACGAAAATAAAATACGCAGCTGCCTAAGAGAAATAAACACTGAAATTATGGTTTGGAAACTTTTGGAGAGAAACCTCTACCCAAACTACTCCCTTTGAAGTTTGCAACACCAGTCTCCCATGTAAATTAGCTACTCACATTTCACTTTACTCTCCTAACAAACAAGATTTATTTTTGATGCGTGTCTAGATACCTGTGCTGAGGAAAAAAAAACAAAGCAGGCTGCTGCAAGACTGCTTCAGGCAGAACGTGTATGCTCACTTACCCATCCCAGCTGTTCTATCCAGAAAACAACCTGCTGGTTAAAGCAGCTTCCGTTCTCTGGCAGTCATTCATTTAGGCTTGTTATGTCATTTGCTAGTATACACAAGATGGGAAACCCGTTTTCTGGTCCAGCTGAGAAGAGTCCAGTACAGGATTTAACTTGAAAGAACAGGTCCCAACTTGTACAGAAATTAGTTGCTAACCCCGAAGTTCAGGAACTTGTAGTCTCCTGATTGGAATTGGAATACACAGGGAGCAGTTGCTCTAGGTACATAATGAAGTTATTGTAGAACCTGAGTGCTTAAAAAACCTTGAAACATGATACAGATCGTAACCTCCAACCCCTCAAGCAGTGCTGAGCTATCAGCATAAAAAAAGGTGCTGCTGTAGCTCTACGTCCCTCCCTTGTATGTATGAGATTGGCAGTATTGTGCCACAGAACCACTCTCTCCTCTTCTCTGCAGCTGGCAAGAGGCAACTCTGCAGTCTTCCACAGTGATGCTAACTCAAGGCGCTATGGTGCTCTCTTAAGACGGGTCAGGAGGAGTGGGCTGTACTGACCTGCATACATCATCACCTGTCTTGAGCCCTTTATGATCTCCAGAAAGGTACCTGCCCTTCTATACAACTAAAAGTATAGTTATACCACTGTACGCTGACAGCCAACAGCAAGACTACACATTCACTTAAGTAAGCATTTATTAGAGAATCCTTTAACATGAAATTATACAAATAAAGTTTGTATAAACACAAGTCCACATTGTGTCATAACATGAATGGCAAAAAGAAAGTAAAAACCATAAAAGAAAACTAGTCAGCCGCTATGTACAGTTGGACACAGTTGTGTCGTACACTAAAAGTCTTTTACAAAATAGTCATTTCCTCTCATGAAGAACACCCTTCATTCACTCACGACGCGCTGCAAGATGGCTTTGTTGCAGTATCTCTACCTAAAAATCAAGACAAAATGTATGTCAGACCTGTGCAAGTTACTACAAGAATCGTTAAAAGGTCCATTTTCATGAACTGCTTTAAGTCGTCTACATATTCCTTTCTTCACTGTTAAAGATCATATGCATATTTATTAAGGTAACATAAGAGGTTTTGTTACCCATCAGTAATTTATCTTCCCAAATATAGCCATTCAGCCCATTTAGGAAGCTGTTCCAGAACACCACGCATCCAATTTAGACTATCAATCAGGCTCTGGATCAGTGTGTTTTTCACTGCAAATACTGCCAAAAGGGTTTCTGATTATTTGTTTATCCATCTAAATGACTGCTGTGCAAACACAAGTCAGAGTGATTTAGGTCAAACGGTCCACGTGCATATGATCTTTAATATTTTTCCAGATTTAAAAGTTCGTTTTGGTTTGCAGATTTCACTATTAGCTATAAAAAGAAAAAAGCAAGCATTAAATCTTAAAGAATGCACACTTAAAATGAGGTTCCACAATTGAAATACAACACTAAACAGAAGACCAAATGATTAAGCTGTAAAGGCATTTATGTACTTTAACTCCTGTAAAAAACCATTTAAGTTAAGACACTTAATTTCCAAAAAGATTAAAAAAAAGAAGCCAAAGTCTGAAGTTTTCCACTTTAATCTTTACGCTGGTACATGAAGTTGGAAGAGACCATACCACAGGACAGCGTTTTCTGGTGTATGCCTTGCGCTCTGCCTGCAACGTGCGACCCCAGAGATAGACGTGGTCAGGGTGACACACGGCCTGCAATGAAGTTCCCGCTGGCGGGTACAAACAAGGTATAATGTCAGAGTTAGAAGACAACATTCTTGTTTTCCTTAAGTTGTACCCACTTCAGTACTTTACCTGTTAATACTTCTAATAAGTTTAATTATTCCTCTAGACCACCTGGTACACAACGCAAAACAGAAAAACTCTTATGTTTTTCTGAAGTACTAAAGAAGATAAAGTCACATTTTTACAAAGTTAAAGATCTATAGACACTGTAGGCAAAGCTGGTTTAAAAAAAAAGTATTTTTTTTAAGTTAACAAAAGCTTAATTAAAGGAAAAGTCATGCTACGAAAGTTTTTACTCTTGTCTATTGATCTTTAAATTACATTAGACATACTCAGAGTAGACCTTGTACTCATGTACACACCTGTTTCCTCAAGTACTAGGTACTGCTTTAGTACGGCTGGTAGTTGTTTTGGTGATTGCCGCCACCACGGGATGCCTTTCCGTATGTGCTTTGTTGACCTGTAGAGAACATGGGGGAGAAAACCCAACCCAGAACCATTAAGATTAATATCCAACGCTCTGAAGGAGATTGTTCCTATACAGTACACCAACAGGGCTACTCTTTAGAGCCATGTGTTAGGAGTAAGAGGTATTAGAGAACAATTACTAAAAGAGGCCCCTGTTCAAAGATGCATGCTATTATTATCTGGAATGAGATCAAAACCACTTACCACTGTAATCTGTGTATCCTGGTCCATATCCATAATTAGGATAGTTGTACCCAGAGTAGTCATATCCTCCATAGCCACTGTAACTTTGATCACTATAAGCGCTATTATAGTTTCCATATCCTTGATCATAGTAGTTATTAAATCCCTGATTCCAGTTTTGTCCCTGACCTGAAACCAAGTATAGCATTTTTAAGTTACAGAACTTATTATTTCATTCCTCTTCTGTGCCACTTCATCTAACTTCTGATGGCAATCTTTTTATGCCGGAACTATTACATGGAAGAATCCTGTTACCTTCTCAAGAACCCAAGAAAAATAATTTTCTAGAAGAATCGAGGCATCTCATTTGGATATGAGAGATGTATCATAAGGTCTTATCCCACAACAACATTAGAGAAAGACAGCAGGTAGTCCCGCTCATAGAACAGCCAGGAAAAACAAAACACAATACTGAAGGCATGCACTACAGCAGCTCCTGCTGTTTTAACTTCCATTTTGTATCATTAATTGCCTGAACACTAAGTTATACCATAGGATCAGCTTTCCTACATTGTGTTGGTTGTGACTACTTGACTTCTTAAGACTGAGATGCATTAACCTTTAATGTAACAGTTTATTACTTCTCATCTATTTGCAAGGTGTAGCAAAGAGACTTGTCTTCCTCTTTAGGAAACAGCTCACGCTTTCTTGCCCATGAGCCAACTAATAGTGTACCCCTTCACGTGAAAGGATAACTGCACTACCCATTTAGTTATTCTGTCAACTGCGGGTATACAAAAGCACCCTACATCCAGCTTGCCACTTCATTTGAATGCAAGCAAAGCGAGAAGAGATTCTTAACTTTTCACAAGCAATCACAACCACCAAAATACCACTTCCTATCAGGGTACTTTCTACATTCAATTTAAACATGAGATCTGCATGCAGCTTGAAATTTGGAATATCTACAAACACCTTAGTGTTTGGTACAGATACTTAAACATTTACATTAATTTCAACATCCAAAACACTCACCCCGTCCACGCCCCCTTCCACCTCCTCGTCCACCAGACGCATTGCTTTTTCCTCCTTTCTGCTGTTGCTGCTGTTGCCTGTATACCTCTTTGGGCTGTGCTACTTTGATCTCACACTGTAAAGACAGAAGTTCTTTAACTCATCAAGAATTTCAAGACCATTTTGTAAGTAGCTTTCAGGGAACCCTACAGAGATGTTCTATTGCACATGCACATGAAACAAGAGCTTCCATACCTTGCCTGACCCAATTTGATGGTATCTGCTTTCTAGTAACTTCTTTACTGGCTCTTCATCTGTGTATGTGATAAAACAGAAGCCCCTCCTCTCATTCGTCTTTGTATCCATGGGAAGCTCAATGTTTTCAATCTGAAATCAAAAGTACCCATCAATAACACATGAAATCTGTAAGCAACTTCTTATGCCACCAAAACCATTCGGCAGTCCGATGTCTATGCCAGCTGCTTTTGATAGCTATAAATCAGTCCATCACAACACTATGGAATCATTAACATGCATACAGTTTCAACAATCCCTAGTTTTATGTAAGCCTGAGCCAGCTCTCCCCTCACAAATTCTTCTGTCTTAAGACAGAGGCAACACTGCATGTGAAAACCACAGCTGTTCTTATATGCCATTATACTATACCTCGCCAAAAGCGCCAAAGTACTCCTTAATCTGCTCTTCAGATGTATCTGGACTCAGCCCACCAACAAACACTTTTTTTGGTGGCTCCTTCCCTTTTAGGGCTTTTGCCCTTTTAGGATCTATTAACTTCCCATCCAGTTTGTGCTCCTTCAGTTCCAACACCTAACAAACACACAAGGAAACAAAGTCTGAGATCACTACAATAACATAGGCAGGCTTTGTGCCATCGATCCACAAGAAATCCACCTACCTTCTCCACACTGGCAGCGTCCTTGAAGAGCACGAACCCAAACCCCCTCGACCTCCCAGTGACTGGGTCTGTTTTAATCGTACAATCCACAACCTCGCCAAACCGAGAGAGATACTCTGTCAAGTCTTTCTTGCTGGTGTCCCAGCTGAGGCCTCCAATAAACATTTTCCTGAAACACAAATAGTACATACGAATACATATAAATACACGCGTGTACACACACAGCTAGGTGCAAATGCTCGCGTGGAGCTAGCCCGCTCGTGGCTGCCACAAGCCAAAGGCGATCAGAAAGCCACCGCCACCCGGCTCGGCTCGCAGGGCCTGACAGCGGCGCCCGCTGCTCCGGGCGGCACCGGGGGAGCCGCAGCGGCTGTCCCGGCCCGACCCGGCCTCGCCGTTACACGTGGGCCGGGCCCGCGCGTCCCCCCGCCCGCAGCAGCGCGCACCCCCATAGGCTGCCGGCGACGTCACGCGCCCTGACTGGCAGCCCCCGTGGCCCGCCCCACGGAAACTGGGTCACCAGCCCGGGACACAAAGGCGGGCGCGGCCATTGGCGTGGGAGGGAGAGGCCCGGTCCGGCCCCGCCCCGCCCCGCGGTGCCTCCCCCCCCCCCCTTCCTCCCCCCGCGCGACTCGGGAGGGCGGGTGAGGGAGATGGAGGCGCGACCCCCCCGGCCCTACCCATCGTCCTGCTGGTTCTTGCTCGCGTTGATCTTGGAGCCCTCGGCGAACTCCTCCGGGCCGCCGCTCATCTCGGTAGCGTCCTCCATGGCGGGGCGAGGGCGGCGGGGCTGCTCGGGCGAGCGGCGGAGACGGCAGAGACCTGCGCCTGCAAGAAAATGGCGGCGGAAGAGATCCGGGCACCGCCTGCGCCGTCCTTATATACCCGCGGCGGCAGCCAATCAGCGCCGCCCTCTGCCCCGGCGCCACAGCGCCCCTGGCGGCTTCCAGCAGGGATACAGCGCCCGCCCGCCCGCCGCTCCGTGAGCGGCGCCGGTACAGCCGTACTCTGCGGCGGGGTCGGAGTGCGGCGTGCAGCCGCTGTCCCTGCCCACCTCGCCTCTCCGCCTGCTCGGTGCCCCCTTTGCCGCCGCGGGCCCTGGGAGGGGGGCCGCTGCCCTGGGCGGGGACGGGGACCGGGAAACCGGGACAGGCGGGCTCCGGCGCCGAGGAAGTAACGTGCAACCCAGAAACCCTGTTCAGGAGGCGGCGGTGCGGGGCGGGCGCTGCGGGGGCGGGCACAGCCACTGCGGCACTCCCCGCTGCCGGGGTCCCCTCGCCGCGCTCGTTCGCTCACTCACCTTCCGCGATCCGCGGCGGCGCGGCCCGGCCCGCCCTCCCGCGCAATCGCAGCCGCAGGGCGGAGCGCCCGCCGCCGCCGCCGCCGCGCTCCCCCACCGCGCCCCACGTGCCGCCGCCGCCGCCATGGGCGTGCTGCCGGTGCCGGCGGAGGTGCGCGCCATCCTGCTGGACATCGAGGGCACCACCACCCCCATCGCCTTCGTCCAGGTGAGACCCGGCGGGGCGGGCGGGCGGCCGGGAGCCCCGCTGGCACCGCCGAGGGGCTCCGTTAGCACTGCCGTTATTACCGTGGACACCCCCAGCCCTGGCAGCCGGGGGCGGGGGGAGAGGCACGCTGCGCCGGGCGGGTTTCTGTGAGCGGAAGAGCCCTCGGCTGCCGCGGCCTCCCCGCGGGGGGGGCGCCTCTGCCGGGGCTGCAGCCCTGGGGAGGGCGGGCCGGAGTTTCCTCCAGAAGCGTAAGCCCGTGACACGTTTTCTGTGTGTTTCTGAATAACGCTCACGAGAAAATACGTCTCGTTTTGCCGACCGTCTTCCCCTCTTGCGGGCAGGGGAACTATTCAGATCCAGGGCAGTTCAGTAAATGTTTTTTTTTTCATGGCGACAGGGCAGTTGGAGAGCTCTCAGCCCCGTTTAGGAAAAGCGTCCCTGTTGCTCAGATGGCTGGAGCTGCATCACCTCTCTCCCGAATTTGCAGAAACCCTGAAGTACTATCTCAGGCTTATCCACTGCCTTTTCCCTTCCAAAGGGTGGTACAGTCAGACGCCTCCAGTGTCACCAGGCATGTATGTCCTTCCTCCGGCATGCACAGGACCAGTACGGGGGAGGGTAGCACGGAGAGCACATCAGCAAGGAGGACTGTACTAACAGCGAATACGTATGCGTGGCATCCCATGCCTAGAAGAAGGCTTAAAACTGCTGAAAATGTTGGTTTAGGTGCAGAAGGCAGGGGATGGGGAAGCCTGCGAGGCCAGCCAGAGGCATAGGGACAAACACTGTAAATATGCTATTAAAATTTGCGGTTCTCCAGCTCCTGTGCGTCCTTCCTCTCTCAGAGGTTTTGGTCCAGGCTTGTGTGCTTCACAGGTGGGACCAATTAGCCTGTATTTAAGACACCACACAGAATTATCCCTGCTCCTGGCATTAACCTATACTTCTCCATGAGACATTATAGCTTTTGGTGGATCTTTTTTGCCAGTAGTTTGTGCAGATGCTTTGTGACCCACATGGTGCACAGAGCAGTGAAGGCTCTTGCCAGGCTTTCTAGGTGTTTCTGCTAACAGAGTTTAACAGATGCACAATATGGCCTACATCTTTCCTGTCCATCTTCTTCAGTGCTCTTGAAGAAACTTCAGGTCTAGATGGCATTAGAGCAGCCTCTCTCCCTTCAATACATTTCAATTTAAACAGTTTGAACAGCTCAGATTTCTTGCTAAACATCTAACACTGCAGTGAAGTTGGTTATATCCACCTTGAATGCGTTTTGCTGTCATGCAAATAACATGCGATGTGCCTGAGACAGTTTCCTACCCAAAGTCTTTCTGTTGCAGGGAGGCCAAATGAGTTATAGTTCTCAATAAACTCAGTTTGCTGGAAATCCTGCAAATGCTTGAAAGAAGTTATTTCACTTGGACTTCTAGTTAACCTCCATAATTTCTATTTATTTCCCTTGAAAAGATCCACTGCTGGTTCTGCAGGCATTTTATCCTTTAATATTAAAGGATTTTATTTAATCCTTTATTTAGTATGAGAATTACTGAATATGCAAAGGAAATAGAATGAGCCAGTTGCTGAGTGGATTAAGGAAACATATCAGAAAAGAGAATATTTGGTGGCCCCTAGTTAGAGGTCACCAAGTTTTCTCTTTTGCTGGGTCCACCCTAGCAGAGAAAAGTAGATGGCAGGGGAGAGATGTAGTTTGATAAACTACATCCCCTGGGATTTGCCAGATCTCCTGTAAAAGAGCAGATTGTCACTGAGCTTTGTGACAGTTTGCATGGACATTGAGAGGAAAGTTGACCCTGGTCGTTTGAAATCCTACAGTCACTAATTACAGCATGCTATGTGGGTGTCTACTGATGGTAAATATACCACTCTTTCTGTACTGGGTTTAACGTTGCTGTGACCAGTTGCAAAGGCTTACTAGGGCTGTCGAGCTGTGTTCACTGACGGCTGTTTCTCCATCCTGCCAAGCTGTGTTGGGGCAGCCGTATCTGGGGCTGGACATCGCTGAGGAGCCCAGCCGCCTGGCGGTGCGGTGGAGTGATGGTGCCCATCTCCCCAGCGCGCATGGGAGATGGACAGAGCGATGGGAGCTATGCACGGGCAGGCTTGGGTCTCCTGCTAGCCAAGGTAAAAGAGAAGTGGGTCAGTAACGGCCCCGGTTAAACCTATTCAAGAGTTTGCAGCTGCAAGCTTTTGCTGAAGGCTGAAGTCTCGGAGATGGATGTGTTTCCTTGCAGGATACAAGGAGTCTTTCTTCAACACAAACTTTTAAACTTAGTACATCCATTGCCTGGGATCACTCCAGACATCCATAAACCATCTGTCCCACTGGCTCTCCACCACTCCATCTGTCACACGGCTGTCCCCTCTTGGACCACAGACCGATGTATTTGCCAATGGGTCAAGGCTTTTACCCTTTTAAAATCCACTGAAGCACAGAATACACTGCCCTTTTGGAGCCTGTTTGGAAGTTTTTCTTTGGCAGCACAAGAGCATGAAACGCTGCTTTTGGAAAGCAATTGGGACCTTTTGACATCCAAGTTGTAAGGGGAGTTAAATTAAGTCAGTGGGTCAGTTGCATTTCCTAGTGGATTCTCTTTACTTTCTTCCATGATTTAAAAGATAGTTTGAAAGCAACTGAGCTCAAATAAAGGAAATGAGAGAGTAACTGGGAGTATTACAAGGCTGTTGGTTTCCCTAGACGAGTTTGTGGTAATTTTCTAGGCATTTAAGAGATTTTCCTTTCCCCTAAATGTACATAGTTTGTAAAATATACAATGTGGAAAAAGCAATATTGGAGTAATAGAAAATCATGCAGTTCTGCCATCACATCACACTCTCAGGACCACTGTTTTCTTAATTCAGTAACAAGTTAAAAGTGACATACAGCAAGGAGAAGAATATCACAGGCCATTTTTTGAGGGGAGATGAGCTCAGGTTAGTTTCCTCCCATCTCCTCCCCATCCCAAACTTTTTCCAGTTAAGAAAAGCTTGGTTCTGTACCCAAAGGAAGGAGCTCCCTGCCCTTCCCCTTGTCCTGAGGCTCTTCCTGCACCCAGAGCTGCCATTGCAGTGGCTGCCTGTGGCTTCTCAGTTGTGAAACACCACTAATGAGAGCAATTTGTGGTTATTTCTGGTTGCCCTTGGTATCTCCGAGAAGGTTTGTAATTCTCCTGTGGCACTTTTCCCTAACCCTGTTCCATTTGATGTTCATGTTTCATTTCCTGTTGAGCTCAGTGTCACTGGACTAGACTCTTAAAAAGGTCCTCTAGCTCTGGTGAGAAGTTGAGAGGTGTTTTCAGAACAACCTTCATTAGGACAAGCGCCCCATTAAAAATAGAGTAGTATAACTTGTCAGTTCAGAGTCACGCAGTCAGCCTCGTACTCCTCAGCTGATGAGAACTTGGGGGTCACATCTGCCGTTTGAGACATTTTTTGGTAGGCCCAGGAAAAGTTATCACCCGCCTTTCCATCCTGGGATTTAAAAGTTGCAACTACATAAGCATTTGTGGAAAAAATCCACCTGCACCAATCTTGGTCCAAGGTTGGCTCCGGCCTGCCACAGGCAGACACCCTTGGCGGGCAGTTTCACAAGCTGCAGCACTGTCGGGGAAGCTCGAGTGGGTAAAATACCTGTACACGCCAGCGTGTGCAAACGGTTGCTTTGAAAGCAAGTCAGCCTTGCCTCTGCCGGGTTCAAGGAGCCGCCTGTTTTTCTTGTGTGCTGCCAGGAGACCTTGTTCCCTTACATCAAAAACAACGTGAAGGAGTATCTGCGTGCTCACTGGGAGGAGGAGGAGTGCCAGCGGGATGTCGGGCTTCTGAGGAAACAGGTTAAGTAACGGAGCTACACTGTGTCTCTCCGGGTTTTCACGGCATGCCTGAGACTTCAGGTCACTTGGACTCCCCCAGTCACCCAACACAGGCCCACACCTCTCTTTGCCCCCCACAGAGTCTGATTGCCCCAACGGGCTGATTCTCCACCACCCAAAGCCTGGGGTTGTGCTCAGGGAAGGGCTGGTGCTTGGTAGGCAGCAGCTCAGCTGCTTCCCTCAGCTCGCCTTGGTCTTCAGAGCTCCCAGGTGGGCGTTGAACCACAGCTTTTCAGCCTCATGCCTGCGCTGTGCCCTTCCCTTGCTGAATGTGCTGCCTGTGGCTTCCACGTGCCTGTTTGGGAAGCTGCATGGAGGGATGGCAGAGTACTTGTCCCACACAGGGCCATCCATCAATTTAAGACCTGTGGCTGTCTGAAGTCAACAGATGAATTTGCTTCTTTTTGCCTTAATTTCAGTAATGGAATACTTGAGCAAAGATAATTCTCATTAGAGTATTTACCGTACAACTACAGTAGTGCTAATTGTTGGGTTTGGAAAGTACAATCCAAGCAAGTGTTTCTAGACACTACTGAAGTCTGAATTTCCCATTGAGAAAAGCATTCAAACCACGTTGTAACCCTTAATGTGAAGAGCAGTTCAAGCTGTGTCCTGTACAGAGGTGTGTTGATGCAGGTGTTAGACCCCTTTCCTAAATTGAGATGTTGAGACCGATCCATCTCTTCCCTCACCTCTTTGGTGATGATTTCCAGGCTCAGGAGGACTCCAGCTTGGACGGGGCCGTGCTGATCCCTTTGGAGAGCGGAAGCGGGGAAGAGGAGCTGGAGCGGGTCATCCAGGCGGTCGTAGACAACGTGCACTGGCAGATGTCTCTGGACAGGAAGACCACAGCACTGAAGCAGCTGCAGGGTCATATGTGGAGGGCAGCCTACACAACTGGGCACATCAAAGGAGAGTGAGTAATTGTGTGCGTGAGTAATTGTGAGCCCCTTTCCCTGGTGCAGGTATGGGGTGCACCTCTCCTAGATGTCTGTTACCAGAACAGCTGCATAAGCTATTCCTGGAAACAGCCCCACGTACAAATACAAATAAGATTACTACCTTGGTGGAAAATCTGGTTACATTCAGTCATGCCTTCAGCCAGGCCACTGCTGTCGTGGAACCAGCTGCAGACGCTTTATTTCAAACTCGATCATGCAGTGAAACACAAATCCACGGAGCCTAATCTTTGGATCTAGGGAACCAAAAGCTTACAGTAACCACAGGGCTGACCAAGTTGTCTCAGTGCCCCCTGGGAAGATGACAAGTGGGTGAGAGTGTTTCTCCTTAAGGAATAATTGTCGGGTACGTGCTGGGGAACAGCAAGTTCTCCAGCCACCTGGGCAGGGTCCATAAAGGACACGGGGTCTGAGAAACAGAACAAGGTAATGGAGGCGTGACATGGGGTGATTCTGCTCCCATGACTGACGGAACATTCATCTGGGACAGCTGTCTTCTGCATTCAAAAGTCAGAAAATGTCTCAATATTTCTCTACAGAGATTTCTAGGTAAACCAAGAGACTGAGGCACAAGTATGAACTTACTACAGTTCTCCATCTTCCATTTTTTATCCATGAATTGCACTCACATTTTGGAACAAGCTAGGGTGGTATGGTCAGGTCCTTTCAGTTGTTTCCTCCTGCTTTGTCTCTTACCTGTACGTTTCCTGCCTTTCCACTTCTTTTTGTCTTCAGGCTCCTCTTTATGTTTCAGCCACAGCACAGGGGTGTGTAAGTAGGGACAACTGGAGTTAAGCCTGATTTTCTTATTTAGATCTTAGGTCGAGAGACACTTGGTTAAATTACGCATTTCAAGTTCCTAAGGAAGTAAAACAAACCCTTAAGTTCGCAAAGTGTTTTTGCCAAAGGAAGAATGAGGAAGAAGAAAAAGAGCTCAGAGAAAAATATAAACATCCTCCAGAGAAAGCAACAAAACCCAAAAGCAAGTCAAGAGGGACAGCCATCCTCTTGGTTTTTGTTTAAAAAACAGGGCTAATTGTCTTACAGTGGCCCCAAAACTGTGGAGCTAGCCTTGCTGCTTGGCAGCATCCAAGGAGCGAGATCTCTAAAGTCTCCCCCTCACCCAACTGTATCTGGCACATCAGTGTCTGAAATCCAGGCACTGAATTCAGCGTGTGGAAACGTGAGGATGGCTGGGAGTTTCTGCAGGTGCCTTACAACCTCAAAATATTTTCAGCTGGCACTAGAGACATTTAATAAGTAACTATGACAAAGAATGATTTTATTTTTTTTGTTAATACATAGCATAGCAAGGCCCTGAGCAGATGGCCAAGAAACTGGAGGTGAAGGAAGGGGCAGCTGATTGCTACAAGTCCAAAAAACTCAGTCAAACACTTTCTTTTGCATCTATTTGGAATCGTCTTTCCTCAGGTGTTCAAATCCGCTTTTCGGGGCAGTACCTTTGGGCCTTGACCCAAGTGACCACCGAGAGCTGTGCAGTATAGGGGTAAGGCTGTGATTTGGACTGGGATGAAAATTTGGTTCCTGGGGATCACGTCTCCTCCAGCTCCTCTCTCTATCCTTCTGCCATATCAAACTCTTTGCCCTTCCCTCCCTGCCCTTCCAAGGCTGTTTGTGGCTTTCCCTTATCAACCATCACAGGTATTATTGAAGGACTTATTGTCAGCCTTACTTTGTCTCTCTTGAGCATCCTTTAGCCTTCAGTTTCTCCCAGTACATGGATCATCTTGTAAATGTCCTTTGCATACAAAGAGCTTTTGCATACATGTAGGTGCACCACTGAAGAGGTCTCGTGGTATAACTAAGGGTATGAGGGAACCAAGAAACATGTCCATTAGCAGTTACATAGCAGTTGCCTTGGCTTTGGTCCTCCTTCCCTCTCTCACATCTTTGCTCCCTGCTGCTGGGCTTGTCTGCGGACAACTACTACCCAGGAGTTAGATGGAGCTCACATTTTGAGACTCCAGCCCATTGCCAGATCAATATCCTGTCTTCCTAGCACTCTGCAAGGCCAGAAGAATAAGGGGAGGGATGCTGCTGCCTAATGAACGGGAGCTGGTTCACCCCTCTGCGGTGCAGTTAAGCCAGGGATACATCTGGCCCACAGGTAGTACAACCTGACTGAGTCTCCGAATAGAGTAGCTCTGACCTGAGTCCCTTAGGGGTCACTCCTGTCCCGAGCTGTTGTCTGGCTTCAAACAGTTCGTACGGTGCTGTTCATTTAGCTCCTGCTGCTGCAGCCTCCTCGCGGCTCCTCCCTACATGTGGTCAGAGCCTGAATCTGTGGGATGGGTTTGCCCCATATGGATGCAACTTACAGCCATAGCTCTTACCAACAGGGAAGCCTTTGTAGGGATGCAACTTACAGCCATAGCTCTTACCAACAGGGAAGCCTTTGTAGGGATGCAACTTACAGCCATAGCTCTTACCAACAGGGAAGCCTTTGTAGCTTGCAAGGCAGGCGGGACTCTGGATGCAAGAGCCTGTCTTCTCTGTCCTCCCCCTTATTCTTCCCTCACAGAGAAAAGCGACAGGATGCCGTTTTCCCCAACCTTTTGCCCCCTCTGCAAATTGAAGGTGTTGAAGAAACTCCTGCCAAATGTCTGAAACAGCTCATCAGAGCTGCTGTCTGCGTAGCAGTAAATAAGCTGCTCGGTTGGCTGGAGCTAAGAATATATCAGCTGCTGCTGATACAGACTCCCCAGTTGCAGAAGCTCTGAACAGATTGAAAATGAAGTCCCCTTCCAAACTAATGGGACAGCTGTCACTGTGCCTGGCTGAAGGTCTGCCTCTGGGTTTGCCCTTACCTGCTGCCCTGTTTTGCTCCAGAATCTTCGAAGACGTGGTTCCAGCCATCCAGAAGTGGCGGGAAGCAGGGATGAAGGTCTATATCTACTCCTCAGGCAGCATTGAAGCCCAGAAGCTTCTGTTCGGATACTCCACAGAAGGTGATATCCTAGAGGTAGATAACCTTATCACCTTCCTTACAGCTTCTCCCTCTGTAGAGCACTTCCCTCCCACAACTGCCCTTGCTGTGACACTTCGTGAGTAGAGCCTGGGACAGGAAGGTGGGGCCGTGGGTTTGACCTGCGGGAGCTGAGCTCAGCCTGCTGAGTATGCTGGCACGGCTGCATTGCTCCCCCCGCCCCAAATTACTGTGGTAGAAAGGAAAGGGGATGTCTTGCTCAGGAGTGAGGTTTAGCCCTGCTCTTCAGGTGGCACTCAGGAACTGCCTTTGCTTTTCTCTCTCTTTCAGCTCTTTGATGGCCACTTTGATACCAAAATAGGCGCCAAGGTAGAAAGTGAAAGCTACAGAAGGATTGCCGCCAGTATTGGGTGCGCCACCAATAACATCCTCTTCCTGACGGATGTCCCACGAGGTAGGTGGCTTGCCAGTCCTGTTGGCTCTCACCTGTGCGAGGGAGGCAGATGCTCTTTAAATGCATGCTGCTGATTTGTCACAAGCACCCCAGAAATGCTGCAGACCACTTTTTTTTGGTGGCATCCCCCCTAGCTGCTGCCATGCGCCTTCCTTACGCACCCAGGCTCTCACACAGCAGCGGGATATCTGTGAACAGCGCTGCAATGAGGGAAAATAGGTCAAGTAGAAAATCTGCCTTTGCACCAGCAAGCAAGGAGATACTGTTAAAGCTGCATGGAGCGTTTGCTGAAGCAGTTGGAGTGCCCCATTTACAAACAGGGTCAGCGGTTTTTGTAACCCGTGGTCGGGGGAACAGATGATGTCTCCTGTGCTGCTGTGTGGCATGCGCGGTGGCTGGTTCTTTGCGCCGCTTGCTGTTAGGTTGTGTTCAGCAGCAGGGAAACGTTGCTCCTGGTCACGAAGACTTGACCACTGGAAAGCCAGGCTCAGGAAGCTAATTTAATTTCTTGCCTTTGCTGGAAACATCTTTCTGGCAGAAATGGCACTGGGTTGTGATCTCAGTCTAAGCCAGCTCAGTCCCCAGGAGTTAGCCCTTACCTCCTCCCCAGCCCTGGCAGCAGAACTGGTGGGAACTTGCAGTTACCTCCTTTTCCCTCATCTTCCTGTGGCCTCTTGCTGTGCTTGGGGAGCAGAGGAAGCTTGTGAGAAGTGACTCCTGGCGGGGAGTTGGACTCGCCAACGCCACAGCCCAACCACAGGCCAGCTTCTTCATGACAAGAATTCAACTGCCAGTACATGCTGCCTGCACAGTGCCTTGGACAGACATCAGCTGGGAGAGGGGAGGAGGTGGCGAGGCAGCCAGCTCCCATCCACTTGCCTTATGCAGCAGCTACAGTCATCCACCACAGGTGTCCCGGGAGCTGGTCCCTCGCTAGAGCCCTGTGGTGCCATGTGCAGACACCCTTCCCTCAGTCTCAACCTTTAAAAGCACTTCAGTGTTTTGGGGCATCTGCAGGCCTTAAAGAGAGGTTGGTAAGCACATCTCTACACTCTCCCCACCTCTGTTACAGAAGCCAACGCGGCTGAGGAAGCGGATACTCACGTGGCTGTGGTAATCAGACCAGGCAACGCGGGACTGACGGACGATGAGAAATCATATTACAGCCTCATCTCATCTTTCACTGAACTTTTACTGCCTTCCTCCACTTAGGAAAAGCGGCGCACACAGAAAAGACTGTGCTTCCCCTGAATTGTCTTTGTGTAACTTTAGGTAATTTTGTCCATAATCAGAATTTAAAACCAAACCCGTGTCATGTCCTGGACCACTGACTAGTGCAGACAGATATGGATGGAGAGTGTGGTGTGGGGTCACTGGTGCAGTGGGACAGAGGCCTGCAGCAGCCAGCTGGAACTAGGAACAGGGTGAGGAGCAGCACCCATGAGCCCTGCTGTTCCTTTTCCCAGCAAGCAATTAGCTCGGGATATTTCCTTCCCATTGAAATCTGGTGCTGAGACATCCCGCCATGAGCTCTGGGTGTCTGCAAACAAGGTGTGTGTCCTCGTGTCCCAGAGGGACCTCCGGGGACCATGAGGGGCTATGAGCTTCTCCCTGCAGACAGGGTTGCTGGCTAAGTCAAAACTTTCAAAGTTAGGGGGGGGGTTAGGATGCCCAAAGGAAAATGCCAAATGTGGGCTATAATACAGTAGGTCTGGGCTGCCACAGAAGGAGCCAGCCCTTGCTGCAGGCAGGCTCTTTAGACCAGGAACAACTTAAATCTTCGCTATATCACGGCAGGTTTAGGTACAAAACAGTACAACTTGCATATGGAAGCTGCTTAGAGCTACACAGCCAGCCTGCCAGAATGAAGTAGAGTGTATATAAATGTAGCTTTAAAAATTAAATTCTCACTGCTGCATTGCGGTGCTGGGCTATGGGATCCAACTGGCTGAATATCAAAGTCAGCTTGACCATGTTTCTCCCTTAGCATTAACCTGCGGAGCTCCTTCCCAGTAGCCAACATCAGCCTGTCACACGTTCATAGCACCGGTCAGCTGTGAGCAAACCTTGACAAACAACTGCTCCTGAGGGACACATCCTGCTGCATTTAATAAGAATTAAAACCCTGACCTTTTCACTCACCGTACCTAAATTGTGACAATTTACATCAGATGGTCATGGAGCTTTGCCTAATGTAGTAAACAAAAACGCAATGTTTTTTTCATTATCCCAGTACTCCATCTGGGAATACTCCATACCAGTATTTAGCCTTTCTGTCTATCACCAGTGATCCCAGCACCTAAGGCAAGTATCTTTTTTTTTTTTTCTTTTTAAGACCTGTGAACATTTGTTTTCCTGCTTTCACCCTCCCTGATCCTTTCTTAAGGCAGCCAGCCATGTCCTGCCAAGGAAGCTGTATTACC
The DNA here is from genome assembly GCA_008658365.1 of Alca torda. Taxonomy (NCBI): domain Eukaryota; kingdom Metazoa; phylum Chordata; class Aves; order Charadriiformes; family Alcidae; genus Alca; species Alca torda. The sequence continues at coordinate 19,675,619 of CM018079.1, read as the reverse complement.
TCCCTGACTGTTGTACAATTTCAGTAGGGGCTGTGTAGAGGCACAGCTAGGTTATACCCAGCAATAGCGGAGGCAGTCCAAAACCGCCACTTTGTGCATGGGTGTCCCTTGCTACTTACTCATTTCTGTGTGGCTGCGCTTGAGCTCGCTCTCATGGCCATCTGAAATAGAGTACTAATGTGCGTGTTGCCTTCCTAAGCTCTGATCTATACCTACAGCTGTCCCTCCCGAGGGAGGCTGCTGTGTAGAGAACAAGCAGGAGATGGGCATTTTGGGAGGAAACCACATCATGGCAGCATTGCCCTTCTAAAAGTTTGATGGTAGCAGGTAAGGCTGTGAGCTAGCTAGTCTGGATGCCTTTCTGGGCTGTGTAATGACTGTGATCCTCCTCCTAGAAAGAGCCTGCTAATTAGCACTGTTACAGTAAGTATATCTGCATGGTTGAATAGTCCCTGGCTTTCTTAAGTGTTAATTTTAATCATGACACTGTAAATACCTTTTGTTTTGCCTTTGCCATCAGAAGGCTATGCATGGGGTAGGGGACAAAAATAAAACTCACTTTCTCCATAAAAGCACTTTATTTAGTGGTCATGTTTCAGTGTGTATCAGTTGTCATTCAGTTGTACTGAAGTGTGCTGTTAGAAATACTCTAGAAATGTACAGAGTTACCACCAAAAACCTGAATTTCAGTTTGGATTGCATATAGGAAGAAGAGAGAAAGAACAAAAAAAGTCACAAACATAATTTTTTGTTTCCTTCGATAAAATTACAAAATATAAAATGATAAACTGACAGTATTAGTTGACTTAAAAAAAAAAAGTCATAGTGGACTATTTACAGTAAAACACCCTTAAAACAGATCACTATTTTGTGCTCCGTATGCATTGAGTGTGTGTGCCTGCATAAGAGGGCCTCTACCTGCATCTTCTCCGGGCTGTCCCCTCCTGCCCGGGCCCAGGAGGAGCTCCCCAGATGGGCTGCTGGGGAGCCCTGCGCCCTAACGCTGCTGTGCCCTTGGACCACCCTCAGCCCGTCCCTCCAGGAAAGTTTCCCACTAATGACACAGCTACAAGGAGGAGGCCTTCAGCAGTCCAACAGCAACCCTCTGTTGGCTGCAGATGCTCTGGATTTATAACACAGCTTCCTGAGAACAAATTTTGGCTCACAGAAGATAAAGGGCTGGCTTAAAGCTTTCTACTTAGACTAGTTTTGACAGAAGTTCTCTCAAATGTTTCTCCTTTCATGAGAGACCTCACCTTTGCAGAAGACTGAATGCCCTCCTGCCTCGTCCCCTCTCTCAGAAACGCCACAGTGCAGTACGAGTTCCCTTTTGAACGTCTTGCCACCATTTTAAATCCCACTTGTTTTCCTGCAGCTCAGACACGATGCAAGCCTAAGCTGAGCCTGACTCATGAAGGAAAACGGGAGCCATGTTCATGAGAAGCATCTCCACCGCTCTCCTGCCCAGCCAATACAGCAGCCTTCCCAAAATCAGGTTTTCAAACAGGGGCTTTGAGCTCCTGCTTTTTCTTTGAAAACAGACCTTCCGTTTGAATACCTCCCTTGAGGGACGGAGGGAGAAGCCCTTCTGGTTTCGCTCTTCCCTTCCTGCACCTTCAGCCCTCAGGCCACATCAGCCAACCTTTGGGGCAGAACTGCCTCCCTGCACCTTGGAAGCCCTCCAAAACTGTGGCAGATTCCACTCATGACAACTGGCCACGCTGCAGGGTCCGGAGCCCAGGCCTAGCGTCAGCGTGTCAGAAGTTGGACTTCTAATTGTACAAGGAGCAAAACCAAACCCTACGCCCAGAACCAGCTGCAACAGTTCTGTTCTCATTGCAGGCGAGGCGAGCCCAGTGTCTCTTACACAATGTTTTCCCCCCACAGTGAACAAAAAAAAAAAAAAAAAAAAAAAGCTTTTGAAATATTACACACAATATATGGTGGAACCGTTACATAGTTAGAAAGAGCAGCCTTTTCTGGGTCATCTTCAGAGCATGCAGGCGTTCCCATCTGAATTCAGCACCTTGCTTCCACCAGCCCCCGCTGTTGGGTCTGAAAGACAAAGCCAAGCACAGCACCCCACTGTGCCATCTCCTCTGGCCTGGGGACGGTCTGTCAAGCTACAAGGCAGCATTGGCCAAGTCTCGTTTCCTGATCACAGCACAGTTTCTCCCAAACCTGGCTTTACTGTCGGCTGCTTTCCAGGCTGGAAGAAATGCCTGCCTGCTTGCCATAAAAGCCAGTCAGTTGAGATCTTCCACTGCCTGATTCCAAGTCCAGAAGAAGTAGTCACTTTCTCATCCTAGCAAATTACAACAGTTGGCAGCAAAGGAAACAATGCAAGAAACACATGAAAGATGTAGTCTGGTGACTCGGGAACCGTCAACTCCTGAAGACTCGGTGCCCGGAGAAGTCCGTTGCCTTCATTTCCTCCTCTGCAGAACAGGCTGAGGAGTGCCTGTCTTGGAGGGGCATCATGAGGACTCGCTGTTGAATGTTTTGAACAACAGGAGTGTGACAGAGCCACTCAGAAAGAGTCGTTGGTAGCACAAACCAAACAGTTTGTGGTCTCTCATGCTGCCGCTGAGAAGAATCCACTCCTCTTTCAGCAGACAGCTATTTTTGTTTGGCTCTTGCTGAGACAGCCACCCTCAGAGCCCTTTGGCAATACAATCATGATTGCACATGAAAACAAACTAATCAAAAAAGTGTAAATGAGGTCATGTTTAACCCACAAGACCACACCTGCCCCCCTCCCCCCTGACAGAGGACAGGCTACACCTGATCTGTCTGGTACTCGGAGGCTTCCGATAAGCTTTCGGAAAAGCTCAGAAAGTTTTCCTGGTACTCAGAGCAGACGATCTCAAATCTGTAGTGCCTAAACTCCACTGCAAATGTGCCAAAATAGCACAGGAAGCACATCACCAGACCCCACTGGATCCTGGAAGCATGTATGTGGATGCCCTGTGCCATGAGGATGAAATCTGGAAGAGTAAAGTCAAGGAGAACTAGTGGGAGCAGAGACACCAACCAGGATGAGAGAAAGCCAACAGGGAAGCCAATAAAATCTTAAAGTCAGCCGGATGACAGTCAACCCAGCCAGCCATCATCAGGAGAGTGGGAATGTGGAGCCAGAGATGGAAGGGATGTCAGGTGTCCAACAATGCCCATGGAGCGCAGCAGCTCTCCTGTACAGACCAGGCTTCCTGATCTCAATTCAGGCTGATAAACATTTACAGAGGGAAGGACTTAGGCACAGAGAAGTCAATGACTTGCTTGAACATCCAACTAGCCAGTGAAAGAGCCAGGGGCTGTGGGCGCCTACCTGCCAGGATCCTCCCAGCGGGAACTGGATCAGATCTCTGCACCACAGGCAATGGGAACACCTTTCAACCTACACTGTGCCATCTTTCCTTCTCTTTTCATCACCTGAAAAGTCATCCCTTTCTGGGAAATATGGAAGCATCAGTCTACACAGTATGGCATGTTATACGGAAAGGAAAAAGCATGCTGTCAGAGCCAGAAACTGTTCTCCAGGCTCATATACCTGTGGTGCTTGGACCGTCTATTGCCTGGCATCAGGGTCTCACTGCTGTGCCTCGGGTTATGTTGGAGTACTCCATAAAAGCAGTTCTCAGCTTCCCCAAAGCAGAGGACACCTTCCTGAGCTGGGGACCTGCCCTAGCCCAATGCACATCTCCTCTAAATCTACTGGCTCTCCCGTCTCTCAGGATTTCCTCTGCACTCCAAGAATGCAGGAACACACATCTTGCATCTTACACAGGAAAAACAAGCAAACAAGCAGCCTCTCCCACAATTTAACTGCACGAAGCAGGTAATCAGAGACTTTTTGTCTTGAGCTTAGTGTAAGCAACCAAAGCTTGATTTCAGCAAACAGCGTAGTGCGTCTGGCGTAAGGATCTACTTTCTCTGTAGTGCAAGGGTTATGCACAAGCTGCATGGGATGGGGAGCCAACCCCAAGCCTTTGCAAAGCCAGTGTGTGGATGGGGGTGGGATGGGACTCCTGCCTCAGGCCCCCCTCCACAGAGGGCCCAAGGCCTTCGGTGCCAAGCAGCCAGCTGGGGAAGGCTGGGCTGGGAGCAGCCAGCATGTCAGCACAGGAGCAGCTACGCCCTGGCTTACCCAGATGCTCCTGGCACAAACCTCCAAAGACAGCAGCGTGGCAGCAGCCCAGCCCAGCTCCTCACATGCAGCCTTACCTCAGACAGACCTGGGGAGAGGTATGGGGTCCGGGCAAGGGGAGGAGGGGAGCACCACAAGAATCGGGCAAACTCCCACATTACATACACCAAAGTGTGATGATCAGCTACAAATTTTTCTAAGGAAGCTTAAGAGATGACTGACAGCACATCTTCACACCAGTCTTCTATTCGTCTGGACACTGGCTGAAATGTTCAAAACCAGCCAAGTGATTAGGGAATTGTTTTAAGACAGGCTGATCCCTGAAGAAGGGGATTAGCTTATTCCTTGCCATTTATTCTTGCCCTCTTGCTTATCCCAGCACTAACATTGATGCAACTATGCAGTGAACAGACCCACCCTAAACAAACACCCAGGGCACATGAGTACCCAGGGCTGGAGTGGGGCTGACAGGCACAAGGTGGGGAGGAAGCCACACGCACATCCAGTCTGAGTGATCGCAGACCCCACAGCCCAAATCCCATTTCTAAAGCACCTATTCTTACCCAAACTCCACGTGACCTAGCAGCTCTTGACTGTGATAACAGTCTTAAAAGGCACAGCTGGATGTAGCACCCTGGAACATTTCAACAAACACATCAAAATCTTCTCATCTTCAGAAAACTGATTTATTCCCTTGTTCCTTTGTTCTCCTGAGAATTTTTATCTCAATATTTTGTATAATCTTAAATGCTACTGTGTAGGTAAGTAGTGGTGCCATCAAATCACACAGATACTATTCAATATTGTAACCACTTTGGATATCACGAAGAAGTTTTAGAAACATTTATGAAGGAAGTGAGCCCATTTGTGAAGCAGTGCATCCTGGTAAAATGTAGCAAGTAGCAAAATGAAGCAATCATAGGATCATGCCATAAAGACAAGCTGAGTAGCATTCCTAAGTCCTTTGAGATCCTAAGATGGATGTGAGAAGAGCCAATGTTCCCTGCTGTAGAGAGTGTCGACATGTATGATACCTGGCTTCCCAGGCAGTGGGACAAAAGGATACAGAGCACCACACAGAGAGTAATGCTGGTCGACAGGGCGACTCGTGGAATCCCAACTTTCCGTCCCTCATTCTTCAGGTTGATCTTGAGGGTGAGGGCAGACTGGATCCAGCATGCCAAGGTCCCAAAACCAAAGGTCAGCGATGTGCCCACATTGTGGATCTCCTCATCGTTGGAAAGCTAGGAACAAACAAAGTGATAATTGTTTGGACGCAACAGGAATTATCTGCGAGCTACCTTAGACTGCTGCTGGGGTGGGACAGAGGACAGTGGGAATCACTGGGGTGTGAGACAGAGATGCTATATCATTTCTTCTGGCAGAGGTGTAAGGTGTACATAACCAAGATGACTTGACAGCTGTCACAGTCAAGCAGATCTTCTGCCCAAAGCCCAAGCACAGTAGAAAGTGCAGTTGCTTGGGGACTGTCTCTACAGCTCCCTGACAAGACTCACCAACACAGAGCTCAGAAATAAATCCTTCCTTGGCTCAATGTGATGGCCAGGGCAGGCAAGGACAACCTGCTGGGGTCTTGTACAGCTCCCTGCAACGGAAGCAAACTGTGCAACTTTCAGCGCCAGCTGAATGCAGCAGTGCTGCCTGGGGCAGAGGGTATCCAGAGTCCTGAAACCTCCATTGAGCTAGCACAAGCCAAAACACATGGGCCTGGTTTGGGAAGTTTCTCCCACCAAAAAGCTTGACTGTTTGTTCCCTCTCCTGCCCATCCTCGAACACTGGGGTCTGAGGCAATACGAACCCAGCCTCTCTGGAGTGCAAGTGCTTCTCTGTTCCTTGTGCTCCTGTGTCTCACGGGACTCCGTGACTGTGCAAGGCAAGGCAAAAGGACAGCCAGGTTCAATAAGCAAGAATCTGCAAAGAGATCCCTTGAGCCTGCAAATTCATTCAGAAAGCCCAGGATGGGCAAGACTTAACCCAAACAATTTCCCTTTTCCCTCTGCCTCTGAGTCTTTTCTAGAAAAGAAATCAGTGGTCTGTAATTCCTCCCTGCAGTCTTGATTCCTGTTTGGTGATTTAACAAATTCTCATCAAACAAGACACAATCTACAAGATAAGCCTAGTTACTGTGCTTCCACTGATCTCTCCTCCTTACCTTGATTTTTTTTTTTTCCATGGGTAGGTCCAAATCATAGTACACACAAAATTGTAATTGAGCTGCCTTTCCCAAGGTAGCCTGCACTGCAAGGGACTCACAGCCCTAATGTCCCTCTAACACACACAATCTGTAATTTTCCATAAATACGATTTAATGCCACATTCAGCTTAGCAGTCAGGCAGGGAAACGCACGGACTAAGGCCTCATCACCACATGCTTTCATGGTTTGGCAAAAGATCTAAGCAAGGATACTGGTAACTAACAAGGAGTGGATAATTTGTTCAGAATTTATAACAAGGCACGATTCAAAGTCATGTCAAAGTGAAATAACAACCGTTTGCTCCGAGTAGCTAAAAAAGGAAGGAGAGGTTGAAACTGCTTCCTAGTGCCTGCCCTGTATCAGAAATACTCTTCTCACACTTAGACAAGGCCGTTACAAAAGCCTCATAGTGCCTAGCTGGGAAGCTCTCACGAAAAAAACAAGAGCAAGTTTTTGGCTTGTGCTGTGGAGTCAGGAAGACCAGGTCCAAAACAGCCAAGTTATCTCACACTTCTCACATTCAAAAAAAAAGAAAAAAAGACAACTATCCTGGGCTGCACCAGGAGAAGCGTGGCCAGCAGGTCGAGGGAGGTGATTCTCCCCCTCTATTCCACTCTCATGAGACCCCACCTGGAGTACTGCGTCCAATTCTGGAGCCCCTACTACAAGAGAGATATGGAAATGCTGGAATGTGCCCACAAGGATGATGAGAGGGCTGGAGCACCTCTCCTATGAGGACAGATTGAGAGAGTTGGGGTTGTTCAGTCTGGAGAAAAGAAGGCTCTGAGGAGACCTTATAGTGGCCTACCAGTATCTTAAGGGGGCCTACAAGAAAGCTGGTGAGGGACTTTTTAGGATGTCGGGTAATGGTAGGACTAGAGGGAATGGATTAAAACTAGAGATGGGTCGATTCAGACTGGACGTTAGGAAGAAGTTCTTCACCGTGAGGGTGGTGAGACAGAGGTGGTGGAAGCCCCATCCCTGGAAGTTTTTAAGGCCAGGCTGGACGGGACTCTGAGCAACCTATCTAGTGGGAGACGTCCCTGCCCATGGCAGGGGGGTTGGAACTAACTGATCTTTAAGGTCCCTTCCAACCCTAACAGTTCTATGATTCTATGATAACTATAAAGGACACAAAGTTCCTGCAATTGCTCTACAACCCAAACAGTTACTCACCCTTCACAAGTACCTTTTTTTTTATTGGCAGGAAAAACAGTTCCTGCCTGCAAAGCCAGGAAAGAAGCCAGCCCACACTGACCTATCTCAGTTCCTGCCACTACTGGGGGTCATTACTTGCACCCCAGTGAGAGGCAGAGCATCAAAGACAGCAGTGGGATGGGGAAACCCAAATGCTACCGACTCTAATACCTTGATTTTCACTGCAGACCTAACAGACACACTCATGATCACTGTGGGCACCCAACCCTACAGAGCAACGTTGTGGCACTGACAGCTTGTTTGTTTGTTTGTTTATATAATGTTGCAGAACAGACTGAGAATCGGAGGGATCTCATCCAGGTACCCGTCACATTAGGAGAAGTCATAGCACTCCTCTGCTGTGTCCCTCTCGTGGCCAGTCTGAGAACAAGCAGGAGGTAGATTTAAACATGTATTTTAAACAAAGGACAAGGAACTGTCTGCTAAATCTGTATGGGCAGCTGTGCATCTGTTCACAGATGTGTATGTAAATTTCCAGCTCGATCCTTCTACCCAGGACCACCTGTGCCAACCCCAAGGGCTCAAGAGATTCAGTAAGTTCCCTGCTCTGGCTCTTGGCAGTTGAAGTGTAAGCATGCAGGTGCAAATCCTGCTGGGAATACATGAAAATGATTGTGGCCCTTCATCTCAGCATGACACAGGAGCCACGTAAGCGGTAGACAGAGGTGGCAGAGCAGGTACAAGGAGGCTGTACCTGCTGGGGCAGGGGCACAGCCAGGCACATTATCTTCTGAGCTCACATCACAGGTAGATCAAAGACCTAAGTACATCTGCTAGAAAAGCAGGAACCACACAACATGGACACAGCAGTCCAAACCTGGAGTGCAGTACCTGAAAGTTGCCGAGGAGGGTCATCCCAAAAGAGGCCAAGCATAATGCCACCAGGCCGCTAACATTCAGCCAAGGGTTCAGCACCTTGGGCTTCAGCTGAATGAAGCGCAGGACAGCCATGACAAGCGCTGAAAAGGAAACAAAATGCAAGGTGCGTCATTAGTAGAACAGGCTGCAGTAATCACCTGGCTGGGGGCTCACAGATCCCTCACCCTCTTTCCACCCAGGCCAGGCTCACTGCAGGCCAAGCTAGCTTGGTGCTTCTGCACAGCCCCGTCCCGCTTAGTCACGAACAAGATTAAGCACAGGAAGCATTTCTCTTGTAATACAGTGTTGCTGAGCTCTCACGCTGCCATTTCTCGTGACGTTTAGTCTAGGAGCTGGGTTGCAAATTTTCGGGGGGAAAGAGGACACTTTCCTGTTTGCCTGGGAAGCTCCCAGCACATAGTCTAGCACATGCACACCATGCATTCACATTGCAGCAGCTGGGCTTGCATCAAGTTTCACTCCACTCGCGAGCACTGAGCTATCTTGGAGGAGGTACATTAAACCCCACCTGTATTAGAAAGTGTATGAACAGCACATATGTATTTCTGCAGATTTTATCATAATGACCACTGCCTCTTCTCCTCCTCTGGAACAAGTTGATGGCGTCATGACCATAAGCCAAAATATTGCACTAATTTTCCGTGAAGACTGGAAGAGCAGTCCTTCCAAGCTTACAATTAGCCCAAGCACTATGATATGATATATGATACATGATATATATGATAAATGACATATCATACGATATGACATAACCCCAGGAGATATTCACATTGTATATTCGAGCCCTCCCTAGGGAATGTTGCATGGACATGCTGCATGGACATTTGCTAATGCTTGTCTGCATTATTTTCCTATATTTTCCACAAAAACCCTGGTATAATACCAAAAACATGGTTTAGAATAATAAGGTCACTGTAAGTGAAAAATATCCACTTTTATCCAAACTGCAAAAGATGTTAGAATTTACTCTCTCACAATTTTTTCTAGTGGATCAATCCATTCCAAATCCTTGAAAACAAGAGAACTTTGCTCCCCCCAAAAAAGAGAATTTCTGCTTTTCATCCCCAGGTAATTGTTTGGGACAGCCACCCTGTGACTACTTGAGCTCACGTGCAAGAACTTTTTCATTTCTATTTCTACATGGCAGGACCCTGAAATCATGTGATCTTTTTCTAAAACACTAACCAAAATGACAAAAGGGAATTAAAAAGTCACCTTCCAGCATCACGTGCAAAACAACGGCATTTTCAATACTGAGCAATGCCTATGTTTCTGGCAGGTTTCTGTAGTTCTCCTCTCCTATAGCAAAGGCCTTGCCATAACTAAGGGGGGAGGGGAGAAAAGAAAGAAAGAGAGGAGAAAAGAGAACAATTTCATTTGGAAGGGACCTACAACAATCATCTAGTCCAACTGCCTGACCAATTCTGGGCTGACCAAAAGCTGAAGTATATCATTAAGGGCACTGTCCAAATGCCTCTTAAACACTGGTAGGCTTGGGGCATCAACAGCCTCCCTAGGAAGCCTGTTCCAATCTTTGGCCACTCTCTCGGTAAAGAAGTACTTCTGAATGTCCAGTCTAAACCTTCTCTGATGCAGCTTTGAACCATTCCCACACGTCCTATCACTGGATACCAGGGAGAACAGACTGCACCTCCCTCTCCACTTCCTCTGCTCAGGAACAGCTCTCTTGTAGAGAGCAATGAGGTCACCCCTCAGCCTCCTTTTCTCCAAACTAGACAAGCCCAAAGTCCTTAGCTGCTCTTTATCGGACATATCTTCCAATCCTTCCATCAGCTTTGTTGTCGTCCTCTGGATGCATTCAAGGACCTTATCATCCTTCTTAAATTGTGGGGCCCAGAACTGCACACACTGCTTATGGTGACACCGCACCAACGGTGAATACAGTGGGATAATCACCTCTTTTGACCAGCTGGTTATGCTGTGATGCACCCCAGGATGGGATTTGCCCTCTTGGCTGCCAGGGCACACTGCTGACTCATATTGAGTTTGCTGTCAACCAGCACCCCCAGGCTCCTTTCTGCAGGGCTTATCTCCAGCCACTCCTCTCCCAACTTATACTTGTGCCCAACGTTACTCCACCCCAGGTGCAGAATCCACCAATTTGACTTGTTAAATTTCATGTCATTAACGATTGCCCAATGCTCCAACCAATCTAGGTCCTTCTGCAAAGCCTCTCATACCTCAAAAGAGTCAACAGCACCTCCCAGTTTGATATCATCAGCAGACTTGCTAACAGTGTGTTCAACTCCCGCATCCAGACCATTGATAAATATATTCAACAGAACTGGTTCTAGAACTGAACCCTGAGGAACACCGCTGGTGACCGGTCACCAGCCAGATGTAGCCCCATTCACTACAACCCTTTAAACCCTGCCCTTCAGCCAGTTCTTCACCCAGCACATTGTGAACCTGCTCCTCTCACAGTTGGACAACTTGTCCAGAAGGATGCTGTGAGGGACAGTATCAAAAGCCTTACTAAAATCCAGAAAAATTACATCCACTGCCTTCCCTTCATCCACTAGACAGGTGACCTTATGATAGAAGGGTATCAAGTTAGTTATACAGGGCTTTCCCTTTGTGAACCCATGTTGACTGTGCCTGATGTTTGCATTGTTCTTTAAATGCCCTTTCAATGGTATCCAGTACGATCTGCTCCATAATTTTTCCAGGAACTGAGGTTAGACTAAGAGGTCTGTAGTTCCCTGGGTCTTTCCTCATGCCGTTTTTGTAGATTGGAATAACATTGGCTAGCTTCCAGTCAGCAGGGACTCCCCAGACCTTTGGTAGATGATTGAGTGGGGTCCTGCCATAACCCCTAGCTCCTTCAGTACTCTGGGATGAATCCCATCAGGTCCCAGGGACTTGTGAACGTTCAACTGATACAGCTGGTCCCTTACAATTTCACTGCCCACAAATGGAAAGCCACTGTTCCTGCAATCGTGGTCCTCCAACTCAGGGGACCAGGCAGCCCAAGGTCTATCAGTATTACTAAAGACTGAGGCAAAAAGCACATTGAATGCCTCTGCTTTACCTTAATCTCTATTAGTCAGATACTTCAGTCCAATGTTTTCTTTAGACTTCTTGGTATTAACATACTTAAAAAAGCCCTTTTTATCTGTGACAATACTGGCCAGTTTCAACTCTAATTAAGCTTTGTCCTTTCATGTCTTCTCCCTGCATATACAAACCACAGCTCTGTGATCTTCCTGCGAAGCCTGACCTCACTTCCACAGATCATACAATTTCTTTTTCCTCTTGAGCTCCATGTGGAGTTCCCTGCTCAGCCAAGCTGGTCTTCTGCCCTGCTTCTTTGACTTACAAAACAGTGGCATTGCCTGCTCCTGTGCTCTTAAAAGGTGGTTCTTAAAGAATGACCTGCAATTGTGGACTCCTCAGCCTTCAAAAGCAGATTCCCACGGTACTCTGCTAAGTAGCTCCCTGAATAGCTCCAAGTTTGCTTTCTTGAAATCCAGGGTAGCAACTCTGCCGTCCCTTTTTTCTCAGGATATCAAAAATGTTAAACTCAACCATTTCATGATCACTGTGGCCAAGACAGCCACTTACCATCACGTCCCCCATGACACATTTGCATTCTGGAGGTTCCCTGGTTGTATTTCTTCTTGCAATGGAAAGAAGCAGCAATGAAAGCGTACAGTACAGCTTAGCTTCAAAAAGCTGCATGTCTTTTGTTTGCCTGCCTTTCTTGACACCAGCTGCTCCCTTCACACTCATGCGACTGCTATCCTCTCATCCACCCAGATTCACACGGTGAGTGAACATCAAGCCAGTTCCTGCCCGCTCATAAAGCCCTTGGACTCGCTCGGAGCTGGTGCAGGTCCACAGAGGCTGCTTGAACAGTGGTCTGAAGAAACGGGGCCTTACCTGGAAGCAGCTGAAAAGGCAGGCATGTATTCACTACTGTCGAACAGCCACATTAACATAAGAAGTAACATGCTACGCACATGTTGGTTTAAGCGGTTTGGGGGTCAGAAGTTTAAATCATATCATCATCACCACACTGCACTGGGTGCCAGGCACGTAAATAACACGTGTGCAAGATCCTGCCTTAGCACAAACTGGAACCAGAATTATTTCTACAAACTGAGACCCTGGCTCAATATGTAAATCAATGTCTAAGCTTGAAACAAAGGCATACATGGAAACAAAGCACAAGGATGCCTAAGTGTCATAACCTCCACCCTGAAAGTGATACTTGAAAATAAGGAAGTTCATGTCAAGGTTCATGATTAAACATATTTTATCAGGTTTTATATCCCAAGCCCCATTTTCATTATGTCAGATTAAGATTGTTAAGGTATCTTACTTGTGCACGTACAGGTCTGGATTAATTTCAAAGCTCAACTCAACTGAATTTTCCAGGTTTCTGAAAAGAAACATCGTGCCTTTCACAGGCAGCAGGCGTGGAACCCACACTTTGAGAGAATAGCTCAGAGCAAAACTGAAAGCACAATAAATCATCCCAAATAGGAAAAGATAAATGCTAACTACTAAAGAAGAGTAAATCAAGGTTAAAATAACAAATTATTTGCCATTTAGGTTTGGAATAACTTCTTCAAAATAGATACAAATGAAGGTAACAAACAGTTTTAAGAACCAAACACAGACATATTTTTCAAGTACTTCTCAGATATTTCTTCTCTTTGTGGCATTTCCCTCTTACCTCCACTGCTGGAAAATGCCAGTAAACTTCTACAGATTTAGTAATGGAATTTAGGAAGGAGTAGGCTAGGGGGGACTTCAGCACGAATGATATTTTGCATAATCAGTTGCTGCATTTGCCAATGCCCATGCAATTATCTCACATTCACAGCATATAACAAAAATCCACCATACAATGAAAAAGTAATGCAGATTCAAGGCTAAGATGAGACAATTAAAAACATAAGAAATCAGAAACCAATGAAGTTCAAATGCATCCAGCTGCATTCTGTCTTTCTGACAAAATAATACTGTCTTAATCAGTAATAATCGCAGTTTAAGTGACTTCTCATCATCAGACTCAAGAACAATACGTATGGGATATTACTTACGTTTCAGTGACTTCTTAAAACAAATAATGAGAGAGAAAGAAACATTTCCCTTGTGGTTCCTACCTAGAAATGCCGCCATGTTCATGACTTGGCTAAACACGCAGCTTGCAGGAGGTGTGTCACCTGCAATACTTGGAAAATACAAAAAGTGTATCATTGTAACTCTAGGATGGCAGAGACGCACAAATAACAACCATTAATCAACAACCAGTAATTGGAAGCAAATAATTCACTTACCTTATATAAGGTGGTCTTTTGGAACCAGGTTTCCTAAGAGACATAAATGCACAGGAACAAAGATTCAAGATTTTCTTTCCCATTTAGCTTAGTTTTACTATTTTAAAGAAACAAGTAATTGAATGTAAAGTCCACAACCAGCTCTTACCTATCTGGTACATTCAGTGGGAGAATTTTGTTGTCTTCCACTGCTATAAAGTACCTGTCAAAAAAAAAAAAAGAAAGAAAAAGATGAAAACAGTGTAAAACCTCATCCTGGCTTCAATTACAAATATCACTCAAACAACACATTTAGTGTCTCAAAGGCACTGGCAGGATCTGCTGGAGGCCTTTCTTTGTGCTGCATCTGTTTTGCGTGGTCAGGTAGACAAACCAGGGTCACTGAACTGAGCTGCCTTAAAAATAACCAACCAGGGGAATGCTTTCATGTTTAATCTGAATCATTTGAATCATCTGGTTTACCATGGTCCCCCCTCCACAACAGCTGTTTTAATACAAACAGAGGGGATGGGACAAGAACAACAAGCAATAGGGGTCAGACAAATGGCTTAAGCTACCCCCGCTGCTGAAAAGCAACATCCATGGCCAGAGCCATATCATACAATATAAGGAGGATATATGCTCGGCTCAGGCTGAACATAGCGGCTGATTGGACATTTATCGCTCCCAAATTCATGCTGCAGTTTTCTGCCTGCATGCTTGGGGAGAGCCCAGCTCTGGGAAATGCATGTCTCATCTGCATTTTGGTAAAAAGTGCTAGTGAGAGAGTGAGTTGTCAGCATTAAGCTGCTGGCAGGTTGTCAGTGCAGTGCTGCATGCTGCGGATTTTGAGTTTGCACCCCAAAGCAGGGCCTCAGTGCTTCTCCAAGAGCTCTGCTGAGTCACTCAAAGAAAATGAGATGAAAGGGAATTTTTGCATTTTTGTCTGTCTCTTTTCAGGCAGCTCCCAGTAATGTGTGCCAGGAAGAAAGCAACGTCAGAATCTTGGCCTGGGGAGCACAGAAACCCAGGGATAAAAACGTGATTCTCTAAGCCATGAACTGGCACAGCCTGGCCCCTGCCCCTGTCATGTGCCTTCCCAGCCCCACAGTAATCCAAGGACAGAGCATCCCCAAAAGACGCTTGGTACTGAGACGCAGCCCACACCACAGCAGTACTTCCAACTGCCTCAGCCTAAGTCGCTCTCACAACCAACCAGCAGGAGATAACTTACACTATCCATAATCCAGCTGATGTAAACAGGGTAAACACGAGAGGTAAAAACATCCACATGCTGCATTTCTTCCCATCCATACCTGCTAGAAACAAAGAACAAAGTAAAAACAAAAGAGGGCAGAGGTACCCACCCGCCTTGTCCCTCCTCTTTTGAAAGTAGAAAGAGCATCCACACAGCAGGGTGCCAAAGCATCCCAAGATCAAGCTCCTAGTGGCCATGCAGCAGGCACTGCAAACCTTTCATACTGTCATTACTGGCATACAGGGTTAAGCTGCTGCACACAGGCAGCATTGTCTGCGCTGTGCATAAAAAACAAGGCACAAAGAGCCGAGAGTTGTGGAGGGGGAGACTTTCCAGACATACCTACAGAATCTGAGTGGTTTTCAAAGTATTTTTCTTCAGCATTTTGCACAAGGTGACACCGCAAGACCCGCAGTCCTAATTCGCTGCCACTCCCCATAGGCACAAGGCAAGGCAGCCTCCTTCCCAGGATCGTTACCAATTCCACACACGCTGCCTCAGCAAAGCCTGCAGCATGAAGGGAGAAGGACGCACGTGCTGTCTCCTCATCTCCACAAAGCACACGACCAGCTCCCATCCTGGCCACAGCAATCAGCTAAAAATAGCACTTGGCTGTATCCAGAGCGGAGGCAAGCTTGAGTGCCAGCACCCAGAGTACTGTCAGGACAAGGCATTACAAACAGGATCAGCTCTCGACAGGTAGGCACTGTGAAATCCTGCACAGGGCATAAGGATGCTGCATACATCACCTCCTGAGGAAGCAACTGTCCTCCGGGCAAGATCATGCTGGATGAACATCTGAGATGCCGGGGCTGTTCCACGTGTTAACATGCAATTCAGAAATGCTATGTTGCTGTATTGTGGACACAGAGAGTCCTAGGTCTCCCTGTGAGTCCTTTGACAATGGATCAAGTATTTCTTCATGTCCTGTTCTCCTTCATAAGTGTTCCTCCAGGCACCGGCACAGCCAGGAGACACGGAGCACGAACAATGCAAGGCACACAGCTCCAGCACCTGCTTAATTTTCACCAGGGCAGAAGCACCTGCACCCCTGCGCTCTACCTCTTCCTCCTTCCTATAGCCTGCTGCGGGGCAGGCATTTCCTTGGGTCACCAAGGTCCCCATGGGTCAGCAAGGCACCCTGGGGTGCCAGGGCAGCTCAGACATGATGGCCATTCATTAGAGCCTGCTTGTATTTGCAGCTCAGTTACCTCATCCGGGTCCTTAAAGCAATGACTCTTCCCTTTGCTCCAGACAAGAAAGCACCCACATTGCCATCTTCCTCCTCTCAGCTCTCCTGGCCTTCCTACATCTGCAGCATAGGAACCATGGTCTCTCTGGACTGCTGCCCTGTTCTGTCCCCGCTGCGAGGACCCTCAGGAGAGAGTAAGCACCCTCACTGTGTCACAGCCAGTGCCCAGCTCACCACTCCAACAAGACAGCCCTGGGCCGCAAGGGCAACTCTGGCTGGACACTGCTCAGGCCCCCAGTCACTACCCCCACCACTTTGGCAGCAGAGGCCAAAGTAGTTGAGGTGAAGCTCCCCAGGCCCTGCAGAAGGCATGGCAGCCTCACACTTGCCCCTGCAGGTCAGCTGTCCTGTCTCCCCTGCACATCACCTGGCAGGGGTACAAAACAACACCCTTGCAGAACCCCAAGCCACACCACACTTGCACAAAACCATAAGGCCATGATTTGGTGCTGTCTGTACGGATGGCCTTGAGTGAGGCTGAATTGCAAACCATAAAAGACAGAAAAGGTCTCTTCCCTGACTTGGGAGCAGAGCGCGCTGCAGACAGGGAGCATGAAATGATGCAAGTATTAAGTACATCAATTTAGAAGGCAGTTGGCTCCAGCATGTATGCAGATCTCTAGCATGGTATAACAGATCAGAAGAAATTATCAATGATGGTGGACTAGATTTCCCCACCCATATCATCGCTATTGCTCTCCTCCCGCACAGGAGACACAAAGTGATTCACAGCTCTGTTCCCCGCACAGCCCCTGCTGTAGCAGTTGCAACTATTCTGTGAAGCGCTGCCCTTGCCTTTTCCTCCCGCAGCCCATCAACACGCAGCAGCATCCCTTAGCTAGTGTTGGCCGTTGCCCTGGTACCAGGATACCTGTACCGGCAATGTCACGGACAACTTCCATGTGGCAGTTGCCTCACCTGCAGCAGCGCCGCGTCCCTGCCAGACCCTGGCAGCACAATGCCCAAGTGCTGGCACCTCACACAAGGGAGCCATAGACGTAGTGCCCCTGTCTTGGCTGAAGGGGAGCAGGCAGGTAATGTCACCTCCTGTTTACAGCCTGTGTTTCCTCTGTAAGGTAATTCCTGTTAATGCAGTGTTCAGCTCTTCTCTTTTCTCTGGTGGTGGCTGGACTAAGCCAAGATAACAAAATTCTTCCAGGTCAGGGGATGACAGATCTTACTACTTACTCTTCCCCTTTGGAAAGGTACAAAGGATTCATTTACGCAATAAAAGCAAATACTAGCCATAACACTTGTCTTCATTAACTGGTTGCCACAGCTCCTCCGCCTTCCAGCATGCCTCTCAGCCAAGAAATAGCAGCCTTCGCAAGCTATTTCAGCATTGTCTGTCATGCAGAGAGGGAGGTGGCACAGAACTTTTCCCCCAGGCAGAGCAGCAAGGCAACGCACAAGGACTGGAACTCCACACCAGCATCAGGTGGGGAAATGCAAAAATGCTGTCCAGATAACCATTACTCTGTGCTGAGCCCTGCAACAGAGTGGGGGTAAGGACTGGTGCCCAACCTCAACAGATACAGCTACAGACTCACTCCCTTGGAAAACAGCCCTGTGTTGAATATTCACTGTGACATACAGAGTCTCTTTCTATCGACCACTAACAGAAAACAACATCCAAAGTCACTGCAATGAATGACTAGCGCAAAGCACAGCATCCCAATGTTAAGCCAGGTCCATAGTTCAGAGAAACACATTCATTTCAGGCCCTTGAAAAGAAAAACCTAGAGAACATACCCCCTGCACACCTCTCATCATGGCCAGTTGGGTTCACACCAAGAAGGAAGGACAGCACTCCCAGGGAGCACAGCCATGACCTGCGTGGGGCCAGGTCTTCACCAGAGCTCAGTGCAGCCAGGGCTGGACCTTTTGGAAAATAAGCATCTCACATCAGGCTGGCTGGCCTCTCAGGGTGACAAGCTCAGGGTAAGCTTGCCTCTTATGGCAGGCAGCAAGAATTGACCGGGAAAGGATGTTGCCATTATACACCCTCCTCTGACAGATTCCACACCGAGGCATGGGTGCAGGACAGCATTGGAGAAGTACTCTCTGGCACACCCTTGGAAGGAGAGCAGGGGGGCAACAGCTGGAGCAGCGGTATTGCTGGCTGCTGCCAGCCCACACAAGAGGAGCGAGCCGCCTGCATCTGACAGATGAAATACCAAAAGCAGGAAAGAAGGGTCCCTTTCGCCCATGTCCCCAGACGGCAACATCTTTGAATGCTGTCCATTGACACATCCCACACATGCCTGGAGATGTTTCAACATCCCCATGTGGGCAGAGGATGGTTTAAAATCAGGACTCAGCTCCTGCACATTTCTCATTTACTCTCTGCTGTGTTATCTGGGTGCCAGGAACAAAATTACCTGTAAACTCAGTTCCTTCCAAAGGAGAAACCCCAAGCATGTGCTAAAGCTGCCTAGCTTTGCACTACTGTCCAGCAGATATCATTCTCAGCAGCCTCCTTTGGGTTAACCTGTCCTCTTTAGGGATGTCCCTGATGCTCATGTCTTCAAGCTGTGAGACCTCTGTGCATGCTAAGACCAGCACCTCTAACAGCAGCCAGGAACAAGAGAACAAGGAACTCAAATGACAGTTTAGCCAAAATGAAATGCTGAGAGCGATAGGAAAAAGAACCTAAAATCTCTGTGGGGAATGTAGAAACAATTTATTTGACAGCTAATTGGTCCACAGGGATGACATAAAGCTAGCATTTCTCTCCACAGCTCTGTTCTGCATTGCTGCCGTGACCAGTTATGCCAAATCTGAGCAGTCAACTCCAGCTGGCGACAACAGCCATCTCTGCTGGGCCATGTCTCCCCAAATAAACACACAGCATACAGAAGGTAGTTGGTAATTGCACACACCTGTTTGTCTTCCATTTTTAAGGCTTGCACAGGAATGCCTTCAGCAACAGAAAGCCCTTGTCGTGCAATGGATTCGCAAGGCTAATAAAAACATGTTTTCAGCTTCATGTCTGACCCCAGCTGGAGTCAGCCCACCTTCCCAAAAGCACACACTGTGGTCTTCCAGTCCTTCTTGACTCATAGTTTCACACCAGCAGTGCAAAAACCCTGCTGAGGCGCGCTCCTGCTATCATGGGTCAGGGTGCAGAATTGCAAAGGGTCTCACATGAGCACTGCCACAGAGTGTCTTGAGAATTCTTCTCAGTGCAGGCTTACTCACTTATCTCTATTCCCATTCTTATGTCTAAATCTACTAAGACCGTCAGCTGTTTGCTCTGCTTTTATTACCATTGCCCCACTACACCCCCTCAATCAATTAAGCTCCCATTCCTCTAATGTACACACTTCAATTACAGCAAGAAGCTCACCAAACATATACTGCTGCTTGCTCAAGGTTCGTTTAATGTGGGCATCTTAATTTCATCTGCCAAGCAAAGTTACAGGCTCTTTCTGAAGTCACTTCTGCCAGACAATATGAATGTAAGGAAGTACACAATTACCACGTTAACAGAGTAGTACATCTTTTTTAAGACTATAGTATGCAGTTGCATTTCAAGGGCTGCATAATAACCCAGACCAACACTCCTGCATTTCACAGTGCTAGGCCATGGAGTCATTTCAGAGAACAGGTACAGAGCCAGAAGCATCGGGAGGAGCAGGATGCTGTTCAAAACATATGGCAAGTCATAAAGAATTGCTGCCAGTCAGCAACAATCAAAGGGGAATAAACACAATTTGTCTTTTCGGGGCGCCCACTATAGCGCTCTGTTGCTTTTAAAAGCAAAAATAACCACAGTCACTTGATACCTAATCACTGTAACTGAGCAGAGACAAACCAGCACATTACATAACCTGCCACCCGCAAGCCACAAATGCCAACATAACAAAGCAGAGCGTTTTCAGGTTTATCTCAGGGTTCCCAGCCTGAACACACAATGAGAGAGATAAGGCATGCCAGAGACTTGTAAATACATAACAAAATAGTGGGTAACAGTAAAAGAAGCGATCCCCTCTGTCAGCAGGGTATGATGCTCTGCTTGTTCGGGTACCAACCTACCATCTCAAGGGTGTGCAGAAATGCTATTTTCATTTATTTACATAAGAGAGAAATGGGAAAACGTAAAGACATCTCTGGGTTGCGCATGAGGGAAGCAGGAGATGCCTCAATAATCCTGCATCAATGTTGAGAGGCAATAGTTTCACCCACAGGAACATCCACACATATTTTTTGTCTCATGACCATGTAAATGCATTCTGTGTGCTAATGAAATCCTCCAGCCAGCACAAACCTAATGGAGATGGGCAAGCGCACCAAAGGAATGAAACCTTCTAGTCACCAAAAAACATGGGCAGGAAGGTTGTATTAGAATCATAGAATCCTCTAGGTTGGAAGGGACCTTTAAGATTATCGAGTCCAACCATCAACTGCCAAAACCACCACCAAACCATGTCCCTAAACACCACGTCTACCCATCTTTTAAATACCTCCAGGGATGGCGATTCCACCAGTTCCCTGGGCAGCCTGTTCCAATGTCACCACTTTAGGTGAAGAAATTTTTCCTAATATCCAAGCTTACCCACACTGTCCCTCCAGGTTTCCCCAGGAAGTTGTCTCCTGGGATTGTGTAGAATTAATTTGTTACCAGTTCTGTAAACATATATATATTCAGCCTTTCCCAAGTGCCTTGGTAAGAAGGCCATATGACTGACAGTGTATCCTACCCAGAAATACTCCTGCAGCACCACTGGGTCCCAAGGCCAGCATCACCCCTCTGCACCCTACTGTCCTTCAAAGGATGTACAAAAGTGCCCTTGGTATGCTGCTTCCTGCTGCTGCACAACCTTTTCCCTCAGTCGCACGCAAGTACTTACAGGCCAGTTAGAAACCGGCGTTGAGCTGCTGTGTTACAGTCAGAGATGTCAACTGTAAACTCTTCTGGGCTGTCTGCCTTTCTTGCATTTGGTGTACAAACCAGGCACGTCCCGCTTCAAGACCAGGCTCCTGGATGTTATAAAAGAAAAATTAACGTAATTTGTCACCTTAGGATCAAAGGGGTGTTTTGCAGGCTTTGACAGCGCAGTGCTCTGACCCGTGCACCCACATCGGCCCGCACTGAATTCCATGAGGTCCCACTCAGACCATGAGCAGGGCTTGGGCAGTCATGGCCCTCAGCCTGCAATAGGCAAAGAGAAGAGAGGCAGGAGCTGGGTAAGGCAGAAGGTACACATCCAGTTCAGACAGAAAGAGCTGGGTCAGCAGGCGGTGAAACCAGCGGGGAGCAGCCAGGGCTCAGAGGGAGACTCACAGCGAGCTGAGGAGCACTGCACTTTGCAGGTACTGTGTGGTTTTTTGGGACCCCATATTGCTTGGGAGCACCCGCTGCAAGATTCAGCCCTCATGGCACTTCACAACCTCAGGAGCCAGGTGGCAACCAGCCCTCAGGGAGTCCTCACAGTGTGAGTATGTTGGACTGCCCACTTCCTAGGGCAGATGCCTTACCACCTCTCCAAGAGCAGAGATGCTCAAGACTGTGCCCACTTTAGCCAGACCTCTCCTGAGGGAACTCTCTAGCAGACAGTCTCAACACAGACCCAACCCCACAGTCCCACACCATCGCCACAAGGGCATATTTTCCCCTTGCACAATTAGCTAACCCTTTGGTCTGGGATGCTTGTGAGAACTGCAGCTCACCCCAAAGTCCCAGCCAGACCCCAAAGAGAAGAGTTGCTGGAAAATAAGGAGGGCTATTTATCTCCTCATAAAATAAAAGACAGCAAAGCTCCCCCTGCTTCAGCTATGCTGCAAGGAAAGAGTCTCTGAAACCACCTCCTTGCTCTGCACATAATACACAAATGCAGGCTGATGTTGTGGCAAAGCCCAGAAAGTCTGAGGCACCGTGCACAGTGTCTGCAGACAAGCTGTCCCGTGATCATCTTCCACCTTAGCCATCCCAGCCTAATGACTGCTGCCTGAACCAGCAACAAGCAGAACAGGTGTTTCTCCTCCCATAAGGCACAGTGATCTTGACGGTGTATTAATAGATTGATAGAGGTCTGCGGAAGAGTTTTATTTGCTCTTCAGTTCCAAAAACACAAATGTCTTCAAGCATTTCCAATGTGCATGAGCAAGCAAAGCCAAGACACACATTAGAACGGAAGTGGGTAGGAAGCCTGCCCAAAAGATTTGTCCCATTATCGGGAAAACAATGTAAGTGCTGGGAGTGGCAAAGAACACGCAACACCGAGGTGAAACCTGGTGAACAGAGACAGATAGGTCATGTTGACTTACAGACTAAGCCCAGAAGAGCAGACTTCGCAGAGCAGTTATTCCTGGTTATATTGTCATCTTCTCCTGTAGTTTATGGATGAGAGAGCGTATGCCCTGGAAGGCCACAACAGTTCCAGGTTTCCCTCCCTTTGCTACCCTCCCACTGTTTTTTCTCCCCAATAAATACAAAACATACACTCAAGCTACAGAGCTTCCCACCCAGTGTAAGCAGGGCTTTTTCCACCTGTTCACCTCGTCTTTCACCTCTCTTGTCCCTTCTACCCTTCTTTTATCCACTGTTTGGAAACACACACTCCTTTCTTCACTGCATTTTGCAGCTCTACACTTTTGAAGAGAGGTGCACCGTCCCCAAAACAGCATTTCCTTTGGTTACACCAGTGGGCACCACCAGCAGAAGCATACATACCAAGCAGTCTGCACTTGTCAGCCATGGGGAAAACACCCAAGGCCTATGAGCTTTTAGGGAGTGTGGCATAGCACACTGACCTTTCTCAGGACAGACTCCCTCACCAACCTCTTCAGCCTGAGGACTCATGCCTCCTCCACTACTCACATGGCAAACTGAGGTCCTCTTCCCCTCGTATTAAGCACCAAAGCCCCAGAGAAGCAGCACTGAGATGATGGGCCGGAGGGTGAGCTAGAAGGAATAGACGTGCAGTCCATTATTCTAGAGTCATTACTCTAAGGCAGAGTAACCAAGGTGGAGTAACAGGGCCAATGAGTTACTCTCTGGCATAGAGATTGTCAAGGGTAAAAACTACATCAGTCTTTTGGCTCCATTTAGACCTGTGGAAATCATCTGCCCTGAGACAAGTACAAGATAAGCAATCGTACACAGACATTTCTGTGGTGTTCATCCCTGCCTAGCCAGCGTCCCTTATTTGTAGGAATTAGTTACATTTATTTACCAGTCTCCCAGGCTGCTGCAACCATAAATTGCTGTTTACAGGATGCTCAGGTGAGCTAGAGGAGGAAGGTGCCAGGCAGATTTCACTTCACACAAACCTGTTGCAAACACAATGGACAGACGGGACCAGGGAACAGCCTCCACCTGTTAAACAGGGGCCAAGCCTGCTGTGACCAGCCTCTCCACCACATCCAGAGGGCTTAAAACTTCTGCTGTCTTTTGAAATATTTTCAGAGACAGACTTTCCTGTGATGCAAGAGACCACATTAAACCACCTCTAAGAGCATTCAGCTGGACCAAGACCACACTGGGGAGGCTCTCCCTGACAAAGCCATGGCCACCTCCAGTAGCTTGGCCAGGCAAAGTCCACTCCTGCAGTCCTGTGGTACCAAAACTGACAGGCTGCTGGCTTCTTTTGGCTCAGGCAGTCACCACTACTAATCCCAGTGGTTCCTAACAGGGAGCAGGAAATAAGACAGGGAGGGCAGAAGTTCCCTCCTCAGCTACCTGGATCTGCCCCGGTTCAGGGAATCCAGAGGAGGATGATGGGCCCTTCCCTCACCAATGCAGCAGACTGGCCCGAGTCCCCCCGGCATTTCCTCCCTTCAGGCTGCTCCCTGCGGGAGAAGCAGCCCAGACCTCTCCTCATGGCACCAGGGAGCACCTCGGCCTCCTCTCCCAGCAGACCTGCTGAACATGCCGCCTCTTCCACAGAAGAGCCCAGCTCAGCAGCTCCCGGGGCTGGGAAGGATGCCTTTGCTACTCTGCATGGCCGGCAGAGTGGAGAGCGGGCTTCCCTCCTGTCTTGCACATGGGCCCAGCCCTCCCTAAGGGAGCCAGGTCTGCATGCCTGCCAAAGGCAAACACTTCTCGACTGAGCAAACAGCACTTACAGAGACTGCTGCCCTAGCAGGCACCTCTCCCTTGCAGGCACAACCATCCAACGGAAACCACAGCCATAAAAACCCGCGTTAAACCTCACGCATCGTAATCTATAGCTGTTTTAACAGTTCCTTTCACAGCTTTTGAAACTGAATCAGTCGTCTTTGCCTCTCATCCATCCTCCCATTCACTCCACCCTTCTCTCTCCACCTGTTCCCAAGGTGCTCTGCTCCCCTTTCACCCCTCTCATGCCTTCATCCCTGCACCTCAGGTGACTGCTGCTGCAACCTGCGAGGACACAAGGCGAGGGGACCCAGGCACCTAGAGACCTTTGCAAGTCTTGAGGCAGCAAAAAGTATCATTATTCCCATTTTAGACAACAGAGCCAATGAGTTACTCGCTGAGAGGTCACACCAGAAATCAGTGGCACAGAGGAGCCATGTATTCAGAGTCCTGGTCCAAGCCCGCTACCAGCAGCAGCAGCAGCCGCCTCCTCTCACCTGCCAGCCATTCCCCCTCACCACTTACTCCTCCCAATACACTTAGGATCATCTCTCTCGTTTCCCACAGACCCTTCTCTGCTTCTTCGCTCCCACATACCCTGCAATCAGAGCTCATTGTTTCAGCTTGGACTGCAGGATCAGGACCTTAAAGTGCCTCTGTTGGGCCAAACCGCAATCTTGCAATCTCAGGCCCGGAAATGGCTGGGGGAGGAGAGGAAACTATGGACATGACATTTCTCCCAAGAAAAAACAATTGAAAATGTCCGTGTTCATACAAGCACACATCCCTGCTCTGCATCTGAGAAGCAACCACTGCAGCACAAAGAATCTTAAAAGGGAAAATGAAACAACTGCACTGACTTCCACCACCCAGGCTCAGAAAATGCTGACAGCTGGGCACGAAGAACAGCACAAGAAAATAATTTTACTTTTAACAGTGCAACAGTGAAAACAGGAGCCAGATGTTTGTCAAATATGAGTCCTCCATTCTTTACCCTGTTACCCAAAGGCAGAAAGTCAGCAAGAATGAAGTCCCCTTTTTTTCAGGCAGTTTTATCCATTTGAGCAAGACACAACAGGCAGTCAGTGTGCTGGGATATACCTTTCGCACACCTCCCTCTTCCATATTGCATGGCTATTCATAATTAACCATACACATGTATGTTGCTATGGTGTAAGGACTGCACAAAAGTTGACCAGATAATTCTTCAGGTCACTTTACCACGAAGCTTTGTTTAAGGAAAAAAAAAAGGGGGGGGGAGGGAAGATGAAGGGAAGATTAGCTCAGAATTTCTCCAACCTTTATAGCCCGAGAGCTCTGAATCAAAGGTCTGGCACAAGCATGCTGCTGTAAGAAAAAGCTGAGACTGAGATCCCAAGCGAGATCCCATCATCACCTGGAACATGACAGAGGCAGGATCTTGCCCTTCCTTCCCTGAGGTACCACAGCAGAGGTGAATGGCCTTTCTCGAGACCTTTTCTCTGGGAATTAATTTCCTCCTGGGAATTTTAACAGCCCGCATGTCAGGCATCCCGACAGAATCTGTGGAAGGCAGTACCTGTCCCACCCCACAGCCTCAACCCAGGTGAGTTTCTCCACAGACCCCTGTGCACAGGGGTGCTGACAGCAGGCCGGCACGCTGCCCTGTCGAGCTCTGCCATCATCACACCCCTCAGCCCCGAAAGGAAGGCAGAGAGGGGCTCACGGGCAAGGGCGACGCCGACATCATGACCCAGCCGAGCTCTGCCACAGCTGGGTCCTTCAGGCCCTGGGTCAAGCAGCTCCAGCCGCCTCACCTACCCTCTGCCCACCTGCCGTAGATCAGCAAGCTCCGGGACAGAGCTGCCCTGGGGCTTCAGCTCCTCCCGAGCGCTGCGGTACCTGCGGTGCCCCGCGCCGGGCCAGCCCCCGCTGCCAGCCCCACGGGGAGGGAAGCGCTCGCCGCCCGCGGCGGGGGTCCCTCACCCCCACCTACCGCCGGGGGCACCCAGACCACGACCGGGGAGGGGGAGTGGCGGTTCGCGGGGCGGTGCGACAGGTCGGCGACAGCACGACAGGAGAGGGCGGAGGGTCTCGCGCTCCCAACGGCCGTTCCCAGCCCCCGCGGGGGCGGCTCTTACCTGCGGGCGCCTCCGGAGGTGGCTCTGGCCCCGGCGGCTGCGGCAGCGAGCTGGCTCGGCCGTGGGGGCCGGGCTGGGCCCGGGGAGGCGGCCCGGCCTCGGCCTCGGCCTCGGCCCCGCCCCGAACGGGCGGGGAGCGCAGGCGCTGCCACGGCAGCTTGGGGCGGCTCTTGGCGGCCGCGGGACTGCGCGGGGCTGGGCGGCGATAGAAGCAGCCGCGCCTTCGCTGCGGGGTTTGGGGTGGTGGGCCGCCACCACTGCCCCGCCCGGGACCTCACAGCGCCCCTCGGCCCTGTTTCCGCCAAAAACAAGCCCCGTGCTCGGCCCCAGCAGCGCGTACGGGCCCTCCGTCTGCGCTGCGCCAGGCGCAGCCGTGAGGCGGGCTGCAGGGTGGTTCCTTCTCTGTCCCCGTCCCTGCCCTCCCTCCCCGGTGCCAGCACCCCCTGCCCAGCATGCGGCTCTGGGTGCTGCTGACAGAGGCACTGAAGAGGGCTCACCACCCAAAACCGGCGGCGACGTCTTCGCAGTCCTCCTGGGAAACGGTGCCCGTTTGCTAAGTGTTTTGGAAACCTGAAAGAAGCAGCCACCCAGCAGCAAGAGGCCCTGGGAACAGCCTGGGCCAGGTTGTCCACTTCCACCCCCTTTCCCTTTCCTACTGGTTGGTGGGGTTTGCGGTCTCCGTAAAGACTGTCTGTCGTTGCAATTTTGGGAGGAAGCATTCCCAGCCAAACAGCTCGACAATAACCATTTGGGAACATTTCCTGGTGTGGAGGGATCCCTTCACTGTCTGACTTTAGTGGGACGAAGGCAATGTGAACGATACCACTATTTTTCTCCTCTCCCTCCCCTCTCTCTCTGCCAGGATGCAGTATGACTGATGTCATTTATTGACTGTCCTGATTCTTCTCCTAAAACCCAAATAAGGCGGCGTTTACCCAAAGTTTTGCCCTGGTGCTATCACTTATGAACCAACACAAGACAGCCACCGGCCTAAACCCACACCAGCCTCCAGAAGTCAGCTGAGTTACGCATCAGCCGTTTATCAGTATTTTATACTTCTAGCAGCCAAGCTGCGTTCCTTTGCCCTGCAGCTTTGGCCCTCGTGGCACACCCTGAAGAGATTTCGTCTCTTTGATCCCCAGGGATTACAAACCCCTCAAAGCACAGCTCCTCAGAGCAAGCACAGCACCACTAGGTCCCCCGAGCCCTTAATGAAGTGGCCGCATCTCCGTGGCAGCAGCACCGCCAAGGGAGGAGACAGCTGCTCTCGCAGAAAGGCAACCGCTTTGTACGCTTCTCAGTGTTTTAAAGGCCAAGGAAGCTATTTTTAGAGCTGAAATAACATTCTTCCTGCTCTGGTATTTCAAATTTTGTGTTATCCTGGACTAATAAATGGCTCCTCGCAGCATTTGCAAAAAGCAACCCCACAAAATCCAGAGATCTTGGACAGGTTTTCCCTCTGCGTTCACCTGACACTGCCCCACGGCACTGCCCCACTAAGGAGCTGCAGGCCATGACAAGCAACTACCAGGCATGGCTTTCCTTAGGCAAGGAGGTGCTTTTGCCCCCACATGACCAAGACAGACCCCAAAATCAGATGCCTGGAAAAAAGTATGCTTGAAGTATCAGTGTTAACTACATCCCTGACTGCAAGGCTTCCTACGATAGCAAAAGTCAAGTAAGCTCACTTTAAAAATAACAGAGGGGGGTCTTTGAGTTCAATAACCTCCAGCTTTCAGCAGCTGAGGCTGAAGAAAACCTTCTGCCAAACAGACGAGAAGTGACAGTGCTCAGCCCCACTGATTTTGGCCAGAAAGGAAAACACAGCGACTAATCAGAAACTGCCTTAGTCACTTCACCTCTGCCATCAGCCAAAGCTTGAAGGAAAACAGTGCAGCATATGGGATTTTAAAGCAATTTCGTTTTTGGTAAACTGAGCGTCTGAGACATTTTGTTCGCAGCTCTTTTTTGAGCAGATGGTGTCCCTTCAAGTGCTGGAAAACGCGTGACACTGACAGGCCCACCAAAGACCTCTCGCAAAGAATCACACTTAAAAAAGGGGCACAGCCTGGGGACAGCAAGCATGTGCTGAAGCCCACCTGGTGCAGGACACAGGGGAGGTGCCAGGAGGCACTAGCCGTCCAGGGGTGGTGTTACATGGGCTCACGGGGATATTTCCTGCAACCTTTCCTGCAATCCCTTCTTCACAGGACACTAGTCCCATGGGAGGAGCAGCACCTCCCCCATGAACCCCGTCCTGCAGCATCCCCCCACCAAGGGGTGCGGGGGTGCAAAGGCAGGTGAGGAGGTAGGGCACATGGGTGTGTTGCTTTGAACTGCATCCCACAATAACACATCACCCACCTCCCTCACAGTAACACTGCACATCCCAAAGCCCGCTGCAAGCTCACCTTGACCTGTGGAAAGAGTCTTTCCTCCCACATCTCCACCAATACTGCCTTGGCAAAGATGAGTAGCCACAAGTATGTTCCCCCATCTCCTTTGGGGTTACACCTCACTTTCCCAGGGGTGAATGGATGACAGGGGCCGACGCTGATGTCAGAGTCAGATGTCAGAGTCGCTGATGATCAGCGTCAGAGGCTGACACTGGTGTCGCTCCCTGCTCAGTCCATGCCTTCGAAGACACAATTGCAATGACGCTGGTGCACGGCTGTGACAATGCTCCTGGGATGCTGTGAGCAGCACGTGACTTTTCTTATCCCAGTCCTCACTAGGTTTTCCTGCTGGGCCACTGAGACCCACTAGGGATCTGGCTGGCAATCTGCCTGCCCCAGAAGGGGGACCTGCTTCAACACAAGCAAATGTTTGACATTCTGGCTTTGTATTGCTGTCTGTAAATTAATATTTCCTCCCACCAACGCCTTGCAGCACGTGCATGTTACCTGTGCAAATATTACCAGTTCTCTTCAGGGGGACTGAACTGCCTGCCATCTCCACATCCGCTTTCTTCCAGCAACAGAGAAGTGGGAAGGCTGAGCCCCCATGTCCTGACATCAAGTAGCGGGATCAGGCATTGGGGGTATTTTATTTTTCATGTAAAAGAGAGAGCTTCCACAGAGCTAACCCCTGCCCTTGCAGACCTCAGTCACAGATCAGGATGAAACAAAGCAACCTCATTCCCCTCTAATTGCAGTCCTCCTCAGGGTGATGTTAATCTGAAGACTGGCTACGGTTTTACTGGGCTGTTTTTTTGGGCGGGAAAGGAACACAGAGGCAAGGAAAATAGAAATTGCTTTGATTTGGTTTCATTCACGGGAAATACATGTCTTCTGAAAACAGATGTACCACCTGGTTTTCCTGTCCTGCTCCTTTCCGCTCCAAAGCCAGAGCAAGGTCTGGCAAGAAACATCGCCCACCCAGAAACAGGAGCAGCAGGGAAAAGGGGCCAGGGATCGCTCCGCAGCAGCCATCGGAGCCACTCTGTACCCTGATGCATGGGCTAAATACAGTGCCTAAGCAACTGCTTCTCAGTTTAAGTGTTAACTCTAATTTCATTAGCCAGATCATCTCTCATCAAAGCCATCTGTTCCTTTATCTGGCTTTTTAAATATTGTGATAGACTTAATTTCTCCAAATGCCCTGCTGCTAAACAGACACCATCTGAGCATGTACACCCTTGGCTTGGCATTTACAGATGTGCTCAGGATTTGCTGGAGAGGCAGCCACCTGCAAAGGTGCAAGGGCACTCTCACCCTGAGATATATCCCCAGATCCCAGCCCTCCAAGATGAAGTGTTCCCTCTTTCCAGCTAGCCCACGTGATCCCAACTGAGAAAAATTCACCTGGATTTGGGACTGGAGCAGCAAATTGGAGTGACCCACCCCATCTCGCTGCAAGAAAGTGGCACCATATAAATGGCAGGAAGGGAAGTGGAGAAAATGAATACTACATTTCAAAGTTTTTTTCCATAAAAAGAGAAGTCAAAAAAATTATCGCTGTGATGTCAAACACATGGGATAAACACGACTTGCCCATGAGATGGTCAGGGTCTGAACTCTGGGGAGGAAACCTTGAAGGTGTGCGCAGATGGGAGCTGCCAACTGGCATGCCCTGGCTCCAACCTGCACATGTTCTGGCCTGGCAGGAGGACAGTCCTATATGAAGCAGAGGAAACGTTGAAAAAGAGAAAAATTTTTTTTTTTTTTTAGGAATACTGAGATTTAGTAAAATAACAACTTCCTATTATTATGCTATAAACACTAATGGAATTATGTCAGCCAGGAAAATTTAGTACCCCCAGTTAATATTGAGGTTAGGCATTACTGTGCAGAGATGGTAGGGCACCGTTTCACCTACAGTTTTTATCTCTGCTGCTCACTGGGGCTTTTCTCCTGAGCAGCTTCCAAGGCCTGCAAAAGGGGATTTTATTTTTTTTTTTTTTTCTGGCAGGAGGCTGCAAACCATTCGCCTCTCTGGGACTTGCTATGGCTGTACCAAAGCCAGCAAGATGGGATGGGTATGGTGGCAGCTGGGGCACAGAGCAGCGGGACAGACCTGCCAGGGTCAGCTGGCTGCAGATTCCCAAAACCAGGGTGGGAATTCTGCTATCATTTTCTCCGAAAAAGCCTAAATCAGGTTTTTACTCTCCATGAAGCGGGATAGCAGGAGATGCACTCAGCAAATGCACTGCGCCCACGTGCAAGGGGTGATTAAAACAGCAAAAGCCTCCAAACCATCTGGTGGGCAGCCCTGCCCATGCAGGGTCACCCCTGGCTCCTCCACAATCTCAGCACTTTGCTAGGTTTCAGGGCTTTTGTTTTTCTTGCCCCTGTGCCCCCCGTCTAGCAGGGGTGGCGTTGCTGGGTGTGCGCCTCTGGATGCCAGCTCCTGGGCTGGGCACCATTCCAGAGCCATTGTGGGAACTGAGACACGTGGGCACGTTAGCAAATGCCTCCTTTCACACTGGGCTCTGCTTTTGGTTTTTCTTTTCGTTCTTCTTTTAAAAGAAGATCTTAAGGGAAATTGTACTTTGATTCCCAGAAGTGTCCCAGAAGGCAGTGAAGAGGAGCCCCTTCAACTCCCTGTGAGACCCTTTTTACATAAGGGTATAGCTACAAAACATTCCAGGAGCAAAAATATCAAGGTAATACAAGTCCACCCCGGCCATGCCTTTGCGGACACAGTCTGGGAGCCGATACATAATCAACCATTAAAAATCTCTCCAAACTGAGAGCCCTCCCAGCTGCAAATACCCCAGACATCAGCTGACCAGAGCCCATAGGTCTGTCACCGTGTTTCCAGCCTGGCATGGACTCCTGGGCTCACATGAACACAGGAGATCTTTCAGAACCTTTTTTTCCTATGAGCCTCCCAGCCCAACAGCTCGATGCGATACCTGAAGTCAGACCGCATTTCCCATCTGTTGGGCTTATTTCCAGAAAGCCATGTTCTGGCTGCCGATTTCTGGGTCTGAAAAATTATCAACGCCAGCCAGAGGACAGCTTGCAAGCTGAGGAGGGAGATAGGGATGCAGGCATCACCCAGCGTTACAAGGGAACAGCAGAGCCACTGGAGGGAGTGGGCAGAAATCCACCCCTGATGCTCCAAGCAGCCACCTTTGCATCACCTCCCAGCAATCCCCCCACTTTCACCACATATTTTTAAACTGGCTCAGGGCTGTTTCCCACCCCAGGCCGCCATGCTAAAGCTCTGCATCCAAGTGCCAAAGGGCTAAGTGAAGTTTTGGTGATGACACGTAGGACCCTGGCACAGCACCTGGCCCAACAGGAACGCCACCAACTTTCCCAAGCGCGGCAGCGGGGCTGCTGGGCAGGAGATGGCACAAGAGATGTCTGCTCCACTTGGCTGCTTTTCAGGACTGCAAACCCTGACGCATTTCTTCAGTGCCAGCACTCACGCTCTCACCACAGACCCTTTCTTGAGGTGTAACTCCGCTGCCAGCAGGTTTTGCTCACGCTTGCCTCCCATTCCAGGGAATTAACTGAATGCAGCCCAGCCCATGCACCCAGCCGCAGCAGAGATGGGGTTAGATGGAGCCTGGAAGCTCCTCTGTAGTCAGCTATCACAACTTTGGCCTCACACGACACCCTGATGGTCGTATTTGTACACAGCCCTGAAGGGGTTTCATCAATATTTGCATAGCTGAGTACACACTGTAAGTTACAGCTGAATTCCTCCTTTAGTGATTGTGCTGTCCCAGGGCAGGCATAGCATTTCCTTGAGCCACCCCGTAACAGAAAGCAGGTGACCTGCTGTGGACAGAGCACACTACTCCTGAGCCAACACTGCATTTCCTAAGGGCCCCACCAGTTCTGGGAAAAAAGGTAAAAAGATCCAGTCCCAGCTGCATGCCAAAGCTGAGAGCCTGGAAACACTCAGCACAACAATGCATGGGGCAGTGTACAAATACCTCTTGTTCCTAGTCGCACATGGTGTTACTACAGATGGTTCAACATGGCAAGAACAAAGTTAGAGACAAGAGAAGATCGGGCACTGTCAGACCATCAGATCTTAGAAAAGTCTGACAGTCACTGTATCCTTGATTTATCGTAGAATGGTTTGGGTTGGAAGGCACCTTAAAGATCACCTTGTTCCCACCCCCCCTGCCATGGGCAGGGACACCTCCCACTAGATCAGGTTGCTCAAAGCCCCATCCAGCTCCGTTCTTGACCACTTCCAGGGATGGGGCATCCACAACATTACTACAAGCCCTTGTAAAAAGCCCCTCTCCATCTTTCTTCTAGGTCCCCTTTAGGTACCGGAAGGCTGCTATGAGGTCTCCCCAGAGCCTTCTCTTCTCCAGACTGAACAACCCCAACCCCAAGCCCTTCCTGCCTCTCAGAGACCCTATATCTTCTTGAGGAAGGACAGACCACACTAGAGAACATGGTCAAAATGATTTCCAAACCAAAACAAAATCAAAACAACCAAGTAAAATATTCGAAACAAACATGCAAAAAAAATCAAAACAAATAAGCAAAAAAGGAAACATATGGAAGTATTCCTTGTTTTGCCAAAATTCAAGGCATTCTCTTCAAAAATCTAGTTTTCCTGTAAAGGCTAACTGATGTTTTTCGTCAGCTCCACCACACGGAGCAGCTCATCTCCAGTAACAGGAATTCAGGTAGTACAAGCTCCAAGATAAGACATTTGATGGAATCATGGAATGGTTTGGGTTGTAAGGGACCTTAAAGATCATCTAGTTCCAACCCCCTGCCATGGGCAGGGACACCTCCCACTGCACTAGGTTGCTCAGAGCCCCATCCAACCCCTGTTCTTGAACACTTCCAGGGAAGGAGCATCCACAGCTTCTCTGGGCACCCTGTTCCAGTGCCTCATCGCCCTCACAGTAAAGAATTTCTTCCTAATATGTAATCTAAATTTCCCCTCTTTCAGTTTAAAACTGTTACGCCTTGTCCTGTCGCTACACTCCCTGATAAAGAGTCCCTCCCCATCTCTCCTGTAGGCCCCCTTTAGGTACTGGAAGGCTGCTGTAAGGTCTCCGCGGAGCCTTCTCTTCTCCAGGCTGAACACTCCCAACTCTCTCAGCTTGTCCTCATAGCAGAGGTGCTCCAGCCCTCGGATCATCTTCATGGCCCTCCTCTGGATCCGTTCCAACACATCCATGTCTTTCTTATGCTGACAGGAGCTTTTTTTTTTTGATGGAGGAGCTTTGACTTTTCTGAATGATGTTTCTTTATTTACTTTCAATTTTTCAAAACCATGATGTCACAATTTAGGCTGGGCTGGCCACTAAACCAATGACAGATGTTTTCTATTAACCCCTCTCCCTTCCCAGAAGGGAGAGAAAGACTTATGGGTTGAAAAAAACCCCTAAAACCGCTTTAATGAAATACTAACAATAAAAAGATAGTAGTATCCATAAGAAAATAATGAAATATATTCAAATATATACAAAAACAGTATCAAGCTCCTAGGATGATGATCACATCACCAGCCAGCACTGGGGAAATCCCAGACTGGACTCAGCAGCAGACAGGAGCTGGATTCAGGAACACGCAGACAGGTTTTGGGTCACCTGCCCTGTCCGCTCCTTCCTCTACACTCTTCTGCTTCCAACCGTCCAACTTGGTTCGTAACAAAGTGAGCTAACCTTGGTTGTTATAGCAGTAAGTATAAACAGGAGCCTCTCTGCATACCATTCACTGGTATTAACTATAAACATCAGACCTTATCACTGATAGAAGCAGACACTGTCTAAAAAAATATACCATTAATTTCAGAGAGTGCAGTCAGTTAGGAGAGACTTAATGTGAAAAGTAAAATTACTGAAAAGAAAATCGGTTTTGTTCTATCTCAAAACAGGACACATGGGTAATTGCCAATGGTTTCAAAATCTCAGATCCCTGAATCCCACTGGAACTGCTGTTGCTGCTGAATTCTTATACTCACAGGGGAAAAAAAAAAATAACCTTGTTGTAATTTCAGATAGTCAGAAAGGTTCAGAACAGCATGTACTTCTTTGCCGGGCCAGTTATTCTTCTTACACCACATACTTGACAGGAATCAGCTTAAGGAAGTCCAAATACGAGCAGTACAAAAGAAAAAAAAAAAGGGGGGGGGATCTGAAGTATGATAAAGATCAACAGGAAGATGTGTATCTAAGTGCCTGAAAGTGCATTCACTGCAGTTTGCCAGCCAGCAAACTGCACAAACAAAATGATGGGAGCACCACTAACATTAGGCATTTGCGCACGTTCCCAGCTTCACTCCTACACTCAAACATCAAGTCCAAACCCACCACCTGCATCATTTTGAAGGCGGGGTCCCAATTATTTTTGTTGCTCTCCAACTGCCATTGACCATGCTAAGAAGGAAGCAACAGCACTATCTTTCTAACTGGTAGGTCAGAAACCTCCCAGCTCTGGGAGCCCGTTTCCACCCCCTCCTGCAGGCACCATAAGGGCTGGTGGGGAGACATCTCCTACTCGTGTGTGTGTAATTCCCGTGTCTGTCAAACGACCCCCACTCCAGATGAACGCACATCAGGACATGACTTTTGACACACTCAGGTCTTCAGGCACATCTCAACAGAAATCAAGGAGAATTTACAGCAAAATCTGAACACGATAATATTTTTGGTCAAAGCGTTGTCCTGCGGTCACATTGGGCTGATAAAGTGGGATTTTCACATGCAAGAATTTGCCATAGTTTCCTTTCAAGCTTATGTCAGCTTGAATTTTCTTTCCCCCCCCTCTATCAGCTTGGCCACGAAGCCTGAAGTAATCAAATGTCTTGATGCGTTTCTGTTTGACAACACTCCTCTTCCACTGATGAGGAAACCAGAAATACTGAGGGGATAGGTATTTTGGAAACGCTGCACCAAGTGAATAGCTGGAAACACCAAGCAAAATACTGCTGCTATTCTGATGTGTGATGCACGAAGCCCTTCGCTTTGGCAGATGTTTAAAAATAAAACACAGAGGCCAGTCTAACTCATAACTGTTTATTGTAAATCACTCAAGAGTTTATACATCATTAATGGCAAAGTAACACTGTTAAAACACCTGCTGGATGAAATACAGAATAAAGACAACTCTCTTATATTATATGGTATAATTTAAAAAAACAAGAAACAGAACAAAAAAGAAACCATTTTATTTTTTTTTCCAGTTCTGCATCTTTCCTGAAAATATCTGGGCCTGAGCCTCAGTTATCTCGAGATTACCGCCTTGCCCAGGGCATGGGGCCGCGCAGCTGGGAAACGGGCACTCCCTCTCTGAGGGGCAAGGCAGTGACCTCCTTTATAAATGAAAATCATGCCCTCTATCTTCAAAAGTGCTCCAGTGCTGACAGTACAAAGCCTCTCTCCTGCACTGGCTAACATCTAACACAAAGGGCTATATGTTCCATTAACTCCACATGCCTTTTGTTTTTTTTAAATCTTTTTTCTTTTTTTTTTTTTTACCTTTTTTTTTTTTTTTAAACAAGGCAACTTAAAATTCAGAAGCTACATAACTGTCCTTATATTTTGCTCAGAAACCAATGGATGTTGCATGCAGCTGAAATATTAGTAGAGACTCTGACTTAGATAAAGGTCAGTTTTCTAAGACCCGCTACTCAAAGGCAGAAAAAAGAAATTAAGAGGCCTCTTGTGCAAAAGGAGCTAAAATATGCATGCATCAATGGCCATGACCGATTAGAATATAACTTAGGTCTCCAAACATTGAAACCGAAGCTTTATTTGGCTTAAGACATGTTTGAGCTCTATACCTTTACAAATTACAATGTATATGCAACAATAAAGGAATCATCTCAACACAGCATCAGTTGGTATTTTGGCCTGTATAGAGACTAATCTTCAACACAAAAGCCTGCTCAGCAATAAATGGTTTTCATATTTAACAAAGACAGCAGCACACTGGGCTGGCTAACAGGGCTAACAAAAAGAAGAAAGCAGGTTACCAAACTAACATCTAACTAAAGTCGATTTTTCCCCTTGGACATCCTGTTTTTCATCGGTGCTGTTACTGTCCTTTCCACTAGTCTGTAGCTGAAACAGCACATTGGGCCCTGCCCCATCCCCTCTGAGAGATGCATCTCAAAAGCATATTTGATTAATAGTAGAAACAAAAATCTCCCCTAACTGCACTTGGAAAGGATAGTTAGTTCCTCCAACCTGCCAACATTTACCATGAACAAGCAAATTACAATGTATTTCAGACATGAACTACAGTGACTAAAATCAAATCTCTCTCCTGTTTAACTATAATATTAAATAATATATAACATTTTCACACTTAATAGTCTGAAGTTTGGACGTAAGACAGCTAGTAAGGAAAAAAAGCTGGGACCAAATCTGTTCCTGGGGAATGAATTTGGCCCAACAGATCTGAAAAAACTAAGTTTAACAAGAGGAAAATAAATCCACCACAGGCACGGGGGTGCATGCACACCCACCCACGTGTACGACAGCGCTGGCACAGCAAAGCATTACTTTTCAAGCACTGCCATCTCCAGTCCTTTCCTTGCGAGCCTGGATCATCTCCTTCGGAGCCTGCTTGCGGTCAGTGACCAACCCCAACCAAAACATGAAGTCAATGAACCAGGTGGTGGGGTTGAACTTCAGGCCCAGCTCACTGGCTGAGTAGTCGAATGGGAAGGTGTGGTGGTAATTGTGGAAACCCTCACCTGAAAAACAGAGAGAGAGTTTAAAGACCACATCGCCATTGCGTTTATGAATTTCAGAACACTCTCGGGTGGGACATCCCAACGCCTGTTTCCCAAGTCCTGAATCTAGTGCAGGTTATGCTTCCCGCGCTGGCTGTGGGAGACCTCTGGGGCAGACCCACAACAGACTCCATTTCAGTGCTTTGGGCTTTCCTCCCCAGTAGGAAGGGGCATGTCCCAACCCTTATGCTCAGGAAAGAAAACCATAAGAGGGGAGATGCACAACCAAGTAAGAAGCAGAGTCGCTTGCTTCTGTTGTGTTGTCCCCAGCCGACTGCTGGGAAGAGAGGATTGCTAGTGTGAACACGTCTCCGCCCAGAGACTGCATGGCATTATTTCAATGTGGGCACCATCAGTAGAACAAGGGAGCCTTCCTCTAGGATGCACAAGCTCCAGCCTCCTGCAGGTCCTGGCTCCAAGTGGTGTCCAGCTGCAGGTGCCCAAAGCCCCAACCAGCACGAAGCAGCATGGGATGTCGCTCTGAGTTTGCAAAGCTGTACCCAGGGCTACAGCACTTACCAATGGCTCCCAGAGTGACAAAGGTGTTCTGCCTGGGGTTGATGTACTTGTCGTAAGGGCGATTGCCGTACATATGAGCAGCACTGTTGACCAGCCATGTGACATTGAGGGAGATGGTGTACCGGAGGATGGAGGCAAGGAAGTAGGCGTTCCACAAACTCTCGCCCCAGAGGTACCACGGCACAAAAGTAGGGATCACAAAGCACATCAGCACAACCGAACTCTTGTAATACCTATGGGGAAAGAAAAGGACGCCATTACCATGGTGGGAATGACAGCTGGGGTGAAGTGGGGCTGGATCTCTGGAGGCATGGCTCTGCCAGAAAGCCCTGGCATAACCTGGGCCAGCCCCATAACTGGGGCAACCGGGAA
Source organism: Alca torda (assembly GCA_008658365.1). Taxonomy (NCBI): domain Eukaryota; kingdom Metazoa; phylum Chordata; class Aves; order Charadriiformes; family Alcidae; genus Alca; species Alca torda. The sequence continues at coordinate 19,637,116 of CM018079.1, read as the reverse complement.
CATTTCAGACATCCACAATCACGATGTAACTTTTTCCAAGTGCAATTCAAAATGCCAAGACAAACCGAAACCCCAAAGCAGCAGGTAATACTGCAATTGAACAGCTGAGACCCAGTCCCAAAGCAAATCTCGAAGTTGAGCACCTTTACACCTGGGGAAGCACAGAGTTGGCTGCACACCCTGTGCCTACGGTTTGGCTCTGGGACTAGAAAAGCCCGGGGCCTTGGCGTGGCATTGGTGGAGCTGTGTCAGAAATATGATCAATGCTAAGAGCCGGCAAAGACTTCCCCTATGCTCAGAGCAGAAGGGAACCTAAAGCACAGGGCAGGAGGAGCTCCCTTCTATACCACTGCTGCTGCATGAGCTCCAACAGCGGCAGCAGACCTGAAGCAGCTGCCGGGAGACCACGGGCACCCCGCCAAGGGTGAGGAGAAAGACGCATCTTGGCCTGGGGGCCAGGATTACTGCTGCTCTCCCAGCCCACTGCCTGGCACAAGCCCTGCCACTCCTCCACATATTGGACAAAATCAGTGTGCAGTGGAAAACAGGGAGGGAGGAAGCCAAACAGTCTGAGAACAAACAGGAAAGCTTTATAGTACAGCTAAAGCCACAAGGACAGGCAAGGCAGGGAAGAGAGCATAGGATGCAGAAAGCACAGAGGTGAAGAGCAGAGACCATAGTGGGAAAAACAAAGAGAAAAATCATGCTGGGGGAATTAATCCAAGGCAAGTGGAGAATGGGAGCAGCTCAGCAAAAAGTGTGTAGGCAAAGCCAAAAACAAGATAGGAAATAAATGACTCTAAACGGGTAATGGGATAAGGGCACTCAGAAGTGGAGAGCAGCAAGACAGTGCAGCTTGGGAGCCACCAATGGTGTGTCCCCAGCTTAAGAGGAAACGAGGCCCCATCTTCTCCACTGAGCCCTTCCACCTCCCTGAAGCCTAGATTTACTACAGCCCACAGTGATCTCGGCGTATCATCATCAAAGCAAGCTGGCACATGAAACAGGAGTGATAGGCTGAGGTGACAGGATTTTGAAGGGTGCAGAAAGAAAAACACAAAGTAAGACCCATCTTATTTGTGCTCATATGACAGGTTTAAAATAGACCCTTGCTTTTGTTGAGTTTTCTGGAAGGGATGAGGAAGAACAGAGTTTGGATTTTAAACAGTTACTGAAAGCTTTTCAGATAGGAAAAACTGTCAATTTGGTTTGACAAAAACAATTGGAAAATCGAATGTTTGTTTAAAACCCACAGAGGATTGGAAAAATGTTAATATTAGCAGTATTTTTGGAAGGAAGAAAGTTTCCATTAACATAGTTCTCATCAATAACACACCAGGTAGTTTTGATCATCATGTGTATGAAATAAGTTAACCTCTTGCTCTGCAAGTTCTTTGATAATTTTTGTTGTTGCTTGGAGGTTGTGCCTCACATGTTGGGCTCCAGAAGGAGATCTGCAGCTCTCCAGCAACACCAACCACAGTGAAAAGAGAGTATCTCCTCAGCTCTGTCACAGAACTCTATCTTCACTTACCTGAGCCAAGGCTCTCCAAAGGAAACAGTCCACGTTCTTTGCTCCACCAAAGATAACAGATAATTTCCCACTCATCTGACTGACTTCTGAACCAGGCTGTGGATAAGGTTTGCAAACATCATCAATTCAAGGCCAGGATTTAAGTAGAGCTGGAGGAGAAAAGTATTTTCCAGTCCAGCAAACTCCTTCAAAGTTCAAAGCCTCTCCCACTCCGGGAAGATAAAATAAAATACGAAAACAACTTATCAGGCACCAATAAAACCTTCCTGTGAGACGCAAGAAGCCCAGACTGAAGTCTTTGGTGACGACATGAGATCTCACATCCAAACAAGCACCCAACTATATTTCCTCTGTCTCCCTTTGACTGAAACATCCACTCTGGAATGAGAAACCCCCTTACCTGGAGTTCAGGTGAACCAATGCCTCAATAGATGCTTGTGGAACAGCATTGCTTTCACCACATGAAAACTTCATCATGAAGACACTTCATGTCTAAGCCTCTCTTTCACATCACATGCAGGATTATTGCTCCATTATTCGGAGAGGGTAAATTTTGCTGTCAGTCATGCCTGGAGCAGTACTGTGATTTCAGCTGAAGTGATATGGTTTAAAGCTCATTGAGTGCTACCTCATCCACAGCTCCCCAGCACCACTGAATTCAGCAAAGCTAACAATCTGACCTTAAAATGAAGAGCTTATCATGACCCTTACTGATCTGACCTGTCAGGTTTTCCGTGCTGTCAAAAAAACCCAACACTTCGACCTTATAGAAAGGAGAAACCTGAATTTTTCTTCACAGATAAGGGAAGGTAAACTCCCAAGTCTTAAATTTAAATCCAGAGCAGAGACATTTGCTAAGACATAACTTCCCTGCAGAAGACATACTTGTTCACTACAAAATATTTTCAGCATAACCAAAGCAGTAGAGCCTGCTTCTTGTGGGATGCTGTTGTCTTGGAAAAGGTAATAACACAACCAAGAGGAGCCACAGCAAACTGCAAGGGAGCCTTTGCAAACAGGCACTGCTGACTGACAAACCAGTAAAAGCAACAATACCTGAAGGGCAGGGAATTCCTCACTCCCAGAGATCTTCCAATGCAGGGGTATCCTGGTTTGAGGTAAACCAAAACCAATTTTCTATTCAGTAATTTTACTTATCAACAAAGCCTCTTCTAACTAACTGAACTTTCTGAAAATTAACAGCATATTATTATGGAGACACTGTTCGTTCTCAGAGTGGTAAGACCTGATTATTTGTAATTTATGCCAAGGAATGGTATGCAGAGAGACTCTTGCTTATACTTTTTGCTGTAACAACCAAGGTCAGCTAACTTTGTTATGTACCAAGTTGGACGGTCAGAAGTGGAAAAGCGCAGAGGGGTTGCACCTGCAAGGAGAAGCGTCAGAGCAGGTGACCCAAAACTGACCAAGTGGGTACTCCATCCCATCAGCATCATCCTCAGTATAAAAGCTGAGGGATCAAAGGGTCCGCCCACTTTCTTCAGTGGCCAGCATCCGAGGAGGACTCGGTCTGTTCGTCTGCCTTTGATGCCAATTCATGCGTTCCTAAATCCAGATCTGGAATTCGGTTCCCGTCCATCACTGAGTCCAGTCTGGGGCTTTCCCAGTGCCTCCCAGTGACACATCCTGGGAGGCTGATACTGGTTTTGTATATATTTAATTATTTTCTTATTGATATTATTATATTTCCTCTTATTATTAATATTTCATTAAACTAGTTTCTTTTCAACTCGTAAGTCTGTCTCATTTTCTCTCCTCACCTCTGAAGGGAGAGAGGTAAAAGAGCATCTGTCGTCCATTTCAGTGGCCAGCCCAGTCCAAACCACAACAAGGGGTAATTCTGCTAGTGCACAGGTTTCTTTAATGCAAAACCCCCCCGATTTCCGGACGCAACTGATTGCTCCCCTCATCCATAAAACACTCGGAAATGAGCTTATGTGGTTTGCTGAAGTACCTGGACCAAATGCTTGCAGGCAGAGACAGTCGTCTTGTGCCTAAAATACAGGTACTCACACAGAGGACAAAGTATGTTGCTCAATTCCCACCTCTCGCACTGTGTGGAGCAAACTGAACTAGGTCTGTGCTAATTCTCAAGGGAGATAATTAATTCCGTGAAGAATGACAGCCTTGAGAGAGGAAGCGCTTGGTCTGTGCTGGCCCAGAGGTGCCAAACATTATTTTGCAGAGGGAAATGTGCACTTCTGCATTAAGGCGGTTAGTGATTACAGCATTTGCTCCAATGATCAAAGGAGAAGGCCAAGATCCCAGCAACTTCTGCTGTGGTTGTTTTCACAGACAACCTTGGCTTTTTGGAAAAGCAGAGGGACAAGGACAGTGCTCCCTGCTTGTGCAGCAGAGCCTGCAAGGACAATCAGCAAGCGTCAGCCACACGGCAATAGCGGGGGTCAGAGGGACAGCAGTCCTAATGCCTGCAATCAAGGTGGCAGGGATATCTTGGGGGAGAAAAGGGAAAGATAAAAATAAAGACTGAGCCACGACTAAACAGGTGGAGGGACCTCTCCACCCCACCTCGCACAAGGGTCCAGCATTCCCACTTACTTTCTTTGGAACCTGACGACGGGGTCATCCAGCAGGTCAGTGAAATCCAGTTTCCTCCCCTTTTCTATGACGTCCCGGTGCTTGCGCACGAACAGCCAGCCGATGTGGGAGAAGAAGAAGCCACGGCGGGCATTGTGTGGGTCCGCATCCGTCTCTGAGTACTTGTGGTGAACACGGTGGTCTCGACTCCACTCGTAGATGTCATTCTGCACAGACAGCATGGTGGGGTGAGAGGAGGCCAAGTACTGCTCCAGCAGTACCACCTCCATCTCCTTCCCCACACAGTAACAAGCCCCTCTGTGATACTCCTCAAAAAAGGTTATCGACTAAAGACATCCTGAGGGACCCCAGCTTTGCAGACAGGTAGACCCCCCCCACTGCTCCTGTCAGTGCCCACACAGCATGGGGACGTGCTCTGGGAACTGGTGACACAGGCTGCACAGGTCTCAGGGCTGGAGATGGCTGAAGCCAACAGCCTCTTCAGAGTTACAATTACCAGTCTGCCCTGGTCCTGTGTCCTGCCTGGGTGGACACTGGGTTGGAGGGATAAGGTACATACATGTTTACGTTGTTACTCTATGACCCTGCCACAGGGGAGCTTGCATATTTATCTTCAGGGCACTGCTGTGCAGAGGCACTCAGTTCTGGTATCCTTTTTCTAAGCTGGCTGAGGTTAGTTACCACTGACGCCCTCCAGGCACAAATGCAGCACTGAAAATGGGGCAAAGCTTACGGAACTCTACATATGCCTTTTTCTGACCTGAAGAGGAGCTGAACTTATTTGTTTAGCCTTTCGGAGGGATGCATCTTCCACAGTAAAACCAGCACCTCCATTTAAATTACTGCTCTGCCAATACTTCTAAAACTTAACGGGGGCCTAAAGGAAAGATGGGGATGGACTGTTTATCAGGGAATGTAGTGATAGGACAAGGGGCAACGGTTTTAAACTTAAAGAAGGGAGATTTAAATTAGGTATTACGAAGAAATTCCTTTCTGTGAGGGTGGTGAGGCACTGGAACAGGTTGCCCAGAGAGGTTGTGGACGCCCCATCCCTGGAAGTGTTCAAGGCCAGGCTGGATGGGGCTTTGAGCAGCCTGGTCTAGTGGGAGGTGTCCCTGCCCATGGCAGGGGGGTTGGAACTAGATGACCTTTAAGGTCCCTTCCAACCCAAACCATTCTATGATTCTGTGACTATGGTATGAAAGGCGATGTGCTGATCTTATGGGAAATCATTTGCAGCCAGGCTGGAATAAAAGTCTCAGACCAATAACATCAGCTCAGTATTGGATCCAGATCAGATACAAAATAAGTTCAGTCCTGTCTCTGCTCAAGCTGTCAGCACATATGGGTCACTGAAATGCCTTATGGCTGTAAATGGGATTAGGTAGATTGCAGGGAGGAAGGGATGGACCGCAATTTCAGACTTGGACCCATAAAGTAAGACTTTCTGAGTTTACTCAGCCAAAGGGATTTCAACCTGCCAGTTTGCTCTGCAGGACGCACTGGCTATTGGACTAAACCAATAGCCAATCTATTGGTGCAGGGCATTGTAAACATGTACAACGCTTGCGAAACTCAGGCCACACACTCATCTATGAATTGAATTGCCCAACACCAAAACATGGAAACGTTAGCTAGTGTCCAGATCCACAACAGTGTGAACTTTAACCAGAGAATGCTTAGGTGGAGTGTGCTTTCCTCCGCTATTTCCATCTTTGCACAGCCAGGGAGGTACCCAAGCAGTAATACCCAAAGGAAGGAAGGGCTTGGGTTACTTTTAGGAACAGCAACAGCCCCCACAATCACCAACCACATCAGCTGTGTTCCCAGCAGAAGTGCAGCAGCCATCATGGTGATGAATATACTGCAGGACACAATAAGCCCAGGCTAATGACAACTATGTATATCTGTATCTTGTTAGACAAAAGCCCTATGCTGAAATCATTGCTCTTTCTCTTAGCTGACAACATTTGAGAGAAAGCACTGAGGCTGCCCATGCTGCTGAGGAAACTCCAAGAACAACTGCAAAGAGCAGCAAAAGAATCCAGCTCAAAAGCCTGCACGTCTGATTTCAGCCTTGCAAAGATGCTTTCTGTCTGCAAGAGCCCACAAGGGACAAGCGAAGAACAAAAGCCCCGGAAAGATCTCAGCTTCATTGCACTCAGTTGTGCTCAGCCCTGTACTGTTGTCACACGGTGGCTGCAGTGACGCTGGGAGTGGGCTGCGGCTGAGGGGAACATTTTCCTGCAGCACTGACTCATCTAAGCGATTGAGAGCAGGCTGTAAAGACCAGCCCCTTACCAGCACTCCAGCATGTTGCACCTTAACTACCCCATTGCACAAGTGAACAATGTAAACTGAGTGAAGCAAAGGAAGTCACCAAACTCCTCAGTGAGAACAAAGGGAGATCTTTACCTTGCTGCCATCTTATTTTTTTCCTGCAGAGAAATCAAAGGGAATGAAAGCCTCTACACTGCTTCAAGTGGCTTCAGCAGGAATATCCAGAAGACTGGAAAATGCCAAGACTAAGTCATTCAAAAATAAAACAGGGTTATGCAAGAAGCACACCTAGGAAAGGTCCTCTTTCTTAACCAGAAATAATTTTTAAAGTGAGACTATTGATCAGTTTGTCACAAGAGCATTTGATAAAATTATTTGTGGGACAGCAGATAACCAGGTCAAAGCAATGATACTGTGAGAAATTAATTATTTTTTTATACCCTAGGCCAGAGAAATAGAGGCCAGAGGCCAGAACTGTCATCAATAAATACACCAAGAACTGGAGCACAGCACATGTAAATATGCTTCAAGCGTATTAATAGCAACCATTTTTTCAGGAAGACATCACTCTCGATCAAGTTTCAGGTAAACACAGGAGTGAAATCCCTTCCAAAGCAGAGAGCAATAGCATCATGCTGTGACAGTGATGCAGACATCCATTAGCAGGTCCCTTAGTAAACCTGCAGACCGAAACGTGACAACAAATTGGGCTATGTAACAACCTCAGTGTGCTGACGTGAATTTCCATCCAGCCACTATTGCTGTGTGCAAATGCCCACAGCACAACCTCAGCTGAACGACACAGCTTGTTTCACAGAGCTGGACAGGAGCAACAGTACAACGCAGTTAGCAGAGGAGATGCCAGCAGGTCTCAACCGAGATGCTGAAACTTAAACACTAGGAGACCAAGTAGACATAAGCCAGGTATTACCTACTTCTGAAAGACATGTGACATATTTCTGAAACAGACATGTGACAGCAAGAAGTACAGTCTTCCAAAATTGTGAGCACTTCACTCTAGATGGAGAGAAAAAAACATGGCTCAGCACGCTCCAATCACAAAAAAAATGCACCAGGCAACAGGGCAAAAATGGCTGCATTTGATGGTATTTCATCATTTCACAGCCCATTCAGCATCAAGTTAAAACTCATCAGCAGAGTTTCCCCTGCCCTTCAAGAAGTCTGAATATTTCCTCAATATTCAGCATTCGGGGATGCTTTTAGGTATCTCCAATCATACCTCTTCCTCCCAAAGCCAACATGAGGGAGATGGACACGAAAACCCATTCACCGTCTGCTTGTGGTGGTGAAAACAGCCTGTAGCAGGCAATGGATGTCACGGTAATTAGGAGCAGGCTTCAGACTAGTTAAAACTTAGAATGGGTGATTTAGCCTTTCATTTTCTTACTGATACAAAGGTATCTTGAAGATACTTTGAATTACTTCCCTTCCTCAGAATCATACCATGTCCTCAGCCAAAAGCAGTGATGAGGCCAATGCAGCTCAGAGCAACAGGGGAGGAGAATGCAATGAAAGCCCAACATGCAGGCTCACTGCAACCAGCTCGACACATTCATTTAAATTACTTATGAAAGATAAGATTAGCTGTAAAACAGGAGGACAGCACCAAACTCAAAACAGTTTTAACATGCTGAGCAAAGGGCTTGCAAAGCTCTGCAAGGAACCGAGCAGCACGAAGCAGCTGGAATATGGCTCAGAATAAGGGAAGGTTATAGCCAAAATGGACACATTCCCATATTCAAGCAAAAGCATTATGCTCTTTGTAATGTCTAGAGGGATTAACAAGGTTGATTCTTTCCATCTTAAAAAAAAAATAAATAAATCAAAGATGATAAATGAACAGCACAGAAATGGATAAAGGGACTCTCTTCATCCTCTGTCAAGGTACTTGAACAAGAAGTCAACCAACAGACTGAAGGGAAAAAGCTGAAAACTCAAGGCACAACACACGTGGTACTTGGTGCCACAAGGGATTATGGCAGCCGGGCTCAATCCCTGTCCCAGCCAGTGCTGCGGATACCATTACTGGCCTCTTCTCCAAGAAACAGTCTCAGAGACTAGAACAGACAAAATCAAAATGTATTGGACGTGGCTAAATCTCTAAATCCCTTTACATCAGTGCTGTGTGCACTAGTGCCTTCCACAGGGTGAAGGAAATACTGCTCTTCTCTTCAAGAAGGGGAATACAACCAGTCTTTGCTTCTTGAATGGCAAAAGAGCCAGGCAGGAGGTGGAAAAGCCTAGCTAGCATGAGTCTGGTATTTGCCAATGGTTGTTTTCAGTACCGGTACTAGTCCTTTGTTTAACTGGTAAAAAATGCTGCATAAAATTAAGATCCTGAAAGGATGCCTGCTCTCCTTTCTGTGCACGTCAAAACCTCCAACTGCCTGGAAAGACAAAGAGATTTGATTACACAGACATACCTGCATCAAGTTGGCCCTTACAAAGGTTTCCACATTGTCCTGTGAAGTGTGGGGCCTGACCTGTACCACAGACAGGCTGCTGGGGTGCTGAGCCCTTGATCTGGGCACTTTCAAATTGGTCCTTAAGTAATTATTACTCCTGGACTGTCTAATGTATACTGTTTTGTGGGTGGTGAGAGGGGCTCTGCATCCCCTGAGCCAGAAGAGAGTGTTATCAGCAAATGTCTTTCTGCCAATATTTTTTTTTCTTTTTTTCTTCTGCTGTCTCTAAGCTGAGGGGATCCCTGCACAGGAGAGAAAGCTGCCTGGAGGCCAAGAATCTGGATGAGCAATCACAACCCCACCTGGAAAGCCATGGAGTTAGCTGCAGCCAGAAAGATCCGCAAAGGCAGCTTGGCTTTGTAGGAACGGTGGCTCCACAGACGATGTGCACCAGCCGTCACACCCAGGGCTGTCATCAGGAAACAGAAATACGCTGAAAGACACAAAAACAAAAACACAGGATGTTCCAGGGGCCAACTGTGATTATTTTTGCTTTCTTTGATGTAAAGGTGATCCTTGCCCCTGCCTGCCGACCGCTGCAGGGTCACTCAGAAGATGAGGCTGGGCAGACAGAAGGTGAGGTTCTCAGCCCATCTCTACCCCGCAGCCCCAGGGATATGTCATTCCACTTCCTACCCCTCCCCATTTAGCCAGTGTGTTGTTCAGGAGAGTTTGGCAGCACTGAAGCACCATGCTGTGAGATGTTTACACGGTGTGCCTTTGCCAAGTACAGTGGAGTGAAAATCCATCACGTAGGCCAGAAGAGTAGCAACAACTCTTCTAAAAGGACACTGCCAGCCTCCTCCAGACAGGTCTTTGCTCGAGCCTGATCTGCCAGCTAGTTTAAGAGCATCATGTCCCACCTCCTGAGCTGTGTCAGAGTTTCCACAATAAAAACTTCTTTCATCATCGGGAACTCATGACTCACTAACAAAAATGCACCAGGAAGCAGAGCATTCACCATCTCCTCCAGTTTCAGGAGGTGCTTTTCCTTCCCTTAATTAAAAATTGTGCAAGTAAACTTGTTCTGAGCATTTTTTCAGATGGCCAACACAGCACGGGAGCAGGTCTGTTCCTTACCACATTGGCTCCAGGCTCCACGCCCAAGCACACGCGTCCTGCAGTGTACCCCCCCATGCTTGAAATAATTCCCACACCAACCACCATTGCAGTATTGGTACGTCTCTGGTTCTCCTTTCAGTGGGGACCACGGTCACACATGCTCCAGCTGGTTAACCTCGCATTTCGAGGGGCAGGGGAAATAGCTGGCTGGGGCCGCAGAATGAGACAGTGGACCTGGGCCTGTCTGCTCAAGCCGTGCATCTGTGCAATGATCGCATCTCCTTTGATGCGCTCACTGTTTTCATCTCTAGTGTCTTTGAATTTCTGTGTGAGGGATGATCCATATAGCCTGAGTTGTTTTGACTTGCAACAAAAGAGGAGACTATGGGAAAGGGTTGGAAGAACACTGCTGCTCCTCCTTTTGGAGAGAGACAGGAGGAAAAATGTGAACAGCTAGGACGAAAGTATTATAAAAGTCCCAAATAAACTGGACCACTTAAAACTACTCACATTCAAGCTGCCATGATATATAGACTCTTGTCTCCCTCCCATATGTGTTGATTTCTGATACTGTGCCTAAAGAGTACAGGCTCATTTTACAAGTGTAAAATTAAAACAAGACTGGATTCAAACAGTAAGAATATTACAGGACAACCTCAAATGAGCTTGCACCATCTGAAGTGATGTGCTGTTTAGCTAGGGCTCCCTACCACTTTACACACACAGGCATGTTTTGGTTAAAACAGCCTATTTCAAATACCTACATGGAATTACTGGAATAAAAAGGGAAAACCCTATCCCCAAAAGGGGGCTTTCTACTTTTGTCTGTGTCCGCACAACAGTCTGTCCAGCAGGGAACCCTGTTAGACGTGCAGTGACTAGAAAGGAATTCACAATCAGCTTTTGCCAGCATGTAATGTAAAGCATCTATCTTTGCAAAAAGAAAACAAAAATATGTATATGTAGGTGGGTGTCTACTGTATCCCTCTATGAACTCACAGTGCTTGAAATTACAGCATCTGAGAGAAAACATAATATAAAGATATTTGGTAAAATAACAGCAACCATATTTCATGTTGTTACCCCTACGGACTGAAGGAGTAAATGGACCTTATCCACTCCACTGATAGATTCATCAAAAACAGATTTACCCAAACTGTTTGACGTAATGTACATGGCCCAAATTCCTGTCATCTCCTGCACAGGAAACCAAAGCCTTTCCCACAAAATGCAACAAACAAATGGAGTCAGGATGGTCCTAGTAAAGATGACACATCTCCAAAACCTTTTTTGGACGCTATCACTGAAGGGACAATGCTCTCTTTCAGCAGGCTGTAGTGTTCAAATTACTCCCAGAAAAGGCTCATCTGTGCAGTTAAGTCCAGTGCACTGAAGTCTATTGCCAAATTCAGACTTCTGCCTGCTTCCTGAAGGAAGGTACAAAATGAACTGAAAAATCACACACATTCTGCTTGCACATTATTTACAGGTTTTGTTGAATTTACAGATTACTCTCAGATCAACAAAAATGCCAACACCACAACAACTCACACTCCAGTCTCCGCTGCAGTCTTGCATCCCTTGTCAGTGCAAGGACTTGGACTTCTATGAAATTAGGGAAAAGCTATCCTGTCTTTTTCTGTACGTGATGTCGAGCTGTGCAGAAACATCACTAAATAAGGCCTTCCAAATTGCTCAAGTGACTGTAATTGTGGGAACAGATCTGTGACACACAAAATACTGATATTATCCAGCTAACATAAAATTATTAAGGTTATAGTCCTGAATCATTATGAGAACATACTGTCTGTGGGATTTATGGCTGGTTAACGTCATGCTAGTCACAGGGGCTGAAATCTCCCATCTCCAGCAGTCTCTTTGCTTCCTTAAAGCACAAAGAGGAGCTTTTCTCCCACTTCAAAGCAACAGATCATTTAGTTGGCCAAGTGCTTCTCAAGGCACCCATCCATCTTAATCGTGGTTGATTGCTTAAAACCAGAATTAAAACAAAAGACATATGCAACATTAAGGTTGATTTCACTTTCCTTCTCTGTCCAGTGCAAGAAAGAGGCTGAGTGGTAGGTAACATACAGACCACGTGAAATAGCTGCATTGAATACAAGGGATTTGTGCTACTTGATGATTCAGGTCTTACAGAGCTCAGCTTAACAGAGCTGAACCCACTCCACTCATTCAGCCCACTCCACACCACCAGCATTGCAGCAGAATGGACCAGTGTCTTGGGAGTCTGAGGACTGCCCTAGGTTTATGCGCCAGCCTGTGTCCATACCTTTGAAGAGCACCTCCCAGCCCAGGCCCCATTCCCAGCATCATTGCCAATTCACACGCCCCAGGAAGCCCTGGGCTACCAATGGGAGGAGGATTTATCTGCAACATTTCTACAGGAGCCCTGTTGCTGCACAGGCGGCCTCGCATCCAGCATGTCTCCAGCCATCAGAGCCAGGAGCAGGCAAGCTCAGCTGTACTTCAGGATAGGGCCTGACGGGTGTCGTGCCCCAGCAAAAGGAGGGGGACACCTGTTTCACAGGGGGCAGCTGGCACACTGGGCTCTCCCAGCAGCCATGGGAACAAGCAGGCTCTTGCCTGCGCGCCTTGCCAAGCAGAGAGGCAGAAAGGCCAACCAAGAACGAGCGCCAGATTGAGGAAATACCCTCAGAGCCTCCCAGTAACACACTGCCCTGATCAGATGGATCTTTCCCAGGGCTTTCCTGAGCCACAACCACAATGTCCGTCCTCTTGCCCTCTCCAGACCTCCAGGGCCTTGCCAGCCCCTGCCACTACTGCAGTGATCAAAGAAAAACGGCTGGGGCTTATACCCACGCATCATGCCTATTTTTTAGCTTTGCGGAGGAGGAATCATAACAGCAGGAATTTTCCTAATATAAATCCTGAGGGCTGAAACATCCCCAGACACAAACAAAACTACTTAGGAATTTGGTGACCAGAGCAGAAGCAAATCCTGTCAGCCAAATGCACTGTACAGTGATACCAGATTTCTGTAGTTCTTACAGGAATTAGGGTGCCTGAAAATATTACTCGGCCACTAATTCACAATGTATAAATAGCCAAGATGACAAATATCTGCCATGTAAAGACAGGTCTCAAGCTTTCCTTTGCAGAATAAATTATGAACTCAAACCAAAAATCAGACTATAACCCATTTGATTTTACATTAATTACGCACAGCTACAGTAACTACTGTAGCCACTACTTGAGAGAGAGCCACTACTTATCTACCTGGCTCATTTTTGAGGTGGTGGGGAGTGAACACCTCCATGAAACACAAAAGGATTACACTGTGGAGCAAAGCAGCTCAGTTAATAGCAATTTCCTTTTATACTGAAAACTCCCTCTTTGACCGTAACTAAACAGGTCTCCTAAGTAATAGAGAGTAAAAAACACAGATTGCAGAAAAGGGGGGGTGGGGGTGGGGGAGAAAACCACAAGAGAAGTATCAATAAACAACCTGGAATCCAAACAGTTAATGATACAGCTCTTTTTAATTTAATGAAGTACCTAATGTACAAAGAGGAAGCTGCTAAAATAGCCTGATTAGTTTTCTGCATGTTTTAGTGAGCTAACTCTGCAACTGGGTTGACTTATCAAAGCAAAATCACACTCACAAGGAAACCACATTTCAAACTTAACCTACAGACTGAAGACTGAGCTGTGCTATCCGTACATCTTGGCTTCACACACAACCACAGGCCACCACAAGTATCAGAGACTCTGAATTCAGAGCACAAGTGACCATCTTGTTGAGGAGGAATAATACACTGCTTTTCCTCCCCTCAACCAGTGCTGCAGGGCTGGCAGGAGCACAGCTTGGGAGAGGGCTGTGTTGAAGTGTGGCGGAGGAGGTTGTCAGCTGCCATTGATGATGGATGTGAAGGAGGAACAGCAAGCTGGCAGCATCCCCACCTTCCCAAGATGCCTAGCTTTGAGGTCAAGAGACATTTCCATAGGGCTGTCCTCACCAGGAGGCCAAGCTGGCCCCAGCACTGACTGCACAGAGAGGGCTGCTTGTGAAACAAAAAGTGCTCGAGGGATAAGGAAGATGGAGCTAGAAAAGGGCTGAGCGAGGACCTGCTAGCCACAAGCCTGGGGATGGAGCGCACAGAGCTGCCAAGCAGGCAGGGCCAGCATCTAAGAGAGCCAGGGCATGGAAGTTCCACCAACAGTACTGCAGCCTGAGCAGGAGCTCTGAAGCCACCTGACAAAAGGTTGTGTCACGCTAATACCAAATTAAAAGAAAGAGTAAAAACAGAAAAAAAGAAAATAGTGGAATGAGGACTTCAAGAAAAAAGAAATGAAAGAACAAAAGCTAACAGAGCAGAAAAAGCCGTCTGGAGAGACCCTGGGATAAGAGAGGAAACAGAGCAGCCAATGAACTGATCTGTGAAAGAGAGTGGGTTTAAGCCGGGTTATTTCTGGTGTTGTGAAAAGCAAGCTAGAGCTGCGCAGCTCACGGTTTCATACTAATCCCAGAGGGAGAGGAGGAAGACCGTTCAAGCCACTTTCTGATCGCTTATTCAGTTTTGCTTCACTCATGGACTGAAGGCAGCACAGAACACCGGTTTCACTGAGCCGCTGGCAGGGAGCCATCTGCCTGGCATGAAGCTGAAGTGTGCCACTGGGCTGGGAACACATCCCAGCGCTGACTCCGCAGCCCTGCAGTCTGCCTTACGCCTGCAGTAGGGTTCTGCCACACGTGAACCCTACAGCAGCTCCTTCTCAGCATCAGCTCCCAATTACCATGTTCAGTGTGAGAGTTCAGATCTACTCTGTTAATGCAGATATCCATGTTATCTTCACATGGTATCTTCACATACCTCTGGGCCTCCTAGATACTGTGGCACTGCATGGCAAGGGGCTCCACAGGTCTGCAGGGCCCTCTTGGGCCTTTACTCTTGCTTCTGCTACTGTAAAAGTGTTTCTTTAGAGAATTTATTCAGAACAAGAGCTGAATTATCTTTCCTAGCCCCTAGGATGGTGTGGGAATGCTGTGTGCCATGCCTGCTGCTCCCCCAGGCAATAACTAGCTTGGCCTGGACAGATGGTAGAGTCCCTAGTTTACACAGTTTTAGAGGATTTAAGCTGGCTGTGGTTTGCTTTGAATCACTGTCTGCTCAAAGCAATGATTACAGGAGCTTTAGCTCTGGTCAAGTCCACCTTTCTCCCGTTTATCTGAACACGCTGGCTTCAGGACAATTCCCTAGAAATGTAGCCTCTGGATCCCCTTTTACAGTAATGGTCATGGACATGCCCACAGCCATCCTCAGCTCTGCCCACTGCAGCTGGCAGGGTGCCCACAGCTGTGCAGAAAGGCCCAGGAGGTAGTTCTGATCTCACTGCCCCAACAGCTGGGCCCTTGAGCACAGACAGCCGGGCTGCAGCACCGGCCAGAGGCCTCTGCCATGGCCAGAGCTCCACCCCCAACACATACAAATGTCCCCAGCCAACAGCTCTAACTGCTATCCCAATTAAGACCCAAACTCAGCTGCAAGATTCAGGGCTTGCTGCAGGTCCGGTAGAAGTCCAAGACCTGGGTGAAAGTACTTGAAACAGCAGAACCTGTGCCAAGAACTCTGGGCTCCACAAAACCCAAACACAAAGCCCAGAGCTGCCTCTGACTGGACAGTAAATCAGAATCTGTTTCAAAGAAGGATGATTTAATCCAGCAGAGTAAAGGTTTTAAGTGGGTTCCTCCTTGTTTCTCCTCACTCTTTCTAAAGACCTCAAGGGAGAATTACTCTCAAAGAAAGGAATTTTACTTTCTTCTTCCATTGTCTCCGGCAAGCTCTGCAATACAGAAACCATGAAGTAAATGGTGTGAAATGCCTGCATGGCGAGCGGGGCCCCAACGCATCCCTCCCCTGGACAGGGGGTAGCATGCTCTCCCCTGGGAGCCCTACAGAAGCACAAGGTCTGACAGAAGCATTTCCAGCTGTGAGCTTACTTGGTAGAGCACAGCATAACCAAAATGCTTCTGAACCGGAGCAGTGGGAGAACCATTTAAGAGGGGGAACAAAGAGGAAGAGGGGGAAGAGAAAACAACAAGTAAGCCTGTGCAAAGGGACAAAACAGAAAACCAGTGCACGGGGACAGGGAAAGGATGCAAGAGAGACGAGACAGACGAGGTTAAACTACCATGCAAACGGGGAGCTGGCGGGTTGCTAGGCTTCCAAGTACACTGTGCCTGTGCACAGATGCTATTTATGGGAACATGCCAGAATCAATAGGCAGAAGATTTTTATTCAACATCCTTATTAATGACCTGAAACAAAGGCAAGCAGCATATAAATTACAACTGCAGATGATGCTAATTTTGGAGCGCAGTGAGAGAGCTAACAAACACGAAAGGATCCATGCAGAAACAGGGCAAGCAAGGCACAAAATAAAGATCTGTCTGGATAGAAAAAGCAAAGTAATGTAGTTCAGGGGGCGATAACTGCAGACACGGATCTGCATCGAGGATGAGATGCTTGGGGAAGTGGGAGCCTGCAAAGAGGATCACCAACAGCTCATAAAATATTCTCAGCAGCAATACGATAAGGCAGCAAGAGATCAGTGTGATTTTGAACAGCAGGCACAGAGGTATCATCTCACTGTCAGAGAGAAGCGATGAAAACTATACTAGGCAAATCGTTTAAAAATGGATGGGATGGGAGATCAACAGCATAAAACATTTGAGCCATCTTTTACAGAACGGCTCATTATCCCCATGGCTGGATTTCCAGAAAACCTTTACTAGTCCCAGTGACAAACTCTTCTGAAAACCTGAGTGTCCAGGGGACTGACCTCTTATGAAGATACAGGGAGATACTGCCAGAGTCTGTAGCTATTTCACAGGCATCAGGAAATCATCCTCTGCTCTAAGTGGTTGCTTAAATTGGAGCAGATCTCTCCCCCCCGCCCCTCTCCAATTTCAACTCTGTGTCTGCTGAATATAAAAATTAGAACGTCTTCTGATTCTGAAGCCTGGGACCACATTAGAAACATGATATGTATTTACCGTTTGTAAATCCAGCAGATTCCAGATTGCTTTTGAATTTTATATGGTTTAAAAAAAAAAAACAACAACAAATCAACCAAAACAAGAAGCTCAACAAGCACTTGGTTCACTCTGCACATCTGAACAGACAATGCTGGCTCCTGAAAGAGTTGAGATGACTGGACATTCTTCTTAGGCACAGATTACAAGGAGACACTGTGTCGGATAGCAACTATCTACACATTACCAATGTCAAACATAACCTAGTCACATGGAGGAAATCACAATTATCTCTGACATAAAAACTGCAGTGGTAAAACAAAATCAGCTGCACGTTCACAAGGGTGCTACCGTCAATACATAAAACATCTTTAAAATACAGAATAACGTCAGACGACTATTCCCGTGGGGCGGCGACATGCGGAGCCTGGCACTGACTCACACGTAGTGCCTGCAATCCCTGCCAGCACAAGGGTGGCGAGGAAAGCAGGGCCAGGAGCAGAGAAGGGAATCAGCCCTTGCCAGTCCCACTGCTGGCATCTTTCTCATAAGTGGCTAAAAACCTCACAGTCCCTTGCAGAAGTAAGGGATCTGGACGCTACATCCAACCATAGCAAAGTGACTACTTTGAACATCACAGAAGCCTGGAGAGCCATCATCCTTGCAGTTTGGTCTAGGTGAGTTGTACCAAACACAGATCCCACCACAGCCCCATTTTCCAAACAGACTTTGGGACCTGGCAAGTTCTGTGAACATTTGGGCTTTTTTGCATGTTACAAATGCTCCTGATGCAGCAAATCAGATGCTTAAGCCAAGTGATTACAAATCTTAAGTCAGCCAGCACGGGGACGTCCTGCAGCAAGTGCCATGAAGCAGGGCAGGAACTCCCAGACCACGTGTGTCTCACCAGTACCAACGACAGGGAAAAACACACTGGGGAAAGTGCTGGCAACTCCAAACAAAACAGATGACATGCCTTACAAGATCAGAACAGTGGCTCACCTAGCCAAATACTTTTTCCCAACAGGGGTAAGAGGACTTGCTATTCAGAGGAGATACACACACAAAAAAAAAAAATTTAAAAGGGAAAAAAGACAACACAGCCCACTTGCACTAGCAGTGCCTGCACACTGGTGGACTTCAAGATGCGGCATTTTTGCATAGAGTACGTGGAAAGTATTTACGAAGGCTGGAGGCTGTCCCAGAATTGTTATCACACTTCCTCTTACCAGGAGGGTAACAGATCTTGGATCAAGACAGCCACCAAGGGTCAAGGCCTTAGTTTCATGTCTCGTTCTGAGGACGTCAGCCCCATTTACTCCTGCGCTGGTGCAAAGCTGAGTGCAGAGAGCTCAGAACAAGCTGCATAAGCATCGCTCTCTCCTAGGACTGGCCAGTATCACAGACAGCTATAGCTCTAACACAGACTTTGGCAGCTGCTATTCCCATGACAGACAGGGGACCCCTAGTTGGGGCTGCCAGATCCCTCTTCAGACTGCTGAGGTCTTCCTCTGTCTCCCCATGGCATTCCACTCAGCGGGGAGTCTGGCAGACAGAAAGATCACAGCCAGCAACGAAAGCCAGGAGCACCAACAACTAAACAAGGACCAGAAAAACATCCAATGTACTCACTGTGGTGAGAAATAGGGTAGAAGAAGTCTGCATACTCCAGCCACAAAACCACTCCCTGTTTGAACCTCTTGTGGGACTCCATCTAATTTCTGGTTGCCTTTCTCCCAAGCTCTGTGCCTCTGCCCACAGCCGCTTCCTGCCAGCCCCGTGATGCAAAGCCCCGCTCGCAACCAACCTGTAGCATTATTTTTTATTTGCTCAGGGTTCCTTGAGTGATGTCTTCGACTTTAAGTTGCTATCGTGGAAAAATCTTCACTCTCCTAGTTCAATCATTTTGAAGACCGCTTCAGAAGCGTACAGCACCCTGGTTCTGCTGGAAGTCTCACTGCTGGGCAATGACACTCACAACATTGTTTAGCCTACAAGGTCTGACACATTCCCAGCCCCAGGTGGGAGTGCTTGAAGTTACATTCAGCAAAGGCTTATGCATTTTTGCATACACACTGTGTCTCTAGCAGGTCAAGGATCAGAAGGCAAGATCCCATTGATATAGGAGGGAGTAATTTCTTAAGACATGAATGCTAGTAACACTAACGGCCGAGAAAGCTCATCTTTTGCTTGGGGAAGGAAAATTAACACACACAAGGGCTGTGCTTCACCTGTAGACATGTTACTTCTTCAACAATAGGGCAGCTGAAAACAACTAACCTTAAAAATGCTGTTGCACAGTGAAACCATCTTATGACATGACACCGTTTGGTGGAAATACTTCCTCCACAGCTGGAGTAACCAGCAAAGTCTCAGGCAAACGTCTCCATGAAAGCCTGTCAAGAAATTTTCATCTCAGCGCATGCCATTTTTTTTCCATCTCTGTATATAAAGGGATACAACAACTTGATTTATTTGTATAAATAACTATTTGAGAACTAAAAATAACAGGGATGGACATGCAACATTTGTTTGTTTCCACACCAGCATTTTACCTCTGCTTATTCAGCCGGATCAAAATTGCTTGCTAGAGAATTTTAACAACCAAATGCATAAAACTCAAGGTCTTCCATCAGGCTACAAGAACTGCATGAGAAATACAAACAGAAAGATGCTCAAGCACAAAGTGAGCATCGTAAAGCTGACTGCCATCAATACGTAACACTTCTCTATCTTATAGTTGGGATTTTTTCCTTTCTAAAAATTAAGTTACACCTGCATATCCTGCATCTGCCTTCTCTTCCTCACTTGTGGGGTTTTGCCGCTATTCAGTGGCAGATTTAGGACTAATGAACCACATTATGACCAATGACCAAACCAGGGAAAGCATTTCCAGTACTGTTGAGTGGTGCCTAATTCCATTCCCACTGAAATTCAGGGCAGCACTGCCATCCATTTCAGTAGCTGCACCATGCTTGGTCTCTTCTGAACACCTCAGAGATCCTCCACTTCACCACACACGCAGACAGCAGCAGAAGCTGTCTGAGCAGCAGGGCTCAGACCAGAAATGCACCCAATAATTTCATGGTGCCTGGTACCACGACCCTTTTTTGTGCTATCATTAGATAACACCAAGTTTTGGGATGTATTTCCTTAAAATGTGGTGTCTGTCCTCAGAAAGGAAAGTTTTCCCATGCCAAATTAGACTGATACTTAGTCTATCCAAACACCTCATTTAAAAACACTGGTTGATGTCATACACTGCATTAGTGGGAGGGCGAGGGTCAACATGTGGCATTATTAGATCTAGATTGGATATCAAGTCTCCAGTACACATCTGTACTTCTGTCACCCTCCAAGGCAACCTTGGAGATCTCTTCCTCCACAGCAGAGAGACATGAGGAGCAGTAACACAGCACTTAATCCACATCATCCTAACAAAAAAGCCTCGTTTCCTCACCTGGAACTACATTTATCTTGGAGGGAAAAATTTTCCACCTAAATTGCTGCCACCTAAAGTCCCTAAATTGCTGCCAAGAAGAAACATTGAATTAGTGCTCTGGCCCTGGGGTCTCAGCGAAGGAAACACTTCTCTGCTGGCAGACAAAGTCAATTGGCCAACCCACAGTTTGCTGAGCCCTGCTAACTATCAAAGGCTGGCATGAAGAGCACCTTGGGCTGTATTCAAACTAGCAACTGAGAACTAAAAAGCAGTGAGCAGCAGCACCAATTCCCTGAGCCGCCCACCATACAGTGCATGCCATCTCTCACGGAAAACCGTGCATTCCTGTGAAGACCAAACATGTGAAATCTCAGGCTAGAAGGGGGTTCATCTAAAATTAGATCTACACATTCCCTGAGATACTCTAAATTGAGCCAAGAGAGAAAGAAATAAGAGGAAGCACATCAAAGGCAAAGGGGAAGCAGAGTTTGAGAGCTGCAGAGAAGATGAGTTCAGATGAGGCCCTTTTCCTGCCCCTTTGTACCACGGTGGAGAAGCCCCAGAAGAAGCCATCTGTCGCATCCTCTTGGCCCTGCCATCACCAGCTCATGAAATCCAGGCTGTCTCTGCCTGGATGCACATGCCTGCATATGCATTTTCAGGAACATTCCCCAGAGCCAGCCCTTTTGGCTGAGTATACAAAAGACTTTATTCCGGTTGGAATAACAGAAACGTTCACATTGACAACTGCAGCCAGTGTGACATAAATAAAGCCAACAGAGCAATGGAAATCGCGGCTGACAGCAAGTATTCCAGCGAATACTAAAATTCCCCTAGGAAGCAAATACAGATTCCCTGAACTCACCAGCAACTGAAGATTGCCTTAAGATGCCAAACAGTTTATATATATTTTTGGATCAAAAGGGAAGGCTGGAAGAAGCTCTGATTTCTCTGAAATTTTTTTATGCTTATGTGTAGCCTCTCTCAGCTCAGCTAAATCCTGCGTCATCACAAAAGCATGGACAGATTTCACTTCTCTCCCAGTGACCTCACTGCTGTCCTCAATCCGCACACTGGCTAGGGCTCTGGTGGTTTTTAAGTGCTCTATAAATGCCAGTAAAGAATTAATGCCAATTTTGTCTCTTTTTTTCAAGGACAGAGCACAGAAAAAGTGCAGTTAAGCACAGCACTCAGAGCCCTGCATCAGCAGGCAGCTCTGCCTTAAGGAAGAAGGATTAGTTAGCATCCTCGCCCACCACCGGCCCTGTATGCAGCTGGGTACCTGGCAGGAGAATGGCTTCATCCAGCCACTCATCCTGTGCATGCTGGCAAGACCACCCAAAGCACAGAGCCAGGAACAGCAGCTTCTCAGCTATTAGAAACAAAGACATAGCGTGCTACATACTTGTGATTTGGGCAAACTGAAAGCTTCCACCTTTTACGATTTCTAGGGATGTGGCACGGGAAAGGAGCAGGGCTCAGCAGGGAACAATCCCCTTCTGAACTGCTGGGCCTCCAAACACGATTCCCTAGGGAGGCAGCAGCACCTTTGTCCCAGTTCCCCACTGAACAGGATCCATTGCACAGGACAGACCCTGCTCTGACCTGGTGGCCTCCTGGGCCAGCCAGCAGCTGCCAAAGCAGAGCTCTAATGGTTTTGACTTCTCAGGAACTCAGGTTCTGGATGACGTTGCTGTCCCTCTGTATCATTGCACCTTGCCCAGATGCTTTGTGTCTGCTTCACTTGTATACTGTCAGCTCCTGCACCTTTTCCTCCCCTTTCCAAAACCAAACAGAGCGCAGAAAAAAAACCTATTGCTAAAAATGGCCTCTCCCAGTTTTCTCTCCTTCTGCCAGTTTGAGTCTCAGAGTTGGGCTGCAGCACTACACCTCATTAAAATTAGAAGGCACAAGCCTCTTGCATCCAGCCAAACATGAGGCAGGCAGGTCAGTTACCCAGAGACGCCAGGTTAGAGAGCAGTGCCAGGGGAGAGGAAGACACTTTTTAGTGATTGTTTTGTCAGTGTTACATTGATGGTTGTACTCAATGGACTGAAAGGTCCCTTCCCACCTAGACGATTCTATGACTCTATGACACCTTTGTCTCCAGCACAACAGGCAGTTGCTGTCTGCTCTCTGTGGGCACTCACCTGATGATTGCTCACCACGCTCCCTGAATGACTACTCACTGCACTCCTCCCGCCCAAACAGCCCTAGCCCAGCCCAGCCCTGCTCCCGCAGTGAGCTCAGCCACAAGGAGAAGGCCCACACGCCAGGCCTCTGACTCCACCCACCCAGCAAGATGGTTTTCGTATTTTTCCCCCCCTCACTTTCCCACCACCACTTGCATATACACTGCATAAGGAGGCCTATCCCTCTGCATCAAAGGTAGGAGCCAAAGCCAATGGAAAACAAGGAGAGCCTTGCTATGGAGGCTTCTTGCGAGGAGGTCTGGCCACACTCGCATACCTGTCTCACTGCAGCTGAGTCCAACTGACTGCAGCAGGAGGAAGGAGCAGCTCAGGATGAAAATGATAGTCTATGACCACCGTTACAACTGATTGTTTCAGTTGATTGTAGAGGTCCTATTTTCCACACCCACAGCCAAATACACTCTGGAAAGAAGTTATAACCTCATGGTGCTGGCCAAAAAATATAAAAGACAAAACCCCTTTTTATACCCTCAATCCCCTATAAAATACAGAGTTTCTGACACTTTCATAAGACATGCTACCATTTCCAACCTGTGCTGTTACCCCACACCCATTCTTCAGTGCCCTGGTAGGGGCTCTGCCTGAAGGATCACCCAAAGAGAGGAACAGGCACCAAGCGAGAGCCCAGAACTGCTCTCCCTCCACCCCACGTGCTGCCAGGGCTCAGAGAACCTATTTCCAGTCTTTCTCATAAGGACCCGCTTTTGCTGCTCTGCCCAAGCACTTCTCCACATAAGCTGCAAACCTTCTGCATTCCACCTCCTCCCCCTCCATTTATGAAGAACACAAAATAAGCCTCAGCATCACCTTGTCTCACCCTGACCTCCAGCTTCTCTCCAAGCTTTTGAGTGGTCAGGAGGGCACAGTGAGCTCATATGACCACCCCAGTGCCCCGGACAGCAGCAACTGCTGGTTAGAGCAGTGCAAACGCCTTCCAGGTGCCTTCTTCTGAAATGCCACCTAAGGGCCTGGGCAGAAGTCCCTTCACAGGTCCAGCTGTGTGGCCATGATAGCAGACATCCTGTGAACTACTCCATATGCAGAGGGCAGGGTAGGAGCAGACAAACACTGCAATCCCTTCCACTGACACAGTGGGATCCCATGGGCACAGAAGGCATTACAGTGAGGCTGGGCTGGGGAGGATATGAAACGCTCAAATATACAAAGTCAGCCAAAGAACAGAGCCAAACAGCCAGCCAAATAAAGAGCCCAGTCAAAAAGAGCACCCCATATTTGACAATGCCATGTTACTTTATTCTGAGACACTCAGAACATCATCTGAAAAGCCAGTGGACAAAAACGGGTCGAGAAAGATCCTCATTTCAATCTCCCTTCAGAAATCCCCATCCTCCTTGTACTGAGGTCCCTGCACAAGAGGGATGGCACACAGGATTCCCGATGCCAGCATCTGAGAAACAGCCCTCCCCTCTCTTTCATATCAGCCTTGCTTTACTTAGCACAATAATTGTTAATGTTTCAGCTCTCCAGTGGGGCAGCACATCTTATTGTTAGCCTACATGGTAAAAATAAAATCTGATTGCAAGAAATTGCTTGGCTTCAATTATAACATCAGTATTAATTACAAGTGCAACTGTAATTGCAGGGAGGGAAGGCAGAGTGGCAGTGATGAGGATGCATACTAAGTTCTGGTGGGAGAGCCGACATTTTCCAGCCCAGCCCTCCCACGGAAGAGGCTTTTGCCTCCTTGACAGCAGTCGCAGCAATCCCAGACAAGCAGGTCTGCATGGCTCACACTGCTCTGCCTGGTGGCACCTCCTGGAGAAGAGGCATCTGATCTGCTCCCAGCCCCTGGAGACCTCCTCTCATGCTGACACACTCTGATTGATGCATTCCCTCCACTTGGAGCATAGTCCAACCCGACTCATCCACGGAAACTCCTCAGAGCCTGTATACTGCCACCCCCACATCCACATGTAACCAAAGACAAAAAGCTTGAGGCACAAACCTCTGTTGCCTCCCCAGAGCCTGCCTGCACCAGCTCAGGAGCTGGCGGGCCAGGGCTGGAGAAGGCATCTCACACTTCCGTAGCCCTTGGCTGGGCTTCTGTGTGTTTGACACAGCCAGCTCTGGGGGTGCCAACAAACCTCCCTTGCTCTTTCCTTCATGGGATTGCTTGAGAGGGATTTTTCTCCCAACCCCCTGATGTCAGCGGGCAGCCTGGAAGCCAACAATCCCTGTGAAATTCAGTAGGAGCAGAGACAGGAATTTCTACCTTCGCTGGATTCAGCTCTCATCTCTGCCCTCATCACACGGGTCAAAGGGAAAGAGTAGTTAAGGTTCTTCCAATTTGCCTGGAGCACGGCTTAGAGCAGCCAAGGGGCCAGCAGCACTTTGTGCCGGGTGAACACCCCAGTGTCTAAAAAGAACAGCTTCACTACTCATTCATCCTGCCCAACTGCAAGAACTCGTTGGGAATGCCTTAAACCCACCTCCTGAGAACAACAGGACCAAAGGGCACCCAGGGCTCAGCACACATACACTCTGTGCCCGCAGAGAAATTTTTTTTTTCCTTCATTCCTCTATCATGTTCACATGACATACAGCACACAGAGCACCATGAATGCACTGGGGATGAAATCAAGACAGGGAACAAAAATATGTACTTACAGCTGAACATGGTGAAGTCCACAGACAAAACCTTAAAGAATCATCTCCAGTAACAGTTAAGAGAGGAGTGAATGCTGGGGAAGGGAAAACATCTGAGAGGTAGGAGTGTCCTCTACAGTAGAACATCTCAGAGCAGGATCTGGAACAGGCTGAGGACCACTCATGGCTGTGCACTGCTAGGTGGAGGGTGTGTTTCCCAGCTCTGCAGTGGACATAGAGCTCAAACTGTTCCCAGATGCAAAAGGCTAGGGAACAGCATGTTACAGCCACCCCCAGCTCCAGGGCACTTGTCATTTTTGACAAGAGAAGTACTGTTTGAGAAAAGACTCTGTTCCCATCAGAGATGATGGGCGTTCAGTTCTTGATACTAGCGAGGAAGGAACAAGCCAAGAACTTGACTATTAAGAGAGGCAGCTGTAAAACAACACTTTCAAATGGGACAGGGAAGGAAAAGACAGTCCAAACCTGCCGTGGAGATAAGCAGGGCTACTCCCCGGTGCGGATGTGCACCTCAGACTTGCAATTTCGATTCTGAAGGTCCACCTCTTCTCTACTCATGTAGTGGACCAGCCGCTGTCTTGAACAGCTGAAAGCATGGCAGAGCTAGGGGCTGATACACAACAAGGCTGGCCTCCTGTATGCCACATAAACCTCCCAGAGCTGCTCACGGCCAGGACTGTTCTGTGAGCTAGCAGACAGGAGATCTCTCCTGGGAGTAAGGCAAGGTACGGTCCTTCTGTTCATTATGCCACTCCCACCAAGGTGGCTGCAGACACCTCTGCAGAGGTATCTAAGAGGAAAGCATTTACTACCTATTTCCTGACCCAAAACCTTGCCTACAGAAATCATCTGAGCATATCCACTTTGCAGGACTTGGAGGGTGCTCCTGCCAGAGTGGCAGCAGGAGTGACAGTAAGAGAAGTTGTTACAGTTTGAGAAAACCCATAACAATTTATTGTCGTTGAGACAATTATTCTATTACCCGATGACCCCATCCCACCTGGGAAGGGGAATCGGGGAAAACAAGGAAACACGAGGGCTGAAATATAAATAGATTTAATAGGATAAGACTAAATAATTAACAATAATACTAGAGAACCAGTATTGTCCCCAATACTAATATAAAATATACAATGACTATACTCAGCCAATTCTATGAGTAGGAAGCTGTGTGCTCCCGGCAGCTGACAATGAATGTTGGACACTGCAGGTGCAATGGCTTTGGGAGAAAGGGCTCACGGTCTTGCACTGGGACAAGGAGTTCTCCAGACCACCATCAAGGGAGAGAGAAACTACGCAGCAGACTTTCTACTTTATATTGAATGCAACATTCATGGTATGAAGTAATCCTGTTGGCCAGCCTGGGTCAAATATCCAGCCTGGGCCAAATGTCCAGCCCTCACTCCTCCTGATTCCTGCACCTGGCAAGTCTCAAAAACACCGAGACCTTGAATCCAACATAGCCTAGCTGGCTATAACATAAATATTTTCATTAATTCAGACACTAGAATCTTCCAAAAGTGGAGTTTTCCCAGCATTAGAAATTAGTCCTGTGTTGCTCAACCCCGGACAGGAGTTTTTATCAAATGTCTTCACTTCATGTCTATGAAGCAGAGACAGTATTTCTGCTGTCCTTCATCTGCAGAGGTTCAGAGTGGAACTTCCTTAGAGCTAGGATTTTTTATTTTCAGACATCTGTGCAGAGTTTCTAATATTGCGTGTAGAAACGGTTAATGACTAAAACCAGTTAATAACCAAAAAGCCAGTAGATGGCACTCAAGAATATGCAAGACTTCTGAAATGTGCAAGACCAATAAAACTTGCATCTGCAGTGCACAACAGCAACATATGCCTAGTTACATGGACACACTACCAGAAAGGCTGAGAAAGAGGTGATGATCTCAGTAACCCAAAGTGTTAAGACCACAATTGCTTTAATCTCTCTTATAGAAGGGATCCAGGCAGCAGGATGTGGATCCAGACCCGTGTCTGGGAACAGCTTGCATTTTGGCGAGGGTGCAGCTGGGCAGCACCACCACTCCGTCTGCGCTCTCAGACAGCCAGCGCTCGAGCACAGGGGAAAGCTGTGGGGAAGCATGGCACGGAGCTCATCGCGGCTGAACATGATCAATCTGGCATTCTCAAGAGCACTAAAACATCTCCTAAACACTGCTAAAACAACAGCAACAAGGCTCCCCTCCCACACGAGCACCATTAGAGCAAGGCCACCCTCCTCCCTGATCCCAGGCTCTGGCAGGGTGTATCAGTGTGTGAACGACATCCACCTGGCTATCAGGCAGCTCTGCAAAACACATCCAGATGATTCAGGGCTTCTGGGTGGCAATGCCCGTGCTAGTTTTTAAAGTTGTTACTACAACTTTACTCAGTAGCCTGAAAGAAAAGGTTTCAAAGCAGGTAAACAGTTTAATCTTTTGTGGGTTTTTTCCTATTTCCTATAATGCATTTGGCTACTTTAAGTGCTTCCTCACAAGCCCCCTGTGAAGGCTAAAAAGCACCTTTTTCCAAACAAAATTTGAGACCCTTACACATCACATGATCCCCCCAGAATGGAGTCTTTAAGAAAAAGAAGCTATCATGGGCCCATCAAAAAAAACTGTTAGTAGCAGAAACCCTGCAGTGAAACATGCTAATAGTTTTCCCTGTACAGGGATTTCAGAGTTATTTTGCTTTGCTTTCCCAACCCAAAGAGACAACCTCGCTGGGACTGCAACCTCGCTGGGACTGAAACTGGAGCTGGCTGGAGCAAAGAGGTTCCAGGTTAAGAGGCATCATTTAATGGCACATTACAAACTTAGGGGATGGGTCGTGCACAGTTTCCTACCAAGTGGCCTATGGAAGGAGGGGTAGCATGTCCACCCCAAAAGAGGCCATCGGCAAACCACAGCCACATCCATAGCCCCAGCTGGCCACAAAGATCCCTTTGCATGAGTTCATTCCTAGCAGACCTGCATGCCTGGTCTAGCTGGCAGATCCGTTACACCATGGGGGGCTTCTGGCCCCACTGACAACAAGATGCTCCCACCCTGCTTCGGTTCCCAATGCAAGTCTGCAGGGAATGGCAATCCCTCCCCTTCAAGCCTCTCTACTGGGGGTGCTAAGCACCAGAAGGCCAAAGCCCTGCAAAAGCAGGTGGACAAAGAAAGACCTAAAGGGGAAGGCCCACATGCCAGCTCCCTAGGGCCTGGGCTGCACCAAGTTTTGACCTTTACAGGATGGACAGTAAACCCTGCCAAACCTGCCGGCCATGCCCAGCAAGTCTGTTGGTGGGACTGGGGGCAGACAACACTCGAGGCATGTTTCCTCAACAGTTCCCACCCATATCCAAGGCTGGGAACCCAGAGTGCAGGGATGCCCCAAAAGCAGCAGCTGTCAGCTATGAAACAGCACAGACACGGACAGCAAAGCACCAAAAAGGAGAGAGCACGTATCGCAAGCTGCCCAGCTCTGGATCAGGAAGGAAAGGGGAAGGCAACAGGGTCTTCTCCACACACCCCTGCACCAAACCACAAATCAAGCTGGAAAAGAGCAAGGCGAGAGGGCTCCCAGTGAGCGCAGTGGGGATGGCAGAGTGGGGGATGTATCAAAGGCACAGTGCCGGCAGCATCTGCTGGGACAGCTAACACGACTGTTCCATGGGCACAGCCCAGGGCTGCTCGATGCCTCACACAAATCATCTCCTGCTTCTCAGGTAAAAGCAGTTGCCAGCTCATGGAAAATTTTGACAAGAGTAATTTTATTGCTTTTGTTCACCTTGAACTGAAACCAAATTCCATTGAACTGAAACCAAATTCCATGGAGGCACTGAGATGGCCCCAAAAGCCTATGTTTTAACCAGTTTAGCTGTACGTCCCTCGAAAGATAACCCAATTGCCAGTGCCCCCAGTGAGGTGGCTGCACCACCCAGAATGCTGTTTGGGATCCCTTGTGCAACTCCAGCTCCATGTGGGGTGCTGGAAGGTGTAACACTGGCCTCAAGTTGTCAGTGCCAGAGGTTAGGGGAACAGGGGAGCACAGATAATCCTGAGCAGACAACCAGCTGAGCCTTCACTTGGCAGCGTTTTTCCATTGTCTATTATGTACAGCTGGGTGAATGTCAATAAATTACCAATGGAAATGAGCCCTGCTGAGCAGGCACTTTGGCTTGAACAGCTGTTTTCTAGGTAGCACAGTGGCATTTCAGCTCCGCTTAGCAAGCGGTGGTGAATCCGGGATTACCAGCTGCCTTCAGGGGTGGGAAGGAGGAAAGCAAACCCGGCACAGACAAAGGAATGCACCCAGGCTGAGAGCCCACTGAGAGGTGGATGTCTCAGGGGAGGAGAAAGCAAAAAGCCAAGCAGGCAGCGGTGAGTAATGGGAAGCCACCCGCTTCCTGCCAGGCACACGGAGCACTGGCGAGCACTGGCACTGGCGAGCCACTCTCCGCACACTTGCTCCTGCAGCTTACCAACGGGGGAGCAGCGGTGGGGAGCACAGGACAGAGCAATGCAAGAGCTTGCATAATATCACTGGGAAGCTTCCCAAGTCTCAGGCAAGCTTGGGAAGGAAAAGAAAACCATGGATGGATGCAATAAGGGCTGCAGCTCCTCTATCCGCACCCTTCAGTGTACACACATCTCTTCATTACCCGACACTACAACCTTGCCTGCCACCCAACTTCTCTACCGTGCCAGCCCTGCTCCAAAGGCTGGCTGGCAGCCACCACCCACAAAAAGGCAGTCTCACAGCTGGTCTGCACATGGAAGGAGATGTGGAGAACTGTGGAGGGCAAGCGACACTTCCGATCAACACTTTTTCCTTTCGGCACAACTGTACTGGGTTGGCTCCTTCCAGACTGAAGCAAGGTGGGCTTGTTAACTTAAGCAACAGCAACCATACTTTTGTCTACCCTCACAGAGTCTCTCAGAGGGATCTTGGACACACGTCTCCAGCATGACAGCAAGCTGCTTTTGTCTGACATATTCTGCAGGAGGGGGCAGGCCCTGCAGCCAGCTGCGAGAGCGGCACGCAGTGTCCAGCTGGCCAGGACAGACAGAGCCAAGGCACTCACTCCCTGCTACAGAGCCCCTGTAAAAGCCACCCAGCAAACTCCCGTAAAAACTTTGTGGTCTGCTTTAGGGCAGCTGTTAAAAATAACGATGTCGAGAAACTGGAGGCTCTCACTTTCAGAAAGGAAGGCATTATGTTGCAAAGTCGTTGAGACTTGCTTATTATTTAGCATCTGTTTAATTTCAACTAGGAAAAAGTACCTTGGAGGATGGAGGGCTGAAATTGGTAATTCAGTCCTTCAACTCCACCCTTAGGGAGTTTTGTAATTAAGACACAGCGAAATCAGAGAGGATTTCAACTTGTCTCCCTGGAAAGGCAAAACAGATAAAAAGAAAGCCCACCTATCCACACACTACAGGACCTAAAAGGGTTGAAAACAGACCACTGGCTACATGTTCTGACCACGCAACTCCCGCAGGGTCTCCTGGTCTCCCCAACCATCAAGCTATGGCCAAGGTAAACTATTAAATCAGCCTGAACATGACCAGGAACAGGGAGGGGAGAGGAGTAGCGCTCACAGAAGCAAACTAAGCAAAACACAACCAGCCTCTACACCTTTTCTGGTCGTGAGTGAGCGGTTTGTGCAAAACAGGCAGCCAGTCAAATGCCAGGTCCCCACCAGAGACCCAGAAACAGTTTCCCAATTAAGAACTTGTCAGAGAATAGTAACTGACTGAAGGGTTCATTTCCCAACTGCAAACAGGAATGACGGGTATTTCTAGGGGTTCAAGACAGACTGAATATCAAAAGCTGAACAACGGATTTAGGAATTCCTCAAAGAGAATAAATAAACCTGATTTCTAAAGCATTTGGCTGGGTCTTTTTGAGAGTCACCTCAACACTACTGATAGCAGCCTAAGAACCCAAATCCCCTGTCTGTGAGTTCCTTGCAGTAGAGACCCTTCTTTCTTCTATTTATATAAAAGAGTCCCAGGCCATTACATTCTCCATTCACTCAAAAGCTCCCCAAAGCAGGTCTTTTACCCAAGAAATTGCATCAGCTGTAAGTAGCATTCAAGTTTTTATCCTCTTGGCCACCCACATTTACATGACTTGATGCACAATTCTGCTCAGTGAAGGATGATGCTGACATCCACCATCTATTAGTCTCACAAACCCTGAGAAGCCTTGCATGATACTGCAGTGCTTCTATGTAGCTCTTCTCCCAGCATCACTCTTTTGTGGAGAAAAGAGGATCTCACTGTAGAATGGAAGTAAAGATGCTGTACTTCATATTTTCTTTCCCAAACAGAATCCTCAGCTTTTCATGGCCAGCAAGAAGACAGACACAGCAAGCCACCTCACCTCGGAAAGCACAGCTGGGCTTATTTTCTCTTTGCCAGCGTCTTACAGCTCTTCCTTGACTTTTAAATCTTCCCTAAAGACAAGATCTATCACCTTCCCCGAGAGACAAAGGACAGGGTGATTTTCTACTGCCAACCGGAGCAGAAAGATGTGGGTGTTCATAAAGTAACGAGAGGAAGCAGCAAAGGGAAGACAAACGCATTCCCTATCAGACTTTTAAACCGATCTATCAGCTGCTTGACTCTTTTTTTCTTTTCAACTGAAAAAAACCCGATAAACGTAACCGGAGGGAGAGTGCCTCCTGTTTCTACAGCAACCGAGGGCCCGGCGCGGCGCCGGCAATGGCATCCCGGGAGCGGCCGGGGAGGCGGAGGGGGGACGGGAACAAAAGCGGCGGCGGCTGCGGGGCAGCGCGGGGTGTCCGCCCCCCCCGGCGCTCCGCGGGGCGCCCGGCCCACGCGCGACTCGCCACGCCAAACGCAACGAGGCGGCTGCGTGAATAAACACGCAGAGAACAAGACGCAGCTTTTGCCCCCCCCCCCCCCCGCCACCGCCGTGGAAACCCTCCGCCCCGCGGCGGACGGGGGCCGCGCCGGGGCCCGGGCCGCCGGGAAGCCCTCCCCTCGTCCACCGCCCCACCTGTGGCGCGGCTCGGCGCAGCCCCGCGCCGGCCCCGCACTCACCCCAGAGGAGAGTGAGGAGCTGCGCCCGCGGCACCAGGCTGAGCGCGTAGACGGCGCCCAGGTGCAGCAGCCCCATCAGCACCACGTTGCGCCAGACGATGGCCTGCCCGCCGCCCGCCGCGGCCGTCTCGCCGTTCGCTGCCCGCCGGGACCCGGCCATCTCGCCGTCGGGGCGCTAGGGGCGGCGGCGACCCCCGCGCAGCGCGGCCGGGCAGTGGCTAGGGGCGGCAGGGCCGCGGCACCGCATCTGTTGCTGCCGCCGCCTCCATGGAGCTCCCGCGCCGCCGGCTGCGCCCCGCACCGCGGCGGGGGACGAGCTGGGGGGCGGGGGGGGCGGCCGTCGGCCCTGCATAGCGACAGCCAATGGCGGCCGCGGTCCGCCCCGCCCCGCCCCCGGCACCGCCGAGTGGCCGCCCAACGGCCGCCCGCCCGCCCGCGGCGGCGACCCCAACAGCCGCCCGCTCGCGCGCGCCTGGGGCCCTCTTCGCGCGGCCCCGGCGAGGGGAGAGCGCGGCGACGCTGACGGGCCGCGCCCGGCGGCCCAGGGGTGCGGGCCCCCCTCCGCCCTGCCCGCGCCGCCTCAGGCGGCTGCCCTTGAGGAACGGCGGGCAGCTGTCCCGCGGCTCCCCCGGGGCGTAAGGAGGGAAACGCTCTCCGGGGGAGACCGATTACAAAGGCATTTAATTCTGGAAGCCCATGAAGCCGGAGTAAAAGAGCCACTGGCGGTAGGGAGGAGCAGATACTCGACGGCAAGTTGATGGAGTTTATCTGACTGGGAGTAACAAGGTGGGCAGTGAAAATGGAAAAAAAGACAAAAAGACAGCAAGCTTTTCCTCAGCAGTGCATACCCAAATGAAGAGCCTGCCGCACTTCTTGTTTACTCCATCCCCCCACGGCCGGCACATTGCGGTGTTCGGATGTGGTTTCCTGGGGTTGCTGCTTCCCCCCCCTGCCCCGTGCCCCCACGGCCTCTCGCTGCAGGCTGCTGTGGGAGAGGAAGGACCCGGCATGGCCTGGGATGCTAGAGTGGGGTGTGTTAATGGCGAGTTCCCCCGTGTCAGGAGAATGACCCAGATACACGGAGGAGTGCCTGCAGAAAGTAGTTCACTGTTACTAGTGAGGCGCTTCACCTGCTGCGGAGCGGGGAACGTCTGGCACGAGCAGCCTATGGAGGGTTTAAGTCATTAGGTGATAAAATGTTTGTCTGTGATGCATTTTGTTTAGATTTGAATGTTTCTGGGAGGACAGGAGGGAAGGAGGCAGTGGCACTGGCGCGTTGGCAGCCCTCCACCCTGGCTGGGGCCAGCTCCTCCATGATTTTTTTGTCTTTGCGTGTCTTGGCATTGCTGCGCCAGGACCACAGAAGGGGGTGATTTAACTTGCGCTGTGCTTTCCCGCTCCGATTCCCTCCTGGTGCCCAAGGTCAACTGTTAGGCTAAGGTCAAGTGTACCTGCTACCAATTTAATATGTGATACTTGCTCTCCTTTTAGGACTCTGCCACATGGTGTTGGGGACAGGCAGGAGGGAGGACTCCATCCTTGAATGACTTTTCCATCTCTCAGTGTCTGAGAGCGGAAAGAAGCCCCCATCCCTGACACACCAGCTGCTCCCTGGCTGCTGCTGGGCACACGGTGCTGCGGGCGACCCTCGGGCTTACAGGAGCAAACTGCACAGCTCAAGCTCACCCCTGCACACTGCGGCTTGCACACGTACACTGCCCTGAGTGTTTAATGGAGGAGGGTAGGGTCTCAGGGTGAGTGAAACAGGAGTGCTACCAGGCAGCAAGGAAATACGGACACCGGGGAGCATGACCCTTTGGAAAGGCAGGATGAAAGCACTCGGCCTGACCCGGCTTCTGCAGGCTATTAAAGCATGGCACAGGACAGATGTTAGTCTTGTCCATCCACACAGATGCCAGTGGGGCTGAAACCTAGCAGCTGCCTTCCACAAACATTCCTGCCACCCTGGCCAGAGGCAAACACACAGGGAAACTGCTTTATGAGATTTCTGACTAATCTGAGACACTGATGAAAGTATCCGTGAAGGCTCCCTCTGCCACCAGTGTGCCTTAGTGCTACCTTTGCACACACTACTGAAGTTTCATATCCTACTTTTATCTCCAGTCATAGCAGTTTGTTTACACAGAAACCAACACAGCATAGGAAGCAGGTGAACAAAGATGAGATGACAAATGCTCTGTTGTGGCCGGATGTTCTCTGGGTGTGGGGACTGCTGGTGCTTAGGGTGATGCTGTTGGGTACCTTCTGTGAAGGAAAAGGCCTCAGGTCCCTGTCCTAGCAAAGCTGGTCGCTTGCAGAGAAAGCTTGTCAAGTGCAGCAGCAAAACTGGAAAGGGGACATCGTCCTGTACCCAGCGCACCTGGGACCAGAGGGGTCCCTACTGCTCATGGAGTTGCTGGTCCTGGTGGAGGGGGAAGATGAAGATGAAGGCCAAGCCAGACCAAAGGCACCCCTTTGAGAGTGTCATTGCACAGTGTCATTCCTCACATGTGGAGCCCATCACTGCTCCCCTGGAATCGCCACTCAGGCAGCAGCGCTTCAGTGACAGCATCAGCGTTTGTCCCAGGACCGCACCTCTGCAGTGGCTGTGGGCAGCAGCACATTTTGGGACATGATGCTGTGAAAACATCTCCTCTCTTTTAAAAAGCTAACTGGCTGTGTAGATTGTGATGTCAGGACTACATGCCACAGACAGAGATCTGGACTGCTGGGCTAAGATCTTGCTAGTACCCAGAGATGCAAAGAAAAGACTTTGCAAATCTGACTCCTGTTTCCCTTGGTAAAAAATAATATTGGCAAACATTCAGTGAGCCAGAATCGCCTAGAGGATAAACCTGAGGAGCTGCATCCAAACCAGCAACAAACGCGAAAGGAGATTTTTCTCAGTAAACACTCCAGGGTTCATATTTTTAAAAGCGAAGGATATGCAAGTCTCCAAAAAAAATGCCTAAGTGTAGTTTAGAAATCTGGAAACTGCTTGATTTTGACTTCTGCACATAACGGCGAAGGCATAGTGACTGCAGACGTGCTGGAAATGGGGACTCAAGGCAGTGTTTGGAGAGAAAGGTCACAGCCTCCCTCTCCTCTGCACGTCTTGCCTTTGCTGGCAATCCCAGCTGGACTTTCTGCTGTCGTCCGTGTCTGTCTGCTTGCTGGGTTTGGCCGCCTCTGCTGCAATAATGCCTTTTCTGTGCAGGCGAAAGAGGCACCTGACATTTAGCTGTGGTCCAGGAGACCTGTACGTAGCCCTCAGTGCTATCTTATGAGCTAACTAACTTTAAATGAGTCTCACTCTGTTGGCCGTTTCAGCACAGCTCTCGCTCAGATCTCCCTGACGGGCAAGAGGACTGGACGACGAGCTCAAATGCGCCCGCAGGCAGCATGCAAGTGTGTGTTTCCCCCGGTACAGAGCGTACCTTTCTGAACCTGGCTGAAATGGTGCACCAGTTCGCTTAACAGATAGGCACAGGCTTCGAGTACTGCTTCAGCACACCGTGCAAGTGAACGCTACTCTCTGCCAGCACAACTGTGTGTCAGATAACCGACGCAAGAACAAAGGACAAAGACCTGAATCTTACGGTGATTCCTATTCCAGTTGAAAACATCGTGGACTTGCAGGGATCCAGCGCTGCTGCTGGAGCTAGGTGCTGCCTCACAGAGAAAGCGTGCTTTTATTTCTGGCTTTGCAGAGGGTAGCACAGGGGGATCCACTTAAACCTACGGCCGGCCCCCGCCTGTTGTGCTGTGCTCTGCGTGGCAGCGCACGGGCAGGCAGCAGCAGCTGTCAGGGTGATGCCTATCTCACCAAAAAGCCTTACTGCCAAATAATAGGAGACCTAGAGGCTCTTTGCCTTCCTGAGGTGAGTTAGGCTGGGACACTATTCTCAAGCTGAGGCTGCAAAGCGCTCAAAAGGCTTTGCGATGTCTTAGACAAAGAGTTTTACAATTTTCTTAAGATCACAAAGGTTTAAGAAACATAGCTGGGCTTTAACGTTGCATAGCTCCAGAATTTTCTTGTCCTTCCATAGTTATTTGGCCTGAAAGCATTACCCCGTTCGGCCTTCAGAAAGCTGCACGAAGCAGTTCAGAGGGAGGCTGCTGCCAGAATCTGAGCGCAGCATGGCAGGGGGAGGCAGGCAGACACCAGCTCACCTCCACCCTAAACAGCTCCTGATGCCGCACTGGCCTCGACTCCTGATGGGTGATTGCTGGGGACACGGGCCTGGACCCAGGGGAGAGTGGCTTTATGCGTGATATGGGTGCAAAGCACATCAGTCTGCTGTGCTAATTAGTTACTACCTACACCTCCCGAGGCAAGTGAATCAGCAGAGAGTATATAATTAAACCCAAGATTGTTTTTGATACATCTTGAACATTCTTATAGAATTCTCCACCTGGAAGAAAGAGGGCAGTGATGATGAAAGGTAGTGAACGGTTCATGAAAAGACAGCGAGTACCATTTTAATGCTACTGCTGCCTGCTACCATCACACTTCAGCGCAGAGCTATTTAAAATGTTGACAAGAGGGGCCTTTTTTTTCTTTTCTCTTGCCATGAAAAATGAAGTAATGACCTCATAGCATTGTTCAGATAAAGGCTTTAAGTGGTAGAGAAGGAAACAAAAACATCAGAGGAACAAGAAATATGTGCTCAATGTTTATGTATTGAAGTGCTTGTCGTGTACGTGGCAAAGAAGGTGAGCCACACATTCCCAAGAACCTGCTACAAGAACCTGGATAGCCCTTGTGTTATCCAGGACTTACTGGTGAGGTCAGCTGCAGTTGCCTTTTTAGGGTGCTCCTTAATAAATCCTCTCTTAATTAGACTCTCTTCTGGCTATCTTGCAGCTCTAAAGCTCATAGGAATTTTCATCGGTTTAGCCTCTTTTGAGTGAGAGTTGCGTTAAATGTATGCATGCGTCCTGCCTAGCCCTTTGGTGATGTATCTGATCTGCAGGACCAGCAGAGGAAACATGGGAATGACTAACTCAGCATATAGTGAGTCAAGGCTGGGACGTTACCCTGAGCTTCCCCACTTAAGACTGGACACATTGAAACCGTTCCTGGTATTAGTACATTATTTATTACACTCCTCAGTATACTCTGACAGTGGCCTTGGCTCTTGTTCAAAGCTGAGACTCAGCTTTGGCACCAGGCACCCCAGCGGGACGCCCAGCACCCCCTGCAAGGGAGGCAGAATCAGTCAGTGGCAGACGTTCGGCCATGTAAGCCTGGTTTTCCCTTTAGCTTTGAGCCATGCCTGGCTCTGTACATGCTGCCCTGTCTTTGCAATGCATGCTTAATGCGGCTCAGAACAGTGAACCCTTATAGGTGCAGACCCATGTGGGATCGCAGATACGTTGCGGGGGGACAGGGGAGGGAAATATCTGACCCAGGGACTCTTTTTTTTCCCCTCTCAGACATAACAGATCTCCAGCTGGGCTAATGACACCGTGGAGTTTGTGCTGCTGAAGCAAAGGACCAGCACGGTGGTGAGGGTGAGAACAAAGCTGAGGGGAGCCTGCAGGACTCTGGGGAGTGGTGCCACTGCTCTGCATGCTGTCTCTGCCATGCTTCCCAAAACAAGCCCCGTCCCCTCCATAGATTTTTGGGGAAACAGCTATGGCAGCAATACCCCCCTCCCTTCTCTTTCAATAGCCCAGGCAGTCTAGCATACGCTCCCTTCTGGGCAGCGAAAACACGGTTACTAAACAGTAAACCCACATTCCCAATCTGTATGTTAGGGAACTATGTTATCCGAAAAGGCGCAACAGGGAACAAATCTGATGTAAACATTGCACAGGCTAGAAATGCTGCAGTGATTAAAAGACAATCTCCAACATTCATGTTAAATGTCAACCTTGGACTCCTGCCAGCAAAAACAGGGTAAATCCATTAGAGACCTTTACAGGCAGAAAAAGGTTTTCACTCAAGTATTTAACTTGGCCATTCTGCCCATAGTCAGCCTACTCCGCAGGACTGCCCCTGTTACATCCCCACCTATTTGCCTTGTCAGCAGGAGAGAACTGGATTAGCTCTGCCTTTTCCCACAAACTCTCCTACTGGTGCTTTTGCCTGGATGGCGATAGCTGAAGTAGCAAGATACCTCCTTGCGTCAGCTGCTGTTGGACAACACCTGCGCCGCTGCAGATTACAGCTTTGAATTTTCTTCCACCCCTTTTTCTTTTAGTTCTGCAGCCTTGGGGGGGGCCACAAAAAGGAGTAGCTTGGTTGGTGTTAATGCCGTGGTATAAATCTCTTCTCACTCAGTGCGATCAAAATTAAGCTATTTGGGGCTAAATTCTTTTACCAGCATAAATTGGCAGGGCTTCATGGCCTTCTGTAAATGTAGATGGCCATTTACATTTATAACATCAGATGGATGGCTAATTGCTTGGCATTCCTTGAAGATATGAACAGACGGCAGCATAACTGATTAACTATCATTATTCATCTCAGCTGCTCTCAGGAGAGAAGTAGCAGATTTTCACATCCACTCCTATTATGTACTTGGGCAGTTTCTGGTCCTGAGCTCCTGAGGATGTCCGAGGCGGAAGACAGCTTTCCTTTCATCAAGGAGAGCAAGATTACTCCGTTGCTGACATACAGTGTCCAGGCCGGTGGTGCAAGATCGCAGTACCCAACGATACTATCACCTCAAAAAAATCCTGTGTTTCTCTCTGATCCGGTGGTCTCATTTTTGACCACTTACATTTCCAGACCAAGCTTACTCACGGCCAGGTCATATCGCATTTGTTCTCATGCTAGCACTGCTCTTTAGTTCCAATCAACCTGATTTCCTTGCGCTCTTCACTAGATGAAGTGAAGTTTAGTCTTTTCCTGTTTAACACACTTCAGTCCCTGACATCTGCATGCCCCGCTGGGTCCCTTCTCACTTGGCATCCTCTTTTACATGGAGGGAAGTCTCACGAAGGCTTGTGCAATGCCATTAAATGTTCCATGGCTTTGACAAAGCTGTATCACACTGAGGAGCTGTTTTCAGCTAATCCTCAGATCCCGCTGCTCCTCTTGTTCCCAGTTTATGAGCTTCTAATTTACAGCAATGCTTTTGCCCACAGCCCTGCACGCTACACCTACTGGAGTGCATCCCACTTCTGCCACCACTGTCTCCCCAGTCGTTACTGCCAGAAACAGCCAGCTTCACAAACTGTGGACCACTGCACGTCCTTCACAAGTGCCGCTTGCCACCACTCCTGCTTCTCGTCTGAAAACACTCAGTGAGAACACATGCAATGACCAGCTCCTGAATTCCCCTTCTAGCCTTCTCACAGCACCTCCCATCCACCAGTTTGGCCCTGAGGTACCGAGATTCTCTTTTGCTTTCCTTTCCTTGCCGAGCAGTGTATCACAGAGATACCAGACCCACCCAGAAAACCTGCTTTTCACCCTACTGAGGTTTTTTATTATTATTACCTTTGAATGTGTTCTTTCTTTTAAAATTTGTTCTTTCCCACCTGGAATCAAGACACAAGGGTCTGTGTTTCTCTGGCCAGACCGTGCCCAGTTTGCTTTGAGAGGGGCATCAATACTGAAGTTCAGTGCAGCAGTTATTTCCACACATGCAGCGATCCCAGGTACAAATTCTGCTTTTGCTGCAGATGGCAACGTTTGTGCTTCTGTGCCCATGCCTTTCCTCCTGTCTTCCCCGTTATCGGGGCCCCAGCATTTCATTCCAAGCTTGCAGAAAGCAGTCCCAGGGAGGAAAGGTGGAGCACACCACGCTGTTACCATTCTCATCTGCATCGGGAGATGCTGTGAAATATTTACTAGCTAACGTGGTCCCAGCAGTCAGGAGTGGGGCTGGTGACATGAATGTTTTTCCCACCGAGGTAAACTGCCATTTCCTTATTACCAGTTTCTGGTAGCATTAACACACTCCACATTTACGTGATTCAGTCAATACCAGAGCCTGCTGGGCAATGAGTTTTCACTAAGTGCATGGATGAATAAAGAATACCTGCAAACCTTCCCAATGTCAGGAGCAGAATATAATCTATTTATAACACTACTTAGAAACCTGTAACCTAAATTGGAAATTATTCCAACTGTTTTTTAAACTCCTGAAACAAAGCAATTCCAAATTGATACTTGATGTTCACTGATCATAAAAGCTTATGAAGTCAGAAAATGCTGTAAAGGAAATAAAATTGAGTCCAATTTTGTCAGAGAAATGAAACTGTTTTCCCTGGCAAATCTGTAACTCATAAGCAGTTTAAATCACAGAAGTCAGCAATTATTTACATTGTCATTTATAATATTTCTTGCAGTATATATTGCCCAATCTACATTCCACAGGCACTGATATTTTAGGTAGTTTTCAGGCAAAACTGCCCTTTTTTTTTTTTTTTTTTTAAACTTGGCCATTTCTTGCAACTGCTAGAAATGCAGTTTCTTCGTAGACATACTTGCTATTAGTGGCACGCTGTTTCAAATTTTTAAAACTTAAAGCCAAGTCCGACTGTGCCACAGGAAAGGAGAGCACACTGTGAAACTTGCTGGACCCAGCTTGCTAATGGTCAGCAGAAGCATGCTTGCAGTTTCAGAGCACAGCGGGGCCTGGCAATGGTCAGCGCTGCAGCACAGGCAGCGATCTCCAGCTTCAGGGGACTGCAAGGAACAATTTGCACCTTGTTTACACACTAAATATCTGTGTCTCTGTATGGGTAGCGTAGACCGCTCTGCATTACTTCTGCTTTTAGCTTTTAAAAATGTGTTCCAAATCCTTGGTAAACCTTTCCTTGAAGTGTAAATCTCTCAGTATAAATGTTAACCAGAGCTTTTAGTGACGAGCAGGGAGAAAAAAATAATATCCTCACACCTAGGACACAACAGAAAGCCTCCCCACTGTACTCTGGGTTCAAAAATCTCAAAGTTGCACTTCATAAAGACATGTTTTAATAAATTAACATTTATTGAAAATATCACATTAGCCTTTATTTTGCTCATTTGCCCCAGTGCAAAATTAAGCTATTTAACATGTAAATTGTAATAACAGAACAGCAAGCAGCTTCATAAAATGAAAGACCAAATACACTTATAATACGATCAGACTCTTTAATCTGGTGGATAAGAAACAGTGGGGTGGAAGGGAATAATCTGGTTTAGGGTCTGATACACAACCTATCCTGTTGTTTTAACACATATCTGTTATTAAAAGCCACTGTTTAGCAGTATAACATGCATCTAAAAATTGACAATATGGGGCATCATCCATTAAATATACTATTTGTAGACAAGAATCATTAGGGATGGGAAAAGGATTAAAATAAAAAGAAAAGCACCAGGGCTCTGTGGCCCTCCTAGAAAGAAGTATTTTGCAGGGAGAATGTAATGCCATTTGTCAGCGCTCTACTGTGACATGCCGTAAGGACTAGCATTTGGTCCATTTCCTGCATGTTTGCTGTAGAAACGCGCTTCTTTGGAAAAGCAACCGTCAAGGCTTTGCAAATGCAAGGTTATTTCAGACACCCAGCTTATTGGCCTGGGTGAGGACAACTTTCAGAACAGGCATGAAAGCAGAGGTCTCACTGAAGTTGCTGGTGCTGACTATGTGTGTGTGGATGTTCAGTCCTTCCTGGTAGTTGCGGGTTTCGATACTCTTCACAATGTTGTGCAAACCGCTAATGATGGTTGGAGAGAGCTGAAAGGAAGCCAAGCAAGGCAGGTCAGCAGAAACTAAAAACAGCACATACACTAATGCTAGAAAAACAGAAATCTTGAGTGTAACATTTGGCCCTCAGGAAGGTGCAGCAATTAGTTCCTTTCTTTAAAGGCAGCCACCTTCAGAGCTGCACCACGGTGGGAGCAGTCACGGGGAAGTCTAACAGCAGCCTTCAACCAGACCATAGCTTCTCTGCAGTACTGCAAAGCCCTGCAAGCCTTCACTGCCAGCCCCTGGATGCAATTCCCTGAGGTGGGAGACCTGCTTGACAGACTGTGGCACATGAGAAACCTACTGAGCTTTTATGCCTTTGGGGTAAATTGCTCAGCAAAGATGGCCTGACAGCGACAGGATTAGACCACTCTAATCCCAAGGTACAGAGATCTAAGCCCAGTCCTTTATTCTGTCACAGACCTCTTGGAAGGCTTTAGAAAAATTACCAGATCTCAGAAGTACTTGCACGTCTGCCTTCCAGTGAAATTAGTGAGCCTCCAACATCTAAATCTTCTGGGATTTTTTTGACCCCAAGCTGCATGTCTCTCGCTTCCTGCTGGGCATGGGGCAACGTGCTGTGTTGGCTCATTCTGCCAGCAGCTGGGGACAGGGACCCCCCTGATGCATTCACCCAGTGCCTACTGCAAGCAGCTCTGCTCTCTGGCTCAGCACAGTCCCTGCACACCACCACAAAACTCATGACATGACCCCAAAACACTGTAAGTCTACAGAGGCACGTAGGGCCAAGCACTCCACCTAGCTATTTCTGGGAAATGCATGGAAACATCCAGTAAAGGGATCTGAACCATGCTTTTAAAGAAAGGAGAAACCCCTGCTACATACTGCAGAAGGGTCCACGCCACCAATGAAGTTCTTGGCCATACCTGCAATATTTGATGGGGGGGGGGGGGGGGGGGAGGGAGAAAAAAGTAGAACCTAACTTACTGTCTGTTCCCTAAGTTTGTCATATAGAAGCTCCAGGCGTTTATTTGCATCATCTAGTTTCCTCTTGGTTTGCTGCAAGAGAAATACGTTAAAACACAGTGATTTTAAGAACACCATACGGATCCGATATCATTGCAGAGTCCACACAGAACAAGAAATTCCTTTCTCAACGACATTTTTCTAATACATCATTTGAATACTTTGCTCTGTACTTTTCTCCCTTGATTTTGCTAGGAAAGACTATGTGATATGACTGTAGTTCTTCACATGTAACTGCTCTAGTTAGCTACAGAGGACAGTAAACTGTAGAGGTGCGTCCCAAAAGCCACTGGTCATTTGCAACACCAACTGGTACAGCTGATACGGAAAGTGACAGAATCCCAAGTTGCAGCACAATTTTTTTTCTACGCTTCACTGGCAAAGCACAATGATAGCTGGATAAAGCTGTTACTGGAATCAGCAACGTCAATGAGAGCTTAAGGGCGCATGCAGTCACTGAACGCTACGTACGTACAACTCGGTCATCCTAATTATCTTTTTCATTATGTGATTAGTAGAACCAGGAGTTCATCTGTAAGTTTTTACTGTCAACAGAAAAGCTAACCCAAACTGTCCTTACAGGTCCTTTGTGCTTCTATGATTTTATATAGAGTAAACCACCCATTGATGCGTCTGGAATTATTTTGCCACCGAAGACTCTAAAAGTGACCCCAGTATATTCCACCTGGGGTGCTACAGCAGCTGCTGGAGAAATGCATTTTTATCCATTTTATTTTTTTAATCAGACAGCTACAGAAATTGAAGATTTTAATCCAGAATATTAAACCAGTAAAAAAGTATCAAGGTTACAATTACAGAAGCACAAAAAAGAAGGTGGTCAACAGCAGCAGAAATGGCATCAGTGCACATTCCT
Organism: Alca torda; assembly: GCA_008658365.1. Lineage (NCBI taxonomy): Eukaryota > Metazoa > Chordata > Aves > Charadriiformes > Alcidae > Alca > Alca torda. The sequence continues at coordinate 19,593,268 of CM018079.1, read as the reverse complement.
CTTAAGTCATGATGCACATCAATCCGTCTTCACTCAGAATAGTGCCATTTCCTCCTGCCAAATGGAAAAGTTTCCTTGGATTAAATAATTGCCCAGAGAGAAAATAACAAAGCCTACGGGCATGCTCTAGCTCGGGGTAAAGACAGACTGGTGGCTGCCTGCTGTGCTAGAAATGAGGGAAAGCTGTTCGGATGGCAAAGGGTATCAAATGAGAACACAGCACATAGATCTCAGGCCACGTGTGGAAAACCCCTCAGCAGTAGTTATGCTGTCAAGGAACTGAGACAAGTAAGGAAAAAGTACCCGGGAGGAGCAGATAAGAAACTGGCTTATTCTTTTGGACTTGCTAACTCTCTCAGATACACGACTTCAGAACATTTGTTTCAAAACATGTGAAAAAGCATACACACTATTTTCATTTTACATGGCCAACCAGGGCAAAGAGGAGTAAATTGTGTTTAAGAAACAGCAAGGCATTTCTCCAGCCAAAAGAAACTGGGTAGAAGCGCAAACTGGTTGTTCTCCTCATTCTTTGCTTCCTGTTCCCATTTTCCCCTTCGGAATGTAATAACTGAGTAGTGTCTGCGTTTGTTCTGACGATAACTGGTATACACGGTCCGGGTGGGTGTCTCAGTGCTATGTGCCAGAAATGCTTGCCGTGCCTAAAAAAATCAGAGAGTCTTAACAAGAAGCAAAGTATATTGGCAGAGCAGAAAAGCAATTCCTGGGTGCAGATGTGAATGGAATGCTTTTGACTTTTCTGTGCATCTGGCAGAGGGGGCACTCAGAGGTAGAAACGTCAAAGGGTCCATGCAGTCTACAACTCCTATTCCTGCAGTCTACAGCCTAACCATTAAAGAAAGGATTTTGAGCAACTGAATGCTACTGAACCTTACAAGATCTGTCCAAAGAAAGGTCTATGGCCTCGAAAAGCTTCTGTAAAGGAGTGCATGGGCAAGTCCACCCTGAAACTGCCGGGCTGAGACCCACGGGGTAGAGGAGTACATACATGCAAATGTCAAGTCTAAACTACGCAATCAGCTGAAATTGTACAGCGGACCTAAGTGACACTGAACAATCAATATTCTCCTACAGCCACAGAGCCCTCAGCTCCCAGTCACCATAACAGGAGCGAGTCTGTGCTGCTGACCGAGCACATTTAGTGCACAAAGCCTTCTGCACACCACCAGCCTGTCTTTCCATCATCTACCTTTCCGCATGCGACAGACATGAGCTGAACAGTCAGCATCTGGGCTTTGGGATAGCACGTTATTTACTGACTACTGGAAATAAGTGAGAAGCTTTGAGACAGATGGTTCATTTATGAAGTACTGACTGCCACAGGAAATGTTTTTCCTATCCAACTCCAGTGGTCGTGGCTAAAGGTCATAATCTTCCACTTCTCTGCTACCCGTTGTTTCTTTTTTAAAATGAGGTTGTTATCGGAAATCACAAACGACAGATCAAAATCTGAGGCATGTACTCACATATCTGAGCCTCAGCTCAGACCTGGCATAATACCAACTGCTTCCTGCTCTGAATTACAAGAAGCAATTAAGCAAATGTAAAGGGCACGCCTTCACAGTGATCACCTGACAGAAGGAAGGACAGCCCTTTCTGAAGGTTTTAGAATTTTTATCTTTTTTTAAACCATCAACATCAAACCCTCAACTGTAACCAATTCCAACCCTCCTTCTTAGGAGAGAAGAGCAGAGGGGACTGCAATGGGTTAGTTCGCTGCCCATAAACAGCACCATCATGCTCTGCCCACGCTGAGGGCTGTAAGGACCAGAGTAAAAGTGTTAGGGCAGCTGGGCTGTGGTCTGGCCCCAGACTGCTACATCCCATGTGCATATGGCTTTTCTCGCATTGCTTGTGGCTGCTCAAAGCAGCCTTTAGAAGGAAAAAGCTATCTCAGGAGAGGCTGTGATGGCTAGCTGGGCTGCAGGTACCAGCGCATTCAACCAAACACAGGGGTACTCTGGGCACACCTCAGAGACCTACCGGATCAGAGGCAGACAGCAGGCACCTCTGGATAAGAGCTTCAAATGTAGTCTTCAGAATAAGGTGCTCCTCAGGGATGGGCTTCTTGGTAATCTTCTCTGTTGGCAGTGCCTGCACATGCTGAGAAACAGAGAGCAGGTGAGGCTTTTCCAGGTCACTGTGACCACACGTTGTTTTCAATTAAACCAAGTGGCATTATTAGCCAGCTTGGCACAACTCCTGTTGCTTCCCTGTGGGTGTGTGGAGGTGACATTATCAGCATCTGCCATTGCTCCCTCTGGAGAGCTGTCAAGTTGCAGAAGGAAGCAGGTTGTTGGTCCATACTGACTATAGAGTATTAACTGCAAAGAGGTAGTGTCTAGGTGGAGATTACAGTAGCAAAATACCAGCGTGGTGCAAAGCTAGTGACTAAAAACTCCGCAGTACACTTTGGAGGTACAAGAAATACTTGGCCAGTAGGATCCCAGCCTGCAAGTCTCTGCTGATGTAACAAACCAAAACCGCGCAATGCTGGGGCTACGTTACCTGGATGGCATTGCCAATTGGGGCCCCAGGGGCCCCCTCCGTGCTGGGTTTGGAAGCAGCAGGTGGCATGATGCATGGCCCCAGGGTCTGGGGAGCAGGCGGGTAGCCACCCTGCAGCACTGGTTGCCCTGTGGGGAGGTGTGGAGCCTGGAAGCTGGGTGTGCCCGTGGGTGCTGCGGGAGCCTGCTGCATCTGAGACTGCGGATCCGCCAGCGGGCTCATGATGGGAGAGGTAATGGGAACCGGGGGAAGGAAGTTATCAGGAACCTGGGGAAAAAAGCAAATAGCACATTTACATTGTCATGGCTGCTGCAGGCAGAGCACAACACCCAGCTCTTGCAGACTTCCCAAACTGCAGCCAAGCAGAGCGCTGAGCCCCCAGGATACAGAAATAACAATGGCAGGCCATGCAGGATTTCACTCCGGCTAAACAAACCCATTCCTCTGGCTGCCGCTGCACACTAAGAAGTGCCCTGGGGCAGTAATATCCTCCAGCATTTCTGGGCTGTGTGCTCTGCCTGTTCTCCTGCCCACAAACAGCAGGAGCAGTCTGTCCAGCCTGCCCCTGGCCACAAGAGCTGACTACAGCTGCACCAAATCAGAGCCACTCTCCCCCTCCTAAAGGCACAAAACAGAGGTTTGGCAGACCAGGGCTAACAGAAGAAGAGTTACACTAATGAAAACTAACCAAAACCTACATCTGTTCTTACTATTGGGTCATTATATTTAGAATTTTGTGTCTCGCTTTCAATGGTACATTTTTGTCCATGCAGTACATAGGTCACAGCTAGCAACACTCACCAATAAAGCTTCTGAAAGCCTTTCAAGCTTCTGGCAAACAGGTTTGAGCTAAGTCAGATTATGAGTGCATTTCAGATTCATCCCTAAGCATCTGCCAGTCTTTACACAGGGATGTTTTGGAAATATTTGGTAGAGGGAAGAAACAACAAAATGAGCTGTGCATCATACAGGAATCCAAACAAAAGAAAGAGTTCCCATGGGAATACACAAATTTTGTTGGGTGTGCATGGAAAAAAAAAAGGATTACAGAACCCTGAATGCTACGCTGAATGAATGGTGCCAGAATTAAGCTAGTGGTTTGGGACAGCAAGAAAAATATTCCCAATCCAGCAAAGTCAGTTATAAAAGCAATGAATCACAGCAATAAGCCTTTGAGTGGTGGATAAATTCTTAGTTAGGTAGAAAACAGTTGCAAATTATGCTGTGGCTTGAAATGCCAGGCGGTTCTTCTATTTTACAATAGCCCACGTATGAGTCATTTTATAATAACCTAAACCACTGCCTCATACAGTGGACATAAGAGAAACAAATACAGAAACATTTCTGACAGAGGTTTGTTAAATACCCAACGGAGAATGCAACAAACATGACTCCCCGTTTAGAACGGAGCCAACCCTCAAGCTCTGGCTATGACAGAAATTCTGGCTGACACCCACACACAGCAGTAGCAAAAAACCCCAAAACACCTGTCTGCAGAAGGCTGCTTCTCGAGCTCTCAGGTCCAGCAATTATTCTCACTGACAACTTTTCTCCTTCTACTTAAGAGCCTGAAGGCTGCTGTGCCACAAACCTCCCAGCACTGGGGCAGTCAGTAACAAACAAGGTATCCCATATCAATCCTCCAAAAGCTTCTTAATCTTGTAACTGCAGAGACCAAAACCCAAAGGGTAAGAGAAACTTCTGCCTTCACCTTTACCCAGACCTTATCTTGCCTGCTCCAACTTTTTTTTTCCCCTCCCCACACTTTACACACCCCAGACTGACTCTTGCTTCCCAAATGCACCAGGCTCAGAGAGCAGCAGATGACACTGACTGCTGTGGAGATACACAAGACTACAGCAGCACCAGGACATGAAAAGGCTCACTCTGCTCTGTGCCAAGCGTCCCCAGCTATTCTGTCCTGCTGCAATCTAAATCCGTTTTACAAAACTACATTGTCTCCATCACAAAAATTGTCTTACTCTCAGCAGATCTCTCAGGGTCAGACCCTTAATCAGGATAAATTGCTTTCAGCTCCAGCAAAGTCAGTAATCTGTAACAATTTGCACAGCCTCGTCATTTCACTTAAGTATCATCTCCTGCAAAACTCATCTGCTTTACTGCAGATGAAAACAATCTGAAGTATCTTCTTCCCTCAAACCAGGATCAATGTTATTAACAACCACAACTTTAGCAAAAAGCCACCATCTCTTTAGAGGCTTAAATATTTTGAGAGAGAAGACATGTTGGAGAGGCATAATTGGCCATTTCTCCTAATGAGGTGCAGCTTTTGTTTGCTGCTAATCCTTTTTTTCTTTTTCCTTCTCCTGCCAACAAGTTTCCCTTGTTGCTTAAGTTACTGCTTTTCAAGTGGTGCGCACTCAGTTGTGTCAAGACAGGATTTCCTAGAGTACCTTCTTCTTCTTGGCAGCTCTGTTTAGGGCGGGAGGGTCGTTCCAGCCGTTCTGAGGCCCTGGGACAGAAAAAAAAAAAAAACAGAGATTGTCAGTACCTCAGAGGAGGGCAGTGATGCCTTCCTGAGCTCAGCTGGGCCAGCTCCCCACCACAGCTCTACTGGCAGGGGCTTGGCACATCCTGCCCTCACCTGCCTGCTCCTCTGCCCTTCACTAGGGGCCAGAACAGCTCCTGAGCCAGCCAGAGCCTCCCAACACCCCAGCCGTCAGACCCTTTGGGCTCTGTGCCCACTCCGCAGGTTTGGCATCTTGACTAACTCTTCTCAAGTTTGACAGAAGTTGATTTTTTTTTTATTTATTTATAATTAACTTTTTCTTCTCTTGCAGGAAAAAAAAAAACTTTGAGCAGACATGCCCTTTGAAAAGGCAGGCAGTTGCCTACCATGCCCAAAACACAGCCCTGCTACACAGGCTTCAGTTACTGGTGAAAGTTTCTCCCATCTGTATCACATGAGAAGAAACGAGAACCAGTTTTGAACTTTTTTTTTTTTTCCATGATCACCATAACATTATTATTAGTCAGCAGCAGAGATGTCAGAAACCACAGGTGAATAAGAACATTAAGCTGCATCTATTTCCCAAGAGCTGATGCTGTGATTAAGCATAAGAGGCAACAGCAGCCTTAAACACGTCAGGCCAGATCCAGCCAACCGCCCTGGAGACACAAGAGAGCCATAAAACCAAGGTTTCCCCTGCCAGCTACAGCATGTTTATGGTGCTTTGTGTCCCAAAAGCAGAGCAGAGCTGCTGGAGGAAGGTGGCAAAATCTAGAGTTTTGCACCAAGGGGAATTTCTTTGAAACTGGAAGAAACACAGGGGATGTCTGAGCAGATTCACTCTGTGTCTGAGGTGTTGTTCTGTACCAAACCTTCTGATCTTCCAAGAAAGCATGCTCCATGCAGCTACAAGATTTGTACACCAAAGCTCGTATTAGTGCATTAGAAATAGTTCTCCATCTCATCATGGAGCACACGTAATTGGGACCACAGCATTATATTTCAGCATTACCGTGGCCTCACTGAGTAATCAGGATTTATTGCACAAAGCCACAAAAAGCCAACAAAACCAAATCCCTGCTCAATGGACTTTTTCACCACAGTGTTTTTCATTTAGCAGATGATGAAGTCACCTTCGACAGCAGAGCTTAAGATCACTGCAGAATTTGCTCAATTTATCTGAAATTTCATTTGCTCCTGAGCTTTTTTAAAAAAATTTCCACATCCAAAGCATGTTAAAGGGGTAAACGAAAAACAATTTTAAACCTCTTTCCTATCTGCTTTCTCTTTAACCAAAGGCAGTGCCATCTCCTGACAGCCATGCGCCCCAGAGGCTCCTCTATTCCTCCCTATCCAGAAAATCCCAGAGTATTTCTGATATAGGAAGTCCAACTTCTGCAGTACTGGCAGTGGTAACATGTTAAGAAAATCTCCCAGATTTTACTGCTGTTAATTTCCTGGAATAATTTGCGTTAGAAAAGGAAAACCAGCATTTATTTCTGTGGTTAAAAACTCCAGATATGTTGTTATTGGTTTTAATTAAGGAATTAAAAATTGATTTGATTAAAGTCAAATTGGCAAACAGCATCGCACTTAATGTTCTCTGAAGAACATATGCATTACTGATGTCTGTTCAATTAATTTCATTTAGCAGCTGTAATTATTTTCAGGTTAAGTGGTACCTAGTTCACCTGCGAAGGGAGAGGCCTGGTCTTGAGTTGGTAGGCTTTCTGCAGATAAAATGCAAAGAGAACTAAAAAAAGACTTTCTTCGAAAATAATAAAACAAATGGTCTGTAATTTTTGATTAGCAATTTAGTTTCAATAATCATGAGAAGTCAGGAGAAAAAACACGTAAACTAATTACACTTCCAGTTCAGAGACAACTCATTTGTCCAAACCACCCTGTGGAATTGCTTTTATATGGCTTCCCTGAAAATAAGTCTGTTGCTATTTCCATGCAGTAAATCAGTGTTTCTAGTTGTTTCTAACAAACGTTGCAGAGTCCTGTCCCACTTTCTTATCTCTTCTGGTGTTCTCATTTTCTATTCCTAACAGCCAGTGCAGCCAGCAGACCACTACTCTCAGCAACAATCTTCTCACCATCATTTTACCATTCCCGAAAGCTTTTCGGGAGATGCTTGAAGTACTTGACTTCAAGGTGGATGTTAAGTATTTTCCAAAATCAAGGTGTGCTCCCAACTGCATCCAGCCCAGCTAAAAGAAAGTATGTTCACACAGCAGCTTTACATCCATGTGAAAAGACATGTTGCCTGCTCAGACTGAGCGACAAAGCCAAATGGCAAAACACAGTAACGAAGCCTTTGCCATTTCAAAGAGAAGAGGAATATTGGGGTGAGATAACTCCTGTCTCTGGAGCTGGTCTGATGCATACAGTTCTGCTGTAAACCCTTCCCTTATCTCAGAATTGCTCTATCACAATTTCAAATAAGATTCAAGACTCTGAAAATTAAAACTCCCTTGAAAGCAGGTTCAAAGACCTATCACCAAAAGATAGGTTGAAAAAGAAATTAAATGTGGGGTTTTCTGGCTTAATGGAACTGCAAGCACAGTTTAACATACTAATGTTCTATGCATTTTCAAAAACCAGAAGATATCTATAAAACTGTTTCTTTTTTAAGAGCATCTTTAAATCCAAGCCAGTTCAAAGGTCAGGTGCTTTTCAAGACTTCAAATTTGAGATCTTTTTTCCTTCCTCCCTCTTCCCCACCTTTAAGTGAATCACATTTGCAAAGTGGAACATGATTTTCCCGGATTAGACCATCATCACACACAAAAGCACACCACTTCAAAGCCAAGATCAGCATCACTATATGCTCTGCACTGGAATATTCAGAGTTACAGGTGAGATCTACATCTGGCTGCAGATTTCTGTGGTTCTTTAGGATCTCATGCCAAGACGTCCTTTGCTAAGCAATGCAGCTACTCTGGAAAATATGTTGGTGGTTAAGCATATTAAGCACGTACGCCGTCATTTCTGCATTTACAAAGAAAGGGTTTTTTCCTTCGTGTTCATATGCTTTTTTGAAAGGCATGATACAAAAATTGGAAGAGGACAGAGTGTGTTCCTCAGATACCTCTTATCTTTTTTCCGTAGTTCTCCAGCTGCAGGCAACCGTTGCGTGCCAGCAGCCCACACACGAGCCACCTGGCCTTGGCAACTCACTGTGCCCTGGAGTCCACCTCTGCATAGGTGACACTGGCAAGATGTATTACACTACTGTCTATGTCGATTACTCAATGATTGGTATTGTCATTAATGTCCCTAATTTCTATTATCCAGAGTACAGAACTTCACACACTCTAAGCACACCACAAGGACTATGTCACTTCACTGTTAATTCAAGAAACTTAGAAAGTGACAGATCTGAAGCGCCTGCCAGTGACGCAGGTAGAATAGTAAAATGGATAATAAGGAACAATGTCCTTGTTCCTTTCATTTATTTGGAGGTGCAGAAGCTACGCTGTCTGCATTATAAAGCGCTGTTTCACATCCCAGGCCTAGAATTCTATCCAACACCTCTTCCTCGGTCCAATTCAATAATTCCTCTCTCTTAGAGATACAAGTTTGACATGTCCCATAACATGGGGTCAGGAGACGTCACAGTACAACATCTCCAAGAACAGAGGACACTGAATCCGGCTGCAGGATGGAGGGAAAAGGCCTCTTCTCCCCTTGCAGCCCTATCAGCTGCGCTACATCGGTCCTCTCTATTATTTGATAGAGCAAAAGACCGTGTCTCCCCAAAACACAAGAGTGTGTGTGAAGGCAATGCCACAGGTGTGGGCTCCCAGCCTCACAGACACCAGGAGTATCTACTCATAAGCAATATGCCTTTTCTGCACCACATCACCCCTAACTTTTAAGAGAATCACAGTGGGGTCCTTAGGGCCTGTCAGCAGAGTCAGCACCCCTGGAACATCCCTCAAATTTTGCCTAACATTCCCCCTGCTCCCAACTTATGAGATCTGGTCCTTGACTCTCCAGCTGGACCACCTGGATGTGAAGTATGTTTATGGCCAGGTTTAGAAAAGGACCGCTCATACTTCCTGCACAGTCTGACATATGCAAAGCTGTTGTTTCACAGGCTGCTAAGTGAAGAGACAGCTTTGTTATCACAAGCGAGGTCACTGTCCCACAGCAAACAGTTACATACGGGCAGTCACAAGGAGACACTGCGCCCCACCTCAGTGCGTGCTCTCTCACCATGCATGCTCAAACATGCTCTTATGCGTCAGCCACACACACATGCTTTTGATTAACATTCAGGAAAGGGACACGTAAAAGCATTTCTAAATCACTTCTGATTCTCTTTTAAGGCATTCACAGCTACAGTAAATCCCACCACATTAAGTGGTTAGGAAAAAAATAATGGAAGTGAGCCGCAGGAAAAGCTATTTGAGTATGCTGCCAATCTGGGGCTTGAAATGCTGCACACAAACCAGGCACGCTGAGAAAAATTACATTTGCAAAACTGTTCTGCGAGGAGAATTGGGATTGTCTTCTCTGCAGCAATTAAGAAAACTTGCTCATTTTTGTATTTTGCTCTCCAGTTACCTATCAGGTTCCGACGCCAGCCTCACAAGGTTAAAACTGAGCCATCATCCATCCACAGTATACAACAGCCTCATAACAAGACAATGCTGTAGAGCACTCTGTCTGGGGCAAGATAAAAGCTGAGTTTGTGGCAAGGTCTGATTTGCAAAAGAGACTGCTCACACTGCTCAGCAAGTGCTCACTGCAGCAACATAGCTGTGTCATTGCCAGACGCACAGGGAAGATGATGTGTTTTAGAAATGCTTTGAATTGACCTCTAAGCACAAGCAAACTTTGTACAGAGCATTCTCAAGGAAAAGATGCACATTTAACTGAGTAATAAAGCAAAACCCTCCCCCTCCCTGCCTGCCCCCCTGTCCAAGCGCAGACCTGTTCTCTGGGATGCAGGAAGGTCACTGGTTGCAGGCAGAGTACCTGTTGGTCCAGTAGGTAATGCATAAGCCACAGAAGTTGCTGGAGGTCCTGGCCTGCCATGCTGAAAGGATGTGCCAGAAGGAGGAAGAGGGAAGGAAGAGACGGGATTCAGGCTTGTTGGGGAGGGTTGAGGCTGTCCAGGGTACAGTGGGGAGGGCATGGAATGGGCAGGGGCAGAGGGCAGGTAGGGAGGGGTGGTGTTAGGGGCAGGGGTCGGGTAGGAGGCTGAAGCAGGGACAGCGATAGGCTGCTGAGGCTGATAGAGAGCTGGTCCCCCAGTTCCACAAGAGTACTGCTGTGTGGCCTGATATGCTACAAACAGGGAGAAAAGACATCGTCAGTGAGTTCGTAACAGAGGAGCAGGTTTCATCTGCCTCCGCTTCCTTCTCCATCTCCTCTCTTCCTGCCCCTTCCCCCTCAAACCACTTACCTGCCCAGCCAACTCCTGGCTCCCACAGCTCTGCCTGCATCTGCAGGACTGCTTAACATCTCAGCCTGCCGTTGGGAGCGGGGAGCCAGAGAAAGGACCACCTTGGCTGTAAGGACTCCCATTGTCCCCCAGCCTCTCCTGCCCAGAGCCACCATGACACTTGAGGTGGGGCTGCAGCATATGGACGTTGCTGTGGCTGTTTTCTGGACCACTGCAATCCTCACGGTGCCTCTCAGGGAAGGGAAAACCGTGTCCCAGGTTTGCAAAAAGGGAAAGTCTTGGCCAAGGAAGTGAACAGCAGTCTCCGGAAGTGAATGCAAGCTCACAGCCTTTCACTACAGGCTTTGCAGCGTAACTTCACTGCCTCTTCTCTGACCATCTATGCCCATATTTTCCTCCCTAGTGCCTGTACTTTCAGTCCTTTGCTTTGAGTGTATCAGTGCTCTGCCCCCCCTCCCTCCTCACTCACCTCTACTACTGCCCTTGTCTCCTCATCCCCCTTCCCATCTTCATGGAGTCCCAATGAGAACTGGATGGCCCAGCTGCACACAGATGAGTTGGGTCCCTCCTCTTTGCCAGGCCTGTGCTACTTCTCCAGGAATCACACTGGAGGGTTTCTGAGCCCTTGGGAAGGGCCAGCTGAGGAATGAGTTTAGGAGCTGTGGCAGACAGCTTATCAGCAGAGGAAACAGTGTCTGACAGAGGGTGCCTGATGTCTGGACCCCACCAAGAAATGACAATCCTCATGATGTCATCTCAGGAGTTTTTTTTCCACCCCCCAAGAAATGTGGGAATGGCTTGGTCTGAACCCTCCAAACACCAGGGAGGGGACTGGCTATCCCCAAGTAAATGCGGCCTCATCACTTGGCTAGCCCACCCAGGTGGGAGGGAGAAGGGAGCTGCTGCTACTCACTCTGTGGGTACGTTGGCCGGGTCCCTGCTTGTGAGTACATGCTGTAATTGGGAGGTGTGGCTTGCTGCGGTGGCATGTTGGGGTTAACAGCACCTGGCATGATAAACCCTGGAGGAGGTGGGTTGTCTCCCTGTAAAAAGATTGCAGGAAAAAGGGTAGGGGGAGATAGGATTTAGTCAGCAACAGTAATGCAGTGCTGAAGCAGAACTGTAACAAAATGATCAGTTCACAGTTCAAGGCCTGAAACCACATTCCCTGGAAGAGCCACCAGCACAGGGACAAATGTCTCCAGCCACCCCAGTGCCTTAGGGTGCCCAGCGTAACACCAAATGCACAGCCTGTATATGTGCAGTGACTTCAGCAGCAGCACATACCTTCCCGCACAAGGAAGAGGTCCTTGCCAGCACTGCCTGTTATTCAGGCAGTCCGAGAGCACCCTGCCATCCACAGCTTTCAACTGAACAACGTAAGTGTTAACTCTGAAGCTTCTAATTTCCATGGGAAAGAGGGAAAGGAAAAAGTATCATCAGACTTCAAATATTCCAGTGGGAAGCAAGGGCTGGGGAAGGGGGCTCAGGTTCCCAGGCTCTTGAGCTCCCAACTCAAGGCTTTCCAGAGCCACTCATCTGAGCATTGGTAAAAAAAAAAAAAGTAACATGAGACACAGAGGAGCAAAACCAGAGCACATGTGGAAGCTGCTCCTTCCGCCTATCCATACCAGGCTGTGTCAAGCACACAGACTATACCAGGGCACATACTGGGGTGGAGCAGGGGCTCAGATAGGAATAATGAAGGTTATACCTGTATATCAGAGGGACAGCCTGCAGGAGGATGACTGGGAAGGGCAGTAGGAGTTTTGTTACTCCAGGTAGTGACAGTAGGGGCAATTCTAACCTGAATTGAACAAAGAAATACCAATCATGGAAAACAAAACAATAAAAAAGTCTAAAGGGTTTCACAAAACGAGATGCAAAGAAGTGAACACAAAACGTTTGCATGCTGGGACTTTTAACACAGCCATAAATCTCAGAGGAAGAAGGAAAAGCTCATTCAAGATAGACAAAATCACTGTGCACTGGAGCTGAAGTGAATTGCAGAGTGAAGATGAAGCACAGCAGAGATGCAGCTACAACAGATGGTGGAGCAAGTGCAGTGTTACATGTGCCAGTGAGCCAGGTCTGCCTCTTTCATCACATTTTCCTATTGCAGAAGCTCCCCCCAGCCTATTGCATGACATTGAGCATCACTAACCACAGCTGGAAGTCCCAAGTTCCACGTTAAATTCAAACACACTGCCTCACACAAAAGCAGTCTGTTTAAATCAAGCTTAAGAGGAATTAAAAAAGGTTAAAATCTGATATTCAGCTCTTGTACATGCACAAACATACATCTTAATTATAATTGCTTCCCAGCCAGTCCTCCACAGTTACTTTCCTTTATCTTCCTTCTTTGGCACTCCAAAGTCCTTCAGTTTCATACAACCACTACTACCTTTCGGATGGCACAGAAACCAAGAACCTCCTATGCCTGCGACATCCCTGAGCAAGGAGAGGGTGTGCTGCCCAGGAATGGGATGCACAGCCAGAGTCAGGAGCTGCAGCCTTGAAGTTCTGGCTGTCTCAGCTGGCTTCAGTCTATCGGTCTCTAACTCTGTGCAGCACTGGGCTAATGGTGCAGTTGGCTGTACAACAACCCATGTTAATGTCTGCATAACTCACCACTGGAGTCATCTAAAAGACTTCTCCATCCCCTGTTCATCTGTTTTTTTTTCAGATGAAAAAGAGGGTTCAAAAACCCATGCTGACAGGAAACCAAGTTTTCAGTACATATTCCTATTTGGGACAGCAATCAAACAAAGGCTTCCTCAAGCTTGAACAAGCCCTATTGTAATGGTTTCAAATGGGACAGAGTTTACTTTCTTACTAGCAGCTGGTGTAGTGCTATGTTTTGGATTTGGAATGAAAATGGTGTTGATAGCACACTGGTGTTTCTCATTGTTGCTAAGCAGTCAAGAGCTTTTCTGCTCTTCACACAGCCCCACCAGCGAGTAGGCCAGGAGCGCACAAAAAGTTGGGTGGAGACACAGCCAGGAGAGCTGACCCCGACTGACCAAAGGAATATTCCGTGCCATATGACATCATGCTCAGTATATAAAGCTGGGGGAAGAAGGAAGTAGATGTTAGGAGTGATGGGTGTTTTATCTTCCCAAGTAACCATTACACATGTTGGAGCCCCGCTTTCCTGGAGATGGCTGAACACCTGCCTCCAGTGGGAAGTAGTAAATGAATTTCTTGTTTTGCTTTGCTTGTGTGCGCAGCTTTTGCTTTACCTATGAAACTGTCTTTATCTCAACCCATGAGTTTTCTCACATTTACTCTTGTGATTCTATCCCCCATCCCACCAGGGGCTGAGATTGTGAGTGGGCAGCTTCGTGGTGCTTAGCTGCTGGCTGGGGTTAAACCACAACATCTATGTACACACTTTCTTATCAGGAAGTCAGGAAGTCCAAAAAAAACCACAAGTATCCTAAGACTCAAATATGTAATTTCTTTCTGTTCTGGTTCATCGGCATACCGTTGGGCACCTTTCTGACATGGCACCTGTCCCCTTCAAGCCCTTCCTACTGAGCCTGAGCTCCCTGGAAAGCCAAGAACACAGGGGGTAACTCATTCACAGTGTGCTCGTGGGGTTGTGAGACACCCAGCTTTTTGTTAATGAGCAGGGCTCGCTTAAACAATAGCTTGAGGCATTCCTGAAACCATAAGAGAAAGAGGGAACTCCGGTTTCAAAAGCATTGCTAAGATCGCGCCATCTAGAGGAGAGCTGCTATTTTCCACAGCCAAACGGGAAATACGCAGCATTGCTTCTCAACGCAATCGATTGGTGACAAGAAGGAAGGTCAAAGACACAGGAAAGAATAGTAGAGTTAATTATTGGCAATAACGCATTTAAAATCATATACAATGGCATTAGCAAGGTAATCTTGTACAAACAGGATGAAGGCTGTGTCCCTTCTGAAATCTACCTTGTTAACATCCCAGAGAGATGGTGAAGGCATGCACAATTGTTGCCATCAAGAAGGAGAGAACAAAGCCCAACTCCCCCCCAGTTTTCAGCCCTTCTTCCTTCCCGCCCCCATTTTTCTGTCAGGTCGTGCTTGAAGGGCAGCACTGAGAGAGACATGCCTCTGCTTGTGCCAGCTTCCTCTGTGTAAGGAGAACACTCACAGCACTAATACAGACCCACTCTCAGAAAAGCCCACCCAGAGCCCCTGTGTAGAGCAGGGCCAGATGAGCAGCTCCAGCGCAGTGCTGTGTAGATTAGGGACTTGGCAATGCTCTTTAAGCATGCACACAGCCAGGGCTGCCCACTGCACCACACTCCAGTGACGGCAAAACACGGTCTGATGCAGTCAGTGTCATCCTCAGGCTAGAGATAAAACCAGGGCATCCGCCTCCCCCATTTCTCCTCTTCCTCCCTGCACAGTCCCCAGCTCCCTTATTAGTCCCATACTCACCATGTCTTTCTTCTTGCACAGCTCACTCTCAGCCCAGGCCTGTCCCACCCCCTACCCATGCTGCCAATGCCCCCTTACGCCTGCCTGGGAAGGTGTTTTCATAGTGGGCTGTACCCACAACTGCAGAAACATGCCCTCAGTTTGCTATTGCCGCTGCTCAGCAACTTCTGCAGCCAACATCAAAGCTGGGAGTATGGAGAGACGATCAGCCCCAGATGAGGCTGGTGAGCAGCATGAGCAAGCCCCAAGGCCTGCTGGGACGGGACAACATCAGGGACACAGAAAAATCCTGCAGCGCTCTCCCACACAGTCATTCTTGCCACTGAAACACATTTTCTAAGGGGGAATATATCTACTCTTCACAAGTGGGCTATTTGACAAGGTGTTTAACGGATGTTTCCAGACAAGGAGTAAAGGAGGCATCTGTACTAATTGAAAAGCAGCATCAATGACTTTTATGACAAGACTCTTGGTAGAGGTATGTCATAAAGTCCCAGCTCCGATCAAGAGAAAGGAAAAAAAATCCTCTACCCATCACTCTCCAGAAGTCAAGCACCATGTCCTTCCCTGACTGCCAAAATCATTTACCTGTTGGTAATACTGCTGGGCTGGAGCCTGGGGCCCTTGCATCTGTCCAGCCACAGGGCCAGCTTGTCCTTTGGGCATGGGCTGTCTCTCATACGGTGTCTTGAAGGCCTCCTGTCCCACTGGGAGCTCCCCTTGGGCTCTGCAAAGCCTGTCCCGTAACAGCACGATGTTTGGCTGCAATCAGAAAAGGACAGCAAAGGAAGGTTAGCTGCACTGCCCGTCACCCAGTGCATCACACCCAGAGGCTGACTGGCCACACACTGATGAGCGCTCTCTCAGAAGCCTGCTCTGCTTTAGTTGATTGGAGTAAGTCTTTTTTGCATGAGACGTGGGGTCGATGGAACTGCCTTACGCATGCATGCCTCCCATCTTGGGCTGCACCGTTCCCAAGCCACCCGTCTACAAATACCAGCTGACGGAAGGATGAGAAATCACAAGAAAACAACCAACCAACCAATTATAAAGGTACATGTTTCACTGTGACTGGCTTGCAGGAGGGACTGTTGCCCTTTTGGCAGCCACTGGCTGCAAGGACAACGGTGTGAAATGGAGCAAAGGACAAGGCTGTGTACTTCTGGCAAGCTCAGCAAGGCCAATGCTGGGAAAACAGCCTGACTATCACATCCTGAGGTGCATTTCAAATGGCAGTCCTGCTGGTTAACTGCACCATGCAGAGACCTTTGCTTGAAGTACGCCTCTTCTCACAGAGACAGGGAGTGAAAAACCTGAAGGCCCCATACCTGGTTGGTGTTTGCAGGGAGAAAGGTCAAAGCTGCAGCAATGCTGCCCTGGGCAGCCAGGAGGCTGGCATACTGGCTCATCTTCTCAGCCAAAAGAGCCCCCACAGCATTAGGGTCCACAGCCTGGGTGAGCTGCACGGCTTTGCGCAGGATTACGACTTTCTCTATTAAATCCTGGAAGATCAGGAAAAAAACAACCACAAATGAGAACAGGGTGAAGTAGGCCCTGGCTAGTGACTGACACGAAGGGCTGTTCCTCAAGGCAGCCCTGCAGTACCACTCTCACCCGACAAAAAGGCCAAGCCAAGTGCAGGTTTCCTGGACCGCTGCACCAAAGGTACGACTTTTCTAGCATGTGAGACAATAAAACAGCAACCGGCAACTGCGTACCAAGTAGCTTCTAACAGCAAAGCCAGCAGCGCATTGGGGAGAGTTCAAAGCCAGAAGAACTGCTTTTATTAAACAGGATTTCAGAGCCCTATCAGCACTGAGCATGTCCACCAAAAGAGTATGCTTTCATAAAAGTATCTGGCAAGAGCCATGAGAGTGAACGGAAAACATCATGCCTATAACCAATATTAGTGCTGGGGTGCCCCACATTTGTTTGCAGCATTTTAGTAAGTCAGTTCTTAACCATCTTAACCAAAAGGATCTAACAACTCCCTTAGAAGAGTTGTCCATGGTTTTCTGGTTGTTACTGCA
Source organism: Alca torda (assembly GCA_008658365.1). Classification (NCBI taxonomy): domain Eukaryota; kingdom Metazoa; phylum Chordata; class Aves; order Charadriiformes; family Alcidae; genus Alca; species Alca torda. The sequence continues at coordinate 19,576,387 of CM018079.1, read as the reverse complement.
AAGACAGTTTTCCTGATATTCACCAGGAATACTCCGTATCTTGCCTTGCTTGCACATCCCCAAATACCAGAGCTGGTCTTGGTTGGGTTTCCTCCTAGTGATAAGTTACAGGAACGTTTTCTGGTCAGTTTTCTCATGTGTTTCTTACTCTTACTGTATTATATTGGAAGACACTACAAATATTCAATTTGACAGTATTAACTTGCAATCCTCTTTAAAAATCTTGTAATAGATTTAATGAGAACGCACCACGCAGGATTTCAACCATACATCACTAATAAGGACTGTTTACTGACTGTTCAATAATAGATTTTTGTTTTTCCCAACAAGTCAGCACTTCAAAAAAGGCAATTAAAAAAAAAAAGATAACCAAGAGCTTCTATGAGTTTCAGCAATTCCCCATCATAGTAAACAAGCACACTAATTATTACCCCAACAATAATTCTCAATTTTAGTCTCCAAGAGAGCAAAGCAATGCAATGAAAATGCACATTCAACCTGAAGGTAAATCTGTAAACAAAGCCCTCACAATCAAGACACTGGAAAGTCATTTAGATAATTCAGAACTAGAGAGTTAATAATGCAAAGCAAAACTCCGATATACTCCAGTTCCTTCAATTAACTAAACAGAGACTCACAGCACTGACAGGTAAGATTCAAGTTCTTTCTAAAATTGGTTCTTCAGAGGCCCTGAACAGATGGAAGAAACTAAGACTATATTATAAAATAAATTATTTCATAATTGCTTCATTTCACTGTCAGCAATCCTATTCCCTCAAAATATGTGCTACGCGCCATATATTTCACTGCTGGAAACCAAACCCTGTATATGCAACCCCCTAGAGAAAACTCTCATGAGAGCCATCCTACAGTTTTCTTTTCAGATTTAACTCTAATTTATTAAGTTTCTTCCCTTGAACATCCAAGCCATCTCTTCCAAAAACAAAAACGTCCCAAGTATTCACCCTACTGCAAAAGATGCAAGCACTCAAAGCCCCTTCTTTACTAAAACACTCTAATCCCTACAACTACCTTTTTACACAAGCAGCATATTAACACGACTACCCAAAGAACAGAGCAGACACGAGGGCCACTGTGCTTCACAACACATTTTCCAATATCCTATTTATATGTTATTTCTACAAAAGCCACCCATTCCAGAGGGAAAAAGCTGCATGTATCTCAGGATGCAAGCCATCAGACAGCATCAAAGCTCTACACTAGATCATTTGATTTAAGCACCAAATGATTGCAGTGTGCTACTTCCAACATTTTCTTAACAGAATTACCAACCTGAAGGGACAAGGGGTTGTTTCCATCCTGAGCTTTGGTCCAACAAGCAACGAGTTTTTCAACATTGCCAGCACAAATGTAACAGAGACAAGCCTGTGTCTGCAGAAGGCTGTCTCCCTCGTTCTCCAGCCTGTTACCCAGGAGATCTAGGAAAAACGTGAACAAAGATGCTGGTGAATCACTTCGGTGATCCCTCTATCACTGTTGAGGATGTGGAAGCCTGCAACATCTGTTGTGTCTCTGCTCAGCGCCGTGAGAAGGGATATTGCCTCTGGGCTCCATCAGTAAAGGCATTTTCCAGTGTCCAGTACAGATTACCTCACGGGATCCCAGGGCACTTCAGAAGCAGTTAATATCACGGCAGCAAGGACTTGTCAAATGCCTGCAAATCTCAGACACATCACAGAGCACAGTTCATCTGCTGACATGACAAAGGCCAGGGTTTGATTCTCCCCTCCACCACCCACTTCTTGCAGTCCCTCATTTCAGGAGTGCGACCCAAGCATGCAACCAGCCAAGGAACTGTGAGCAACAAAGTCATAATGCTGCTCTGGGCCAACATGTGCTGAAGTGAGTCATACAGCTCCCTAGACATCGTGGCTGGCATCTGAGGGGCACAGGGATGTCAGGCACACAGCTACTGGCAATACAACTTCCTTAGGGGTTAAACCCAGACAGCTGTCTGCTGTGCAGCACACACGAGGGCAGGCACCCTCACTGCCTGTGAAAGAGGACTCCTTCCAAGAAGTCAAAATTAGGGAAGAAGAGTGAAAGCGCTTCTCAGAAATGTTTCCACTTGTGTGCCATACGCAAACACTCCAAAGACACTGGTCCCTTGGCTGAGACACCTGTCACATCAACATCACCCATCTGGAAACAGTAAGAGACCAGCAGCTGTGCACTACACAGGTGATGCCAGGACACAAGGGTGTGGGTTCTGTGCCCAAAAAAATCAGGGAACCTACTGGGAATGCACAGAACCCCAGAGGCTCCTCTCCTCCTCTGCAACAGAACTGAAGAACCATATCACCCATCAAAGAAGGTAGTGAGGCATTACAGTAATTTACTGGAAGGAAAACAGTCATGGCAAAGTGTAGTTTTGCTGTAAGTGGAATAAATGACATTCAGTCTGTAAAGTGTCCTTACCACAAAGGGCCGCAAATTCATCTGGCCTGGCATAAGTGAGCACAGCAGCCAAAGCCTCTCTCCAATTCTGTAGATCACAAGACTGCACAATCTCTTTCCAGTTCTTCGTTACCACTGCAGTGATGAGCTAAACCAGAAGGAGAGAGACCACAGTTAAGATCTTGGTATGATTTCCTTTATTTTTTTTGGATACAGTATAATTTGTATCTATTCAAGTGTACTCATCCCCACTGTATCCAGGGTCACAGCAGATACTGCACTGCAATTCAACAGCTGCACAAGAGTACATTTTACTTCAAAAGGAGTTCAGTGAAAATCACAAAACGAGCTCAGATAACACAGACTGACCAGTTATTCTTGCTACAAAACGTGCAAGAAAAGAATACACGTATCTCCACAAGCTGGGATTGCTGCAGATGGTTTTCAGCACTGTTTTTGCAGACAACAATAACAAACTAAGTATTTAGCTATAAAAATTCTACACAATGCCCAGCAAGGGGTATGAATTTTGTTCGTGAAGCTGTTTCTTATCGGCTTTAAGCTCTTGGCCTCAGGCTGACCAGTGAGGGACAGTTGATAACGCTGCTTGAAGGAAGAAGTTGGCACCAGTATCAACCCGAGCTGGCTGCAGTATCCCGACCCTGCACCCACACACACAGGCTGCCTGTCCCCAAGCCCTCAGAAGAAAATTCCAGTTTCTTCCATCTCAAACTCTGCCTCTGGTTATTTTGCTTCAGACCAAAGACAGACTTGGCAGCTGTGCTGCTATTTAGTGAACAGAGCCTTTGTAATGCCAAGACTTCAAGCTTAGAAACAGCTGAATAAGCAGTAAGTGTGCAGTTTGGGACGAGAAAAGAAAAAAAAACACACCTGAACCTGAAATGCAAGGTCCTAACTACAAGGTCAACACTCACTTTAGCGCAGGCACAGATAACTGGTCAGCTCTCCATAAAAATACCTTTTCCCAAAGGATGAACTACAGTGAAGAAATTTCTCACGCACTACAAAATTCTCCTTCCTCTGATTAGGCCAGAGACAGGAAAGGAGCTGGGGACGCAGGAAGAAATCCCGCAGTCTTAATACGTGAGATTTTTTTCTCTTTTCAGTTCTTCACTAGTAGAAATGCAAATTGTTCCTATCTCAAACTGGATTGCAGACAAAGACCAGCAAAATCTCACTTACAAACCCTAGCCTGTGGTGCTGCATGCTCTAACTCCCCAAAGTGACCGTGCTTTGTGGCCTTCAGCCCTACTCCAGGAAAGCATTTAAGCACATGCCCATTTCATAGGCTGCCTCCTGCTACTGTATGAAACAGCGTTCTTTGACAATGGACAGCTAAAAAGTGACCATGAGCAACTTTGTCCCCTCCTCTAAAAATGGTGATCCTTGCCAAACCAATTGTCCTGTGCTCTTTTAAGGCCACTTCTCCTGTTGCTACTTTCTCATGTCAGTAGTAAAGAAGAAAGATTTGAACGAGCAGCATCAGTAATCCTTAGAATTACAAAAAAACTAAAAAGAATAAAAACCAGCTCGCCATAACACACTGTCTCCTAGACAAAGGGTGATTGGTCTACCCTGGGCACATTTATCTGTCTTCTGCGCACACGGTGAAACAAAGCATAGGCAAAAATCTGTTAAGACTGATCACAAGCAGAAATCAACATAACGTTGCTGGCACTGAGCATGGGTCACATACAACTCTTGAAAGATGCAACAAGACAACAGACTGAAATGTGTGCTGCTTAAGATATTTATCACTGAGAATCTACTAGTGTATATGCAACTCAGACACTGCAGACAAGATAAAGAATACTCTTCTTATGTATTGATATCCAGATAGCGTGCCTCTTCCCTCCTTATAAATGCATTAAAAAAAGAACAGAAATCCTTCTGCTCTGAGAACTTGTGGATTACTTGAACAGTTATTAGCTTCTCACAGAAATAAACCTATGAAATGTCAAGAAAACTTTAAAGGTGAAAAAGGGAGTTGCCAAAGGCCTACATGCATCTTGTTTCTTAACTGAAAAAACATACCCTGGTAATTTTGCTCTGCATCTTAGCAAAGTACTTTTCCTGTGTCCTAGAAAGCAGCTCTTGTCCGCCTGCGATGGCCAAGATAATGGCGTCAGCCATCCGGTTATCGTGCAAGCAAAGATCTACTGCGCTCTCAAAGTTACCCGTCAGCAAAGCCTGGGTAATCAAACCGTCCACATCTGCAACAAGAGAGGAGTGCGTTTTCAAATGATGGCACAAAAGTCACTTAAATATGCAACAGCAAGTGATTCTGTCCAACTGTACAACACTGCACAAAGCTCTCTGCAAACCAGCCTGCTCCAGGCAGGTACTTACAGGGATGCTCAAGTTCATCTCCAGTCTGAAACACACTATGGCCACAGCCACATCAGGTGGGGCGCTGTCAAGCATCACTTACCTCGCTGCAGAGCAAGATGCTAGCAAGATGCTAAAGGCCCAGATGACCTCTGAAACAACTACTCTGCACAGAGTGCCAGAAACAAAGTCAAACCTAGACAGGAGTCAATGGCTTCTGTTTTTTTCAAGATCCCCTGGGAGTTTCTGTAGAAACAGCAACGTTAGCACTCCATGCCTGATCAAGTATGTGCTCTTTTATATCAGAAATCATCCAGAGCAGCTGCATTTCAGTGATGGGGGCATGAGTGCTGTATACTTCCTTTCCTTCCCTTCCCTAAAGAAGCTGCATTTTCAAGTGTCTTGGAACTGCTGTGAAATGAATGAGTTAGAGGCAAGTCATGATAATCCTTCACAATCTGTGCAGAAATTGCCTTCTCACTGGAACACCAGTATCAACATCAGTATTTATAAATATCAGTTTATACAATGAAATCAACATCAAGGGTTTAGGGTTTTTTTACCTCCACTAACAGAGATGTTAAATGTCGTCTTTGCAGATCCCAAATCTTCAATTTCTTGTTTATGGTCCTTCACCCCCTAAGAGAAAGGAAAAGCATAATTTTTGAGATTATGTAAGCACCTGGAATATACACACGCATTTTAAAAAAATGCGGCTCTTGCATTACAAGTTAAAGACAGACCTTCAGACTACCACTCACCCAAGAGATCATTGACTTAGAAGGGAAAAGTATCCCTGTCATTTGTTAGAACGCTGTTTCAGCACAGGATAATCAACTTGCCCTGGTGCTGGCACAAAGTCAACTCCTAAGCAAACTGAGAAAAGCCTGGGCTTATCAAAGGACCTCCACTGCATGTAAACACACCATTATAAAATCATTGTTCTGAGAGATCAGAGTAGACCATTTTTTAAAATGGATACCAAAGGGAAAAAAGCACTGGAAGCCCCAGATTTCTAATCACCAGGGAAGGCTTATGCAAGCAACAAATGTGCATACCTAGAGATCACAAGTACCAGCAACCAGACAGCTGGATCCTGGGTACTGACCTGCACACGGGCATCTGTGCCCATATACACAAAACCTCCTTAAAGCAAAACAACAGCCACAACCACAAAATCAGAAACCCTCTCCCTTCCCTCCTCTTTTACCTTCAACCCCTACCAAGAACAGTCTCTGTAATGCTACCTGATAGGCTAAGGTCATGTTTGGCTGTGAATTCTCTCCTAGAAGAGACATTTGTTATGAGACATCTAATATCTTCATGATTGCATACAGCAAAATCCTTACATCTGCCACTACAGCATCTAATGAATTAACAAGGAATCAAGCACCTAACCTAAAGAAAGCACTCTGATTTGGTGTCCTTAACAGGCTGTTATATAGAGTCAACAAGTGCACCACTCTAGTATGTGTGAGCCATAAACCACCATTCTCATTTTCATAGACAACTGCAGACAGGGACTGAGCACAGGTTTGAGAACAGGCTGCATAGGTAGTTTCAGCCTAACAGCTCAAATTTTAACTTAAAAGGGAGACTGAAGGAATGGGGGAGAAGGAAGCTGGCCCGTTCATGCAGCGATACTAGTATTTTCAGTGCTATTAACCTCACATGGCAGGGGCTGGGTCCTTAGTTCTAATTACAGACCTGTCCCTATATTTAAAACACAGGGCTGAAAACAATGCCGCTCAAATGGACAAAAATGAACAAAAGCTGTAGGATCCCAAAGGCAGACGTGGTGGAGCACAAACTGCCTGTGATAAACCTGGCTGAACTGTTACAACAGGCGTTCAGAAGTCAGCTAGCTACCAAAGCCCTGATACTGGCTGTTCAGGTGCAAAAGGAGATGGATGGCACTGTAACATCAGTGGGAACAATGCAGAGGATGAATATTCCCGCTCTTCTCCACTACCACAGCTGCATCGCTGCACAGGGCTGTACCTAGAAACGGGGCAGTAATAAGCTGTCAGCTTGGCAATAATCAACCACAGGGAGGGAAGAAAGGAATGAGGAAAGTTGGGGGGTGGGGGGGGAGAAAGCAATGCATTAGAGTTGTGGCAGCTTATCATTTATTACGTGTTAGGGAAGTGTCAGAGTGAAAATTATGGCAAAATGAAGTCCTTGAGTCTGGTGCCAACTGGATTGTTACAAAACGTGTTCGTTCTTCATTGCCACCAAAATCTATTCACATGTCTGAGGCTGATGAGAAAATCTCAAGCAACTTAGTAAGAGCCCACATTTTACTCATTCTAAATAACTTCTTGTATTTCCGTATGTCCTCAGCACTAGGAAAACCCAACAAATAAAATGCTCTTAACACTAACAAAGTAAATACACAGGAGGTCAACAGGCTTAGTCTAGAGGGCCACAGATACCTCTCTCAAGAGCTGCTCCTCTGTAGCCCGGCCTTCATCCCCCTCGTTTGGTAGAGATTCATCAGATTCTGCAGGAGCCTTCAGCAGAGAGAAGATGCCATTAAAAAAAAAAAAAAAAAGCCAGTGAAACAGGAAGAAATACTTTGCACTGCAGCCACTTTCCAACCACCAACAGCCAGAACCAGACTGCAAATCACAGAAATGCATTGATAATATATGCTTAAGTATGACAAACATGATAGAGACACTCCACATTTCTTTGCTCTTTGTCATTACACAGTACCCTTGTGCCATTTTCGTCTTAGCTGCCTAAAAACATGCAGTAAAACTTTTCTTCCCCATTAAGTAACTACAGATGACATTCTAAATATCTACAGCACAGAAGCAATGCAATCCTCCCATTGTAGACTCAGGCTATCACAATTACAACAGGCAACGTGTGAACTGTATTTATCACTCTTGCAGGGAAGTGTTATGGACCACAATCTTAGTCCTGATTTCAAAGCCTGGGGAAGGCTGAAACCAGCTGCCAGGCAGCAAGGCTCTGCCCTGCCTCACAGGCAGCACAAGGTATCACAGTGGGCAAAACAGCAAAAAGGAGAGGTGGAGGGATATCACTGAGACCCTGAACTACAACCTGTGACTGAGAGCCCTTCGTTGGGAAAACAGGGGGGATGACACTTGAGTGTAAATGTGTTGTTGGTTGTTTGGTGGTTTTTTTTTTTTTTAAGTACCTACCTTCATCCTACTGAATGTAGGAACTTGTCATATGCTGGGTTACTTGTGACTTACTTTGGGACAGCAACCAAGCAGAAAGAAAAATTATTCTTACTTTGCACATTACCATGGCATTACGAAACTAAACAGAGAGTTGTACACATGTGTTTGCTTACCTCTCCCAAGTCACCGTCTGCAAGACTCTCCTTATTCAGAGTGCATGCAATCTAGAAAGCAAACAAGATTTAAGTCCCATTTTATTTTAGAGAGGCAGACCTCTCACTGATGTCTCCGACTGCAAAACTGGCACATGTAGCTAATATGTTGCTTGCAGAACAGTTAACATGAAACTAAAGCCATTTCCTTTCCCAGCCTGGTGTTGGATTTACTTGCTAAGCCTCCTGGCACCCCAGGCTCTGATGGCATCAACAGCTGCTCTATGCCTTTAACCTTTCAATTGTTAACTCAAAGGCCTCAAACCTCACTAGAGCTACTGGAAACCACAGTAATAAAAATAGTATCAGAGCATGCAGGAAAAACCCCTCTGTCTGCTCTGGTTAGGGAAAATGAAGGTGACAATCCTTGTGGAGAAGAGAGCCTGTCAGGGAGCTGTGGTTTCAAGCACAGCCGGCATATGGCTGCAGGCTAGGTATGGAAGGTATCTTCCAAGGCATGGAAGAGTTGAAATGCCCTGCTTTTTTTTTTGCTTTGCAAAGCAAATCATGACTCCAGATTCAACTGGGGCCTTTAAAAATGCCAATTTAATGTATAGTTTAGAATACATGCAGAAAGTATTTTAGTTCAGCACCTGGGAGCCTGAGTTTCCTAATGCTGCTAATGTTATATATTGCTTTTAGTATTGCAGGCTTTATTTTACCCTTGAAGGCTGGTTTTCACAAAAAGCTGAGCTCAAATTGCTAGAGGTAGTTTTCCCTTTCATTTTTAATCATTAGTTTACAATAGAAAGGATAAATCCAGGACTTGACTGGCATATGAGAATCACAGGTTTTAAGAAGACAAAAACCAAACCACCATGTTCTTAACAGCTTATTCCAAGAAGCTGAAGTCTCTGACCCTTTTTTACTTTCCTTACCCTACCAGTAACATGACAAACAAGTTGTGGTTTAGTAAGTTTATCATCTGGGTATCACATATTTTCAGACGAGCTGTCTTGTATTGTTTCTCAACACTAAAAAACATGGATTCAACTTCAACATAGAATGCTTTGTTGAGAAACAGCTACACGAAAACACGGCCTTGCAACTCCCCACATCTGTTCCTCAAATACTGAAATAATGAGATAAGCAAAGCATTTCAGGTCACTCAATTCAGATACACCTGTTTTCCCAGCTTCTCCGCAGGCACAGAGCATACCAAACGCAGACAAACAGCAGCAGTGGGCTGCAGTCTGCACGAGGCCACTCCACAGGACCCCTACGAAATTTCAACCAGATTTTCTAATTGAGATCTGCTTTACAAAAACAGGATTCCCCTTGCTGTGCTTGCCTTTGATTCAAGCAACAAAAATTTAGAAGCCGAGGACAGACTGCTAGCAAAAACATTATTTTTTCCTGTAATCATAATAAGTTTGCCGTGGAGGCCATTTAATTCGTAACCATAACGACATTTTTATGGAGCCACTCTTTGAAATTAAAACATTAGTTTGATACAATGAAAATGAGTCAAACATTCAAATCGACTGAATCAGAACTGAAGAAATGCTAGACAGTTCCTGGGTACAGCACTGAAAGCAACAAAGAGCCAAAACGCACAGCAGATATCCCCCTATAACACTAAGATAAGAATCTTCTTCCAACTTGGAAAAAAACTCTACACTTCAGATGTGCAATTTGCTTCCTGGTAACAGAAATGTTGCCTTGCCAAACGTAACCAGGTTTGATCTTTGTTTTGGGGCGTTTTTGTGTGGTGGTGGGTTTTTTTGTTGTTTTTTTTTTTGTTTTGTTTTTTTTTTTTTTTTTTTTTTTTTTTTTTTTGTTTGGTTGGTTTGTTTTTTTTTAAAATGAATGGTGTCCCCACAAAAAAACCCCCATATTTAAACAGAGGCTCTGGCACCATGGGTAACAGCTATATTATGGCTATTAGGAGAGCTGCAGCACTGACAAATACAGTCTGCTGGGAAACACACCAAAAATAACTTATAAAAATGTTTATTGTATTGTATAGCCTGTGGATACTGGTAATTGCTCTTCCAGTCCCACAGGTAAAGGAGTACTTCAACCATACATGGCATCATCAACATCTTAGACTGTGCTCTGCAGATACATCCATCAGTAAAGCATTTAACACAAGCACAGCTTCCAGGCACGTTTACCTTCTTCCTCAGATCATCTTTCCTGTATCCCAAGAGCTCAAGGTACTTAACACGTGAATCTTCTTCAAAGTTCACCTTTAAAAAACAAAAGTTAAGAGTACATTGCAATTCACAATTTTTCATTTTCTCTCTCACTGGCTTTTTACTTGACTGGCACAAATTACCCAGTCAGAGCTAGTGACTCTTCATTACTAGACTGAGTAATACAGAGAACTGGAAAGGCATTCAGTCACTTGGGCATCTGAGCAGGTAGGCAAGGCTTCAATCTGCTTCCTGTAGGTGAACAATCTACTTATCTGCTTCACTTGGAAACCTCTACATGTTCATAGTCAGTAGTAAAATGCACATCTAAAGCTGTCCAAAAGCTTTATCCCTTCTCACCAGCTCCCTGTACAAAGATGTACTGATGAGGGATGTCAAAAAATACAAGATACCTTCCCCCGAGCCCTGGCTTCTGCCACGATTTCTCATGAATCCCGCAAACATCCCTGGCCCTGAGGACCCTCTCTCTTCTGGTGAACTATGGGCTTATGGGCACTATTTCCACAGCTTACACTTTTGGTTCCCAGAAACTCTTCTGCTAAAACACCACAATGTGCACCACTGTGGAACCATTTCTGCACTGGCTTTCCAAGTCAGTGGTGAACTCCCAAATTGCTGTTATCCTGTTACCTTTAAGAAGGCCCACACATTTTTCTCAAAGTCAGCCTGGGCCGTGTCGATTTTCTTCTGGCAGTAGCTGACAAAGCCTTCAGACTGCACAGCCTCCTGCAGCTGGTTCGAGCGGGCAAGGAACTCCTTCTCTGTAACAACCTGGCTTACGTAGACGTAGTGACACTGCTGGTGCTGCTCGATGCCTGGCTGCTGCTGAGACTTGGCATTCTCAAATGTAACGAGCTTGCCACCAAACTGGAATTGAAGCACACATGCAGTTTGTAAATATACAAGGATACACTGGAGTGTATATGAAAAAGTATGCACATACACATGCACATGATTTTATATAGTGTATATATGCTTATTGCCCAATAGACAAACATTCCTAACATCAACTCATTGATTCTTTTTTTTCCACCACACCATATTTCTTTGCACGTAAGGAGCTTGCTGGATAAGTGGGTGCACATTTAATAAGATTTATGAGCACAGGTACTCCTATGCCTGTTTTTCCTCAGGCAAAAGACTGACTAGAAACCGAGAACTGGAGCTGTGGGTCTGTACAGTGCCCAGCATAAACAGAGTATCTCATAATATTGAAATGTAATTACCAAAAAAACCTATGCATCATTAAATAAATGCTCAAGCACGATGTCTACCCTGCTCTTGACAGGCTGTTTACCAGTTAAAAAGCCTACAGAGAGATGGGCAGTAAGTTGTGTCATCATTTGGAGATAAGTAAAAGCAACAGAAGAAAAAAAAATTAGAGGGGTTTATAATAGTATTTCATTGTATAGCTCAAATTCAATTTACACAGACCAGTCCAATAAGTGACAAAGTCAGCATTAGAAAAAGCAAAAAGCTTAGCCAAGAAAAAGACTGACAGCTGGCTCCTGGAAAACCAGGATGAATAAGGGAATAAACACCATTGTAAAATGACACATCGATCAGCGTCTAGGCAAAAGTCAGTTCTCTTTAATGGGAGAAAGTGGCATTTAATTTGTGCATCAGATCATGAACAAGCATGCATACGATGCTAAAAACCGAGCAGTATTTTGGCAAAGAAATCCATTTCAAGTGGACAGACTTCAGGAGATCCCTAAGAAATGGCCCATGGGGCTAGAAAAATAAGCCAAAGGTGCAGCCAAAGAGCAGACGACTCCACTCTCACAAAAAGCAAGGCTTTGCCACCCTCTCACCTGGCTCCTCTGCAAATCAACCAGCCATGGAGGAGCCTAGCTGCGTGCTGCTACAGCAGCTCCTGCTACCTTGATCTAACCAGAGTATTCTCCACCATACTGACTCACATAATAGCTTCAAACTGCACTCAAGTCTCAGATATAGGCCCAGTTTGGTCCCATCCCCCCCTCCCAATGTGTATTTGTTTACTCCAAAGCAAGCACTGCACATAAATAAAAGCAAAGCCCTAGTCCTAAAACAGAGAGAAATAAATGTGTCTATCTCCTTTTTTTCTTTTTCCCCAAGCATTTTTGTCACTTTTGCTGGCTTGCTCTCCCAAGCGCCCAGTCTGGAAGCTGCTGCGAGCATCTCCCACCACAACTACAAACAGGGGAAGTTCTCCCAAGGTGGAGCATAATGTCGAAATCCCCTCTTCCTAAAGTGTTTTGCAGGTGCCACCACTATCTCCCTTCCCTGCCTGGCCAATTGTCTTGTCTCCTGCTTACCGAGAATGATGCTCCCACAGGTCTCCGGATCCACTTGGGTGGTTTCTTTAGGGGCAAAATGACACACTGGGGGGTGGTCTGCTGGGGAAGCTGCAGGGGCGGGAGAGGCTGTCCCATACCAAATGGATCAAGGTTCCCAAAAGATGATGAAAGCTTCAATAACAAAAGGGGGAAAACCCAAAAGTCACATATCTCTAATAAACTAAACAGAAGCGTTTATTTGCACCAGATTGGTACTCCTGCAAGCAGGGCTGCAGACAGCCACCAAAGACTTCACGTGAGCCCATGTTTCCCCTCCTCCCACTTTCTGTCCATATTCTTAGCTGAACATTTCTCAATACCTGGTCAACTTGCTTCTGCCTCAAGCCATCCGTGCTGCCTCCCATGATGGAATAAACACTGATTCGCCCATCGAATGAAGCTGCAGACAAGACAGCAGGGTTCCTCGGACACCACTGGATATCAAAGCACCACTGTGTGTTTGTGGGCAACTCATACAGCACCTGGGAAACAAAAACAAGTCCAACAAATTAGGGCTTTTATGAAGCACCAGGTCCAACAGCAAACAATTTTCCTGCCTGCCCTGAGACTGGTCTGCTCTTCTCGCTCCCCTGCAGCCTCCATGTCACCCACTAACAGTGGGCAAACCCTGACAATTGGCAAACAGGAGATTATCACACACCACTGCTTAGTTTCTTTCTCCTGCCATTAAATCTTCTGTTTAATCCACACAGGACAAACTATGCAGGCAGGGCATTGTCTGTGCTTTCCCACTGCAAGTTGTGAGCTGCTGCTGATATTCATGCCTGCTCATTCAGAGTTAATCTGGGTATCTCTACACACTACACAGAGACATGTCCAGGCTCCAAAGTAAGTCATTTTTGCAAGAAAACTGGAAAAGTTAAAACCCGCACTCTGGGTAGACAGCCTCTCCTGCCCTGGAACAGACAAGTCCACTACCACAGCCGACATTTAACCATGAACTAGGAGAAACTCAAAGAGCAAAATGTGAACTGCCTTGCTGTCTCCCAGGAAACTGGTTTTTATTTTTAATAAAAACAGGTAGTATAATTCATCCACATGTAAAGCCTTCCTAACAGCACAGAATCCAGCTCAGGTAATTCATTTACCACCCCACAGCTTTTGCACTTTTGGTCCAATGTCTGAATTTTAGAAACACTTCTCTGTCCTCCAGGATTGTTGCCCACTGCAGGCAAGGAGCCCTGCAGTGTGCCTGAAGCCCTTCTCCTGGTCTAGGGGCAAACACTCAAGTTGTCTGAAAAAATGGATCTGCATTCCCTTAGAAAGGTATCCCCAGGCCCAAAAGGGCACAGTGGGAACACATTCAAGTGGCTCTCACTGATCTGCCATTGTTGTAGTAACCTACAAAATCCCTCTGGTCTGGATAAAAGTTCTTACACTTACAGAAGGAAAAAGGCAATTGCAAAAGTAATCCAGCCACACCAGGCCCAAATCAAAAGAGTAGGAAGCAAATACTTAGTTTAAGTGGGGCCATTTCTATTCCTTATAACGAACAGGGACCTTACCACTTAACAGGAGGGAAGCAGTAAGGACAAACAGGTAATATCAGCAATACTAGGAAGGAATTCTGCACCAGCAGAACAAGCTCAGACGGCACATATACAAAACACAAGTACCCAGGATAGGGAGAAACATCCCAGAGAAGTATCATTCCTAGGAACGCAACACACTAACACCTGCTTTGCATATGCCACTGTGCCACCTCTGAACAGAGAGGTTTTTTAAGTGATGTGCATACAATACCTCGCCCGTGTTAGGGTTGGAGCAGAGAATTTTAGCATCCTTCCCACAGCTAAGGAGCAGCTCCGAATCCGCCATACTCCAAGCAATGGCCAATACACCCCTGCATGAAAAGTCACAACCAAAAAAAGTTTAATGTAAATGCAAAATTGTGATAAATAAAGCATATTTGTAAGTTAAGTTTCTACATTAGCTGAGCATTCCACCTCAAAATACCCTCCCCACTCTTTTGTCTTACAAGAGGAGAAATTTTTTAATCAGCGCTGTATTTATTGAAATAGATGCTTTTAATTTTCTGCATGAAGAGGTATAAAGGTGCAGCCACTGTATCTGAAAATTAAATGCAACAGTCACATGGGAGAATGTGGACACCAATGTAACAAAATGGTTTGTTTGCCTGCAGTATCATTAACATATAGTGTGCAAACCTGTAGGTAAGGTCAGTGACTACAAAGTTTGTCAGCGTCTTTTTATTAGCAGGAGATTCAAGTCAGCAGAACCACTGGCAGCAGTATTGGTAGAAGCTGCAACACAGACTTAATGCTGTTCTCTTTCCTTAAATCAAGCGCTGGTTTTGGGCAATAAGGAAAGTTTCACTAACAACTGAGGAGGGATGAAAATTTAACAAAAGCTTTCCTTGTACCCAAATTTAAGGCATTTAGGGGATTGAGGGGCAGGGAGACTGTGCATGTCCACATGTGAGGATGTGCCCAGGTATGCCTTCAGTCCATTATTCAGGCAAAATCAACTATTAACTCTTTGCACCTCAGCTTCCTCTTCTTGAAAAGCATAGAAACAAAGCAGCAACTTCAGTGTTTCAGCAGGATGGTTGTTTTTTTTATTCTGGTGTGTGTCCCCTTCAAACCAGGGCCTCCCAAAAGGCAAGCCTTTCAGGACACAGGATTGGCTAGTCAGCAAGCCAGCATATAATGCTGCCTACTGCTGGAATCACCACCTCCAACTAAGTGAGCCTTCACAGGGAACTGTGCAAGAAATGAGATGTACAAACTGGTACACGGTCACCAACAGTGCAAACACCGTGGAGCAGCAGGCTACGTAAGACTTGTACCTTGTATGACTTTCTAGAACACGAAGCGGCGAGGAGGCAAATCTTAGGTCCCACATCTGAATCACAGGCAACCTGTCATCCTCTGAGGCCAAAACCATCTGGGTAGCAACATCAGGGTGCCATGCCAGGCCTGAGCAGTGCATCTGAGGGACAACAGTGTGCCACAGCATAAAATAACTAAGCAGCACTAAAGGACAAAAGACAACTAGCCTAAATATGTCTACATGCATGGCAAAACACCACTGTGAGGGAATTTGCAGCTGTGTTTCAGGGCATTATTTCTGACTGCATTCAGATCGCGACACTCTCCTTATCTCTGTGAGTGAGGAAATGAGTTAGTTTGCAGTTAGTTTCACAAGGTCTTCTTAAAGACATGACATTGTGCTGTCCTGTACTCAATCCTATGTTTTAATGTAAGAAAACTGTAAAGTCCTCAGTACGAATCTTTTTCTCTAATATTTTTATTGATATTTTAATAAAAGCCATCTTTAGGCAGAAGTTATTGTCTTGTGAACATTGCATCACTACACTACAATCACGTGATGAAGACAGTCTACCCTGCTGCTGTTATGTTGGGCAACAAACACAAAGCACTGAGTTACAGTTTACCAGAGTAAGTGGGTAGACCAAGCAGCTACTTCAGGAGAACCCATTTGTAAATTTTATTTTGAACTCTTGCTACATCTTCGAAGTTTGTTATAGCAATATTCCATTTTAAAAATACAGAACTATACAAATATGTCACTCTCCAGGAGTGCAACAGGCTCTTTGTTTACTTTTACACTGCCTGGTTGTAACTATACGAGGCAGTGTCCCCTGTAACCTGCTCAATGGCAACACTCCTCTGTGGCACTCTCCACCCCAGACCCCGCCTTTCCCAAGCTCAGCTGCTGCCTGCTCCCATTTCCACATCCACACCAGCAGAAGCGCAGGTCCCAGCTCCATCAGTCATCAGTGTCCTGCCAGGGCTCAGCCCTTATGCTCATCCCACCTGTGATGCCAAGGAGGAAGCCCTCTCTGCATGAGCACTGTCATGACATCACCCGGAGCACATCAGCTGCAACCTCATCTCTCCAGCACACAAAATATGTCATTTCTGAGTAGCTGAATAAAAATCTTTCTGTGGCAGCCCCAAACAGATCAGTAACGGCTTTCTCCAAATTAAGTTATCACTCCGATAGGAAATCTGAGTGCCTTGCCTTGCTTCAATCTGCATCTGCCTATTTTTGTTCAGGCAAACAAAACACACAATGGACAATCCCTCTGCATATACACAGCCTTTTAAGAGAAAGCACTAGATATTTAGCATGTTGTACAAAACTAGGCCAGCCACCAGTATCCTTAAGTCGTGTAAGAAGGGGTGCTATGACCTGTTCCCACATACCAAAAGGCACCCCACAAGCACCCATGCAAGAGCTAACTCACCCGGTTATTGTGGTCACTGACTTTGATGATGGGTTCGTTCTTCCTGAGATCCCACACAGTAGCTCGGCCACTAGGGCTGGCAGATGCCAGGATGTGCTGGACTTGCCTGTTCCATGCGATGCAGCTGATGTCCTCAAGAGGCTGTCACACATACAGGGATCTTTAACCAAGGCAAGCACCCTCCAAAATGCCCACACGATAATAAAACAACTCAGACTAAACAAAGTATCCAAACACAGGGTTTAAACTAAAAGTCTTTAAACTGAACATTACTTCTCATCCCATTTCTCACTTTGTTGTCACCAAATTATCATGCAGTAATAAATCCATTTTCCAGTAAACCCAAACTTCTTGCGCAACAGCTACAGAAACATACATGCATTGAAACAACTTCCTGCCGTTCTTCTCTCTCCTTCACAAGGCACAAAGTACAAAAGGCTACTGTTTTTCCCCATAGATCTTCCTTAAGAGATATAGGCTAAACGCTGGCCCTTAAATATAGCAATTAAGCATTCCCTGAAACCCATGAAGGCAACTGCCAAACCGACTGCCTCACCTTCTGACTTCTCAGTAGATGCTTTTCATCTTCGTCATGAACATGGACAACTTGTCTACCAGGACTCCCAGGTCCCTCTCTGCAGAGCTGCTCTCCAGCAGGTCAGTCCCTAAACCGTACTGGGCATGGGGTTACTCCCCACTAAGTGCAGGACCTTACACTTGCCCCTGTTGAACTTCATTACGTTTCCCTCTGCCCAGCTCTCCAGCCTGTCCAAGTCTTGCTGTATGGCAGCACAGCCTTCTGGTGTGTCAGCCACTCCCGGTTTTGTGTCATCAGCAAACTTGCTGAGGGTGCACTCTGTCCCCTCATCCAGGTCATTGACGAATATATTGAACAAGACTGGACCCAGTACGGACCCCTGGGGAACACCACTAGTTACAGGCCTCCAACTAGACTCTGTGCCACTACTGTCTGAGCTCTGTCATTCAGCCAGCTCTCAATCCACCTCACTGTCCACTCATCTAACCCACACTTCCTAAGCTTACCTATGAGGATGTTATGGGAGATAGTGTCAAAAGCCCCCACCCCTCCCACCTTGAGACAGCTTTAAAACTGTAGGTTTCAATGAGCTCTCAACTTAAGTGACATGCATATTTTTCATTAGTCTGATCAGCAGTATTTAACAAATACAAATCTGGTACCTGTGTCTTCACTCCTGGTGTCATTGGTGTAGCAAAATTGTTCAAGTCCCAGATATAGATTTCAGATTCATTAGCACCAGAGGCCACCAGATTGGTCTGTAAGACACATTAATAGATGTTAAGAGTATTTTCAGCATCAGCTTTCAGACTTAGCTGTTGGGAGGCATCAGATCTATAGGACCGTGCCAATTTCTCCTATCAGCTCAGAATATAGCCTTTGGTTCACACATCGCAGTTTAGGGAAAAAAGCAAGGTTTTTTGAGATTGCAGGTAAGACTGAGTTAATAAAAGAATAAAATCCATACACTGCGCTAGACTGGCATGCCAAGACCAACGTTTTGTGGAGTGCTCCTCCACTGCATGACAAACACCTGTGAGAAGGCTGCAGGGGTGCAGCCACGGACAGGTGAGCAGAAAGCAGTGACACTTCTGGGAGGGGGCAGACGCGGAAGCAGTGCTGCCACTATTGCTGTCGCAGAGCTTTGCTCTGGACAGACCGCAATGAAGAAGTGTGCCGTGTGTGCCTCCTGCAGTGGACAGCAGCCCGCCCACAGCGAGTGCAATGATCCAGAGGAATCCTGCGTCTGGGATGCAAAAGTCCAGGCAGGGCAACACAAGCCGAGGGCACTGAGCACCCTTTGATCACATCCTGTGGCTGGTGACAAGCAAGTCCCGACTTCATAACAGGCAGAAAGGGAAAGGAAGCGATTCAGAGAGGACACAATGAACACAGGGCTGCCTTGCTGAAGGCAAGTGTTCAGGCACAGAACTGCTATTTAGGAAACAAATTAAACTGAGTTCTCGCACAGCTGGTGGGGACAAGGAAAAACCAACACACTGTATCTAGAAGGAAGCAAACGCTCATTAGTGATGGGGGAAAGCTTGTTGGTTTTGAGAGCTCTTCTGCTAAAAAGGCTACATCACCATGTTTCCTGTTCCGTTTCCTCTTTTCAAGTAACAATACTTATACCCAACCCCCAAAGGGGATACCTAAAATCTGATGTCACCGGAAACATGAGTGAGAGCATGTAAATACTCCCCATGTGATGAGAACAATATTGGCACCGTATGTGGGTGCTAAAAAAGGAGACTGTCTAAAAACACCACAGAAGACCGCCTCTACTTTACATGTAAGCTGAGCTAAAAAAGACCCACTAATTGACAACTGACAAGGGGAAGGAATGAACCAGATACCTTAAACTCTTTCACTCCCCATCCTGAAATGCCAGTAACAGGATGGGTTTTTCCTACAGACACTCAAACACCAAATTTAGTTCATACTTTTCAGGGGAGAGGAAAGGGACTGAAATATTTAAGGTTACAAGTTAAGACAGGCCACTCATCTATGATGGTACGTGATGAAGAACAGAAGACCAACCTGGAACATGTTGACATCGAGCGCTCTTACTGGTCCCGTATGCTTGTCTTTCTGGGCAATTATTACTTCAGTGTCTCCAGCTATGATTTTGGCTGGATCGTACAGAATGACATTTCCGTTTTCACCCCCAGCAATCAGGACTCCGGAGACTCTCTCACCTGAGGTCATGCTGTGAGGCCCCCAGATCAGCTTGTGGTACCTGTAAGACACAGAGGTCCCCAAAGTCTACAACCATCCACCACCAGCTCCATATACACCAATGCACCCCATTTTGCCCACCCCAGCTAAAGCCTCCAGACTGCTGCTAACAGGCAGAGCAGACACACTACAGAAAAACACTGCCTGCATTTCTCCTTAAGGATAAGTCTCTGTACTTACAACCCCTTACGTGTCCCAATTTGGCTGGTTATCAAGATGCAGGATCATGACATGGACAACCAATAACCTGGTAAACAATAACATCTCTCATCACCTGGCTGCAAAATCAGGTTAAGTGCTCCCAAATGCACATGATTTTGAGCTCATTTTTGCAAAACGATAGGAGTCAGGGTAAAGACTCTAAGACCATCCAACCACAGCCTGGAGGTAAATTTCTGCTATTTGTGAGCAACGTCATACAAGAGAGGAAAAAAGCATAACCAGAAAAATTCCAAATCCTTTTCTGTATCTGTGCTTCTGGATGAGCAAGCATGTCATCTGCTGTACTGGTGGCTTAGCAAGTAGTTTATTCACATCACAGACAGGTGTGTCTTGGACCACAATCTATTTTCCAGGCTAAATCAAGAGGAATTAAACATACTTCCAGAAGTGAAGTATTTTCTCACCACTGTGTCCATCTGCAAATACTCAAATTTCCTTCAACTAAATGAACTTGCTGCATAAGCAAAACAGCATTCCTGTGTATTCAGGCATGCAAAGAATTAATTTCTTCTACATAAAATGACACACTGTCACACATCAGGTCTTATGCAAACAGAAAGCAAATCCACCTTGACTCGAAGGTGGCAAGGAGTTACCTTAGCATTCACAGTGCTATTATTAATCTGTTATCTCTGGACAACCTTCAAGTAATTTCTTTAAACCACAGAAACTTCAGCATGATACTGAAGAAAGCTAAACAAAGAGCATATGCTGGGTGAGAAATACTGTAACAGCCAAGCGCTCAGTCTCCTAGTGTAGTGTTCAGGTTACAAAGGGGGTTCAAAGAACAATGCTACAAAAGGAAATTAGTCTGTGATATCAGACAGACCCTTTCCCTGGGTACAATTTTTATACTTACATACCTAACTATGCAAGGTTATGATAAATGGAGTGACCGATAGAGTTGTTCAGGCACTAGTATTGCACCACCAGCAAGATTCAACAGGACTTAGGATAATGCAAAATGAAGGCAGAAAACGGTGAGGAACAAAACCCAGAGTTAACTGTGCAATTAGTTTTCTTTTGCCCTTTGCTCTTTCCAAGATAAAGTATGTCTCTATAAAAGCAGTGCAAAACTTTCCTTGGAGGACAACTAACAAAGCTTGTTGCAGGATTTATCTTGTGGTTTTAATCACCTGCACAATTCCATTTGCTGCAAACCAAAATAAAGCCTGACATATACACTGCTATCTGGGACACTTCGTTATTTTTAATTATAAAAAAAATAAAAAAAATCAGCCTCCTTTGTAATGCATTTTCTGGGGCAAAGTCAAATTCTTGTGTTGCTCACCAAGGGAAGTACTTTCAAAGGAGCACTGTACCCTGGCTATAAGGAGTGTTTTTTGAAATTCAGTAAGCAAATGTCACTTGGCAAGCCTTGAAAAATCTCAATCATAGTTAAACCAAGGTAGAACAAGGAAATTTTAAAAGATCAAACACCTCATCCTGCTCTCAGCGGGTCAGTAGGACATGTTAACATCAGCTTTGCACACAGTGCAGGCTGTAAAACAGAGACTGTGGCTGTTTCTCACAAGCCTTATGTACTAAAACGCAGGCAACTGCAGGGCACAAATTGTAAGCCGCCTGCCAGCACAACAGCCAGCACCACGAATCATTACAACAAAACTGATACGGCACAAAGTCAGCAGCCCAGCACCTTGTGCTTCCTCCTGCAAAACCTGCCACAACTGTTATTTACTCAAATCAGAACACCACCCCTAAGCAGGGCCACAATCTTATTGTGCGCAAATGCACACAATTTCAACCCCTCTCAAGTTGTTTATAGGCAACTCTTAACCTCTAGGAACCCAGCAAACCACATTTGGTCAAGAACTTCAGGAAACGGTTGTAAGTCCTTAGGTCCTGAAGTTACAGCTTTAGAACAGATAATGAAGACTCAAGTCCAATTAATTTCTACTCATGTCAGAGGTGGGGGAGATGTCAACTGCTCCTCTAGAAGTGTCAAATTCTCACTTGAACACACTGGCAAAATGCTGCAATTGCCTGCACCTCCAGTCACGTCGTTTCGGGTCACCAGGGGGAAAGAGTGGTTATGCTGACACTGTAGCTCGTATGAAAAGGTCATGGATCCAATCCAATGGCAACGAAAATTTTCATCTCCTCCTCTACCCACAGAAACATCCTACACTTCCATCTACGTTGTTTCAGCTCACCCACAAGTGGAAGCCACTGGACCAGCCACCAGAGAGCCACTACAAGTGCTGCCAAGATGGAAATTGGACCCTCTGACACTAACAATATTTCTTTGGACAAGCACACGGTAAAGAACTAAGAGCTAAGTGGAGTTGTATAGTTTGGAACTTGCTTCCCAGCTGCGGGGTAAGGTATGATACTACACACACAACACGATCCTGTTTAGTTATGTTACAGGAGTCTCCCCAAAATACCTAAATGCAAACAGGATGGGGCAATGTGAAAAGTTGTGACTGTATTTTCATAATTTCACGTTTCCTTCTGTTCTCTGGAGAATCTTAGAAGATCGCCAAGATAAAGGGTGCGCATACATATTCAAACCTACCAGCCAATGTCAGATTTTTTAGGTTTACATTAGAGCATGAGCTGCCTGCAACTCCTCTGAGTCCAAGCTCACTGCCTTCACAATGACACCTCACTGTCCCACAACATCAACGGCACTCACATGCCTTCATCCTTCAGCACTGAACTTCTGCTCCTCTCCTAACAACTGCAGATAAAGCTCATGAAGTGGCCTTTCTACAAGCACGATGCGTAACAGTTCCACAGCCATTAATTCTCCCTTACAACCCCACTACTTACCTGTGAGAGGAGGAAAAGGTGGCGCATGACTTCATATCCAGAGAAGGGTCTGATAAGTCCAACTCAAATATTTCTAGAGAAGCACTCGTACTGAAGGTTGCATCCAGCTGCTGAGCTGATGTACCTGCAAAGAAGCGCGCTTGGCAGTGAGAAAGCCACGATACACGGAAGAGCAACAGCAGCACAAGGAGGGGCATAAAAACCTCCTTGCAAAAAGGACCCTGAGGTGGGGGTCACGTTCCTGTTCCTGTTATTTAGATGTAGTTCTACATAACTCTCCTCCCCATGATTCCCCCTTTGGGGGTTTCTCAACCAGTATGAACAAGAAAAGCTTTGGGCAAGTGCCTCTCTCTCCTTGACAATGCACAGAAAGCAATCCAAACTACAAACAATCTGCAAGGGTCAGTGAACTAGCAGTTAGGATTGCTGTTACCTAACCCTGGCAGAAAGAAGAGGACGCTTGCTGTCACTTGCAGAATGTAAAGCATGTTCACAGCACAACTGGTGAACTCCGCTAAAGGCACCCTGCACCAGCCTTCAGGACAAGAAATAACTCCTAAAACTTTCAATGATGACCATGGCCAACCACTTCATGGCTGCCACGACATGTAGCCCGAGGCCTGCTAGCGCATGTTTCCCAGAAACTCACCTGTGGCCAGGTAAATGGGGTGCTGCTGGGCAGGGCTCCATGCCTGCATGGCAGTACGATCAATTTCCTTCAGCTTCATTTCGCTAAAAAATAAAACCAAGAAAGGCAATGCTTAAATGGAGCATGGGGAGACTGCGCTGCCATGGATTCAGCCGCTCCATTAGGACTTGGCAGAAGCAGCCAGGGTGATCGTTTTCCTAAAGATATCCCACAGACAGTGAGACACCTAAGCCATCTTCTCCAGCGGACACCAAGGGGGAAGGAGAGGAATAACCCTTCGCTGGCAAAATAACATTGACACGTAGAGGAAACTGACGGCTGTTGAACAGATGCGTAACACAGTAAAACGTGGGCAAAGCTTCAACTGCTCCGAAAAAAACCTCTTCTAACGGCATCAAGTCACACAGCGGGCATCCTTACAGCCACTTTCAGCCTTAACCCACCCAACGAACCCACCCTCACTAGACACTCGCCGCCGAACGCCCTCAGCAGCCAGCCGCAGCGGGGGATGAAAAACGGTTTAAAAGCCTCCACCGCCTCATTTTTTTTTGTGGGGGGTGGGGTGGGGGGTGTCTTCTTTCAACTCCCTGGGGGCTCCCCCTCGCCTCGGAAACACCGTCCGCGGCCAGTGAGCGCCGGCGGGGGGCGGCCCGTTTCCGACAGGAACCGAAAGGATTAAAAAAAAAAAAAAAAAACCAACCAAAAACAAAGGTAGAAAACGAGCGTTTCGCTCCCCCTCACCTCGGCGTCCCCGGCGCTCACTCACCCGTCCCCGGCCCGCTCCAACGTGGCAGCCGCGGCACCACCTCCCGCCCGCCGCCGGTTTCCGGGCGCGCCCCGCGCCTTCCGGGCGGCGGCGAACGGGGCTCCACCTTTCCCTGCGCGGGAAGGGAGCGTCTGTGCTGTGTGTGCGGGGCGGGGTTGGTGTGTGTGTGCAGCCGCCTCCTTCTGCGGCGGTCTTCTCCGGGTTTCTCGGGGCAGGAGCGGCGATCGGCCCTGGGGAAGAGGGAGACAGGCGTTAGGGGCGGACGCCCCGCTGGGGCTTGGGGGAACCGGGGAAAAGGGCCCGCAACGCGGGGGCTTCGGTGCCGCCTGTCCTCCTCAGCTCAACAGCAGTAATCACGGCGTTGTCATGATGTGAACAGCAGTGAGGCTCATCATCGGACAGGGCCCATACCCACATGGCGGGCGGGGGGGTGTTCCTCCACCTTTTGAGGCAGGGGAATAGCACCAGCACCCTTGCCTTGGCTGACCCAGCCGCCGCGCCCGGCGACCCACCGCCTTTCACAGCCCGGGGGCGGGGGGGCGCGGCTTGTGGCTGTGGCCCTTGACCCACCTCTCACGGTAGCCAGAGCACAGCTCCGCTGCCGCCTCCCGCCACCGGATTCCACGGCCGCTCAGCGGGCAGATGCTGTGCCCGGTGCGGGCGCTGCTCAGGCCCCATAGCGCGGCTGCGCGTGCCGCCCCTGCGAGCCTGAGCGCCCGCGGACGGCGGCCCTGCCGTCGGGCATCCCTCAGCCACGCATCGCTGCCCCGCAACCACCAGCCACCACCGCGCGGCAGAAAAGACCGGTGGGTTTCCCGGCCCCGCTATATATAGCGACTGGAAGCACTGCTCCTATTGGCTGCGAGGATCACCGTTTGCCATTGGCTGCTTCTTCCTCCACCGCTGCTACCGGTTGGCTCGGTTCCCTTGCCGTTCCCGCCGTCTGCTTCCCTGCGGACGTCGCACCGAGGCGGAACTGCAGCACCGCCGCACAGAGAGCAGCGACAGCCGCCGCGCCCAATGGAGAAGCAGCTTCCGGCGGGGAGGCTGGGGGTCGTGGCTCGCAAGCCAATGGGAAGGAGGAAGGTGGGAGGGCGGGCGATGGCGGCCAATGGGCGGGCGCGTTCCGTGCCGGGGCGTGGCGCGGCGCGGCGGCAGCCCGCGGCGGTGGCTGCGCGGCGGCCATGACGCGGAGCTGCTCGGCGCTGGGCTGTACCGCGCGCGACAACGGGCGGAGCCGGGAGCGCGGCATCTCCTTCCACCAGTGAGTGCGGCCCTCCCCCGCGGCGGCACCGCGCACGCCGCCCGGGCGGGGCGGGCAGCCCCCGCCCGACCTCGCCTCCCTCTCTCCGTCTACCGCAGGTTCCCGGTGGACGCCACGCAGCGCCGCGAGTGGATCCGCGCCGTGAACCGCGTGGACCCGCGGAGCCGCCAGGCCTGGCGGCCCGGCCCCGGCGCCATCCTCTGCTCGCGGCATTTCGCCGAGGCCGACTTCGAGCGCTACGGTCTGCGACGAAAGCTGCGGCGGGGGGCCGTGCCCTCCCGCTTCCCCCAGCCGGTGCGTGCGGGTGACGGCCGCGCTCCCCGCTCCCCCCTGAGCCTGGCCGCGTCGCTGTGCCGTGACCTCCCCTCTCCTTTCTCCGCTAGGAGCCGCCGGGTGCCGCCCGGAGGACTGGGCCCCACGTGCGAGGTCTGAAGCAGCCTCCACCCAGCTCTCCTACCGGGGTCACCGCCGGCGACCACAACTACAGCCTGAAGGGGCAGCAGGCGGGCGGCGGGGAGGCGCGGCCGCCGCCGGAGACCCCGCAGCAGCAGCTGCCTGAGGCCGGGAGATGCTCCCCCGAGCACCAGCCCAGAACGGTGGCCAGCATCCTCTGGGAGCTGGCAGAGAAGCAGCAGCTTTCTGAGGAAACCGTGAGTTTGCTGCAGGCCCAGTTTTCAGGTACTGCTGGTGTTTGCTAAGGCAGAGGGCCTCAGGGTCTGTGCTCCCTCCCCAGTTTTGTGTATTTGACTTCATGGTATCAGTAATCCCCAGTTGTTAGACTCCTAGGTCCAATGTGCTAGCACAAAGGCTTTGCGATTTGTAGGTCTGGAATGCAACAGCCAATGCTGCAAAGAGTTAAAATCTCCCTGAAAAATTCAGTTGCTTGAGGCTGGCTACACTGCTTAGGTCAGACCTGTAACCAAGGCTGTTAAATCAAATCGTGCCACCATTCAGCTGACAGATGACTCAATAATAGAGTATATTTAACTAGGAAAACATTGTCTTTTGTGCTGTCCAGAAGTGAGCTCTGTTAACAATAATAATATAACCTGAAGAAGCCATTTCAAATCGCAGAGTCAACTGTAAGTCAATGGCTTCTCTCCTGTTATGTCAGTTTTTAAGGAGCACATGTACCACAGCTTTTACTCAAAACTGTGGAATGACATTAGATAGGAAAAGGGGAAAGACGTGTTAGGGACTTGGCCTCAGACAGCACGGTAGGGCACACGCTCCCTGGCCACTGCCCGTCCCTAGGAAGAAGTGAGGCACAGTGATAGTATTGCTGAGCTATACGTACTAGACTTCATCACTGAGTGGTGCCAGATACTGTCCTGTTGCCTTGTATTCCACAGTGTGTTTGTATTACACATCCCTCTGTTAAGTTATCAGCTATTAGTTTGCTTCACTAAAGCTGACCTCTTGTGTTTTTTGTTGTTTTTTTTTAAGCAGATTTGCCTTGCGAGTTGCACAGCTGGAGGCAGATGGCAGAATACTCACCAGAAATGAGGCAGTTTGCTTGTATTCTCCACCTCTACCATATTAAGGCCTATGATTATCTACGGAAAATTTTTCCTCTGCCTCATCCTCACAGCCTGACAAAGCAAGTTTTCATTCATTCATTCATTCATTCATTCATTCATTCATTCATTCATTCCTTCCGTATTTCCAAGTACTCATGTAGAAATAGGTGTAATAGATCTGTCCTAAAAACATTCAGCAGTGCTTTGTATTAGTAACAGAAGCAGAGTGGGAAGCAAATGTCAAGAAATACTGATACCCCTCATCTCATCTCACATCATTAACAATTTTAGAGTAAGCGTGGAGTTTGCGAAGTATTCCCAGACAAGTAGGCGTGTGAAAAAAAAAAAAAAAGCTGCATTTCAGGGCCTCAGCTGCTGTAGGGTCTATATGTGTTTTACTGTTCACTGGGGAGGAAGGAGGAATACAGAAAAGCAGAGGTGCTTTACCACATTGGCACATGCTTTTGCCCTGTGATGTGCAATGTAGACTTGCAAGAGGGGAGGGATAAGCCAAATAGTGGGAGGAAGGGCAAATACGAGTAAGCTCATCTGAAAAGAGGCAGCAGGAGGCAGTGTGAAGGGAGGTGCTGCAGAGCTTCACCAACAGCCAAAACTGAGTGTGGAAAGATGGGCAGGAATAAGTGTCAGTAGAGGAAAACAAAACCAAGAGGACTATACATGGAAAACTTTGGACCTGTTTTCTGGAAAAGGGAGAAATTGAGAACATGAGAAAGCGAAGGACTGCATACAGTGGTTAGACTAGAGCTTTGTATTTTCTCACCTTGCCCCACAGGGACTCTGGGAAGGTAGCGAATCTTGACAAGCGTCTGTTTCAAAGTTATAGAAGGGAGATTTTTCAATATCACATAACTCGGTTGCGCAACCCATTGCAAGTAGTCATGTAGCCTCAGAATTTACTACCTGAAGTGCTATCAGACCCGTTAACAAGAAGTGAAGTTGTAAAAGCACACAAAACAAAAGCTGAAGAAACTCTTCCCCCTACAGGTTTTCAGCCTCAAACTCCTGTAGTGCAGGATGCCTGACAGATACAGACATTGTCCATGCCAATCTGGGGGGGTGGGGTGGGGTGTTACACTGCTTCTCCAAAGAATCTGCTCAAAGGGGCACCAGGAAGTAGTGGGTGAAGAGCATATTGAGGGGAGTAGCGTTCCACATGGGCTGCCGAGGCTTTCACATCTTCCAGGCTGGATTAAGATGTACAGTGTGGAGAAAGCCGCTTGGGAAGGAGAGCAGCCTGTTATTGCTGGCCTCTGCGTAGCCTGAAGGGCACTCCTGTGTTTGGTTTCATCTTTTTTTCCTGTTGTTCTGATCTATACATTGGAGAAGGGAGAGGCAGAAAGCTGCTTTCTTACTTCCCTCTATGGTCAATACTTTTGCTTGGCTTCCCATCGCTAGGGTGTGAGAAAAGAAACTCAGACTATGCATTAAGAAGGGCAGGGCTGCTTGCCTTATACTCTGTGCCTTAGTCTGCTCTACAGCTCTGAACATGGCTGACCATCTCCTAAGGGGTAAAAGGTGCCGACTGGTGCTTCAGTTTTCTCAGAATCACATCTAATCGCATGCTCCCTTTTTTTCCAGTTGGCTGTCTAATAATGAAGCTGCTGCAGGCTTCAGCAACAACATTTTTCTCCGCCTTCAGGAAAAAGTGGAGAGAGGGGAACAGGCCTACTGCTACTGTGCCCTGATGGTACAAGACGTGTCCCTGCAGAAGCAGCAGGAGTGGGACCCGCAGACCCAGCGCCTGACAGGCTTTGTTGACTTGGGAGCAGGCGTCCTTGACGCTGACGAAGCTCCGCTGGCCTCAGAAGCGATAATCCTCATGGCAGTCGGCATCTCAAGTCCCTGGACGGCTCCACTTGGCTACTTCTTCGTGAACAGAACGACTGGCCACTTACTTGCTCAGCTGCTTCGTCAGACCATTAATAAGCTGAACAACATTGGCATCACGGTGCTGGCTGTGACATCAGGCGCCACTGCTCGTGGTGCTGAGACTGCCAGAGCTCTGGGGATCAGGATAGATCCTGAAAGGATTCAGTGTACTTTCCAGCATCCATCTGGCTCTGCTCACAGCATCACATACTTTTTCGACATTTGCCATGCACTCCAGCTCATAAGGAATGCTCTGCAGTGCTTCCAGAAGGTAGAGTGGCTCAGTGACACCGTGCAGTGGCAGTATGTGGTCGAGCTGGCGTCTTTGCGGGAGCAGAGGGTATTAGAGCCATGTAGTCCCACGTCAGGCCAACCTGGGAGTGAGGAGAGTTACCACCTGAAGGTCAACCTTGCTACCCTGTTGTTTAGCGAGGGTGTTGCTGACGCACTGGAACACCTCCAGAAGCTGGGCCTGGCCTCATTCCAGAACTGCAGTGGTACTGTCAAGTTTGTGCGTTTGATGAGCCGCCTGTGCGATGTATTTCATGGCAGAGGTCCCTACAGAAGGGGACTAAAGGGGCCTTTGATAGCTGGAAATTACACCAAAATAAGCCACCTCTTTGATGAGGCCAAGAGCTTCTTCGTCACCTTAACAGACTCTATGGGGAGACATGTTATTAAGAGCAAACGCAAACTAGGATTTATGAGTTTCTTGCTCAATGCCGAAAGCCTCAAGTGGCTTTACACCAACTGTGTGTGTCCCGAAGGCGCTCCTTCCCACTACCTCCTGACCTACGCCTTCAGCCTTGACCCGCTGGAGATGTTTCTCAGGGCCCTCCAGCAAGCCTGTGGCAGCAGTGGGAGCCCCACCTGCACTGTGTTTCAGGCTGCTTATCACAAACTGTTGGCCAACTGCAGCCTGGCACCAGGCTCACCGTACAGCAGTGGCTCAGGCAATACGAGCTTTTTGGACATATCCTTGTCTCGTAGGAGAGATCTGACCCTTGGCAGCATTCGTGCTCAGTATAACCCAGCTCATGGAAGGACACTGTCAATGAAGTACCTCTATTGTGCAGGCCTTCTTTTGCATGGCTCTGCACTGAGTAATGCGCTGACAGACCTATCACTGCACGCACAGAGCATCACCTGCACCGCAGGCTTCATTGCTGAGCAATTAGCCTCTGACTTGCAATGCGAAGCTTGTCTTGCTTCTCTCTTTCAGTTAGATGAGAGCAGGCTTAGATGCGGGTCGGTGCTCTACATAAAAAAGTTAGGTGGAGTGAGTCTGCCCTCAGCAAGTGTGTATCACATAACAAACATTTCCGAACAAGTCCTAAACCGGTATGGCAATGTAGGAGATGGCAACAAAGCCACCAAGGTATGGCATTTGTCTCTAGAACAGAAAGTCTTCCAGGAGCTTCTGGGAGGAAGTCCCCTTTTCCCCACCCTCACAGACCATTTATTTGATGGGGAGTTGTGCGTCAGCAATCACTACACAATCTTAATAAAGCAAATAACACGATGTTACTTAAACATCAGAACAAACCATGCCAAACACCTGAACTTGAGATACCATTGTGGAAGGCACAGATTGAAGAAACCGAAGGGAAAACATTTGTTTCCATCACCACTGGGTAGCTGTCAGTCAAGCCAAACCCACATGCGGTCATGAGTGCTCATTGCTGTTCCAAGGATGGCTGTCCCCTACTAAGGCTCAGTGATAGCCACATCTAGGCAACGCATGTGAGGAAGCGATGTGGTGTCTTCCCATGGTTTTGTGGGCAAAAGTGATGTTGATTGATAAGCAGGGATCTGTGGGGCCGCTGCAAACCATCTGATCAGAGTTTATCTGAGCAAAGCAAGGAAGTTCATCTGATCCTGTGTTCCATCTAGTAATCCTGCAAAGCAGCCACATATATCCTGAGATATGCATGGCAGGGCAGGATGAGCGATGGTTGCCTGGGGAAGTGGTAGGGGACACTGCAGAGCATCTCCTGGAGGTGCTGGGTGGCTTAGTGCTGTGAGTGCTCTTGCTAGGAGAAAACTGATGCATCTTCCATATGGCTGGGGGGAGGTTATGTGTGCTGGCAATTTGATTTCACTAAGGCAGATCTGCTTTAAAAAAGCAGGAGGCAAAAAAGCTTGCAGAGCTTTTACTTAAAGAGGAAAATAAAGACACAAAAAGAAAATGGCACTGAAGTTGTACACAAGCTCTAATCTCCACTCCTACATGTCTCAAGCAGCTAAACAAGCTCTTTAAGTCTAGATCTCCTGGAGGGGGGACTAGAATATCAAACTGCACCCCTAAAGCTCCATGTTTTACAAGTGAATCATAGAATAGTTTGGGTTGGAAGGGACCTTTAAAAGGTCATCTAGTCTGGCCTACCCTGGAACGAGCTGGGATGTCTTCAACTGGATCAGGTTTCTCAGAGCCCCGTGGAGCCTGACCTTGAATGTTTCCAGGGATGGGGCATCTACAACCTCTCTTGGCAACCTGTGCCAGTGTTTCACCACCCTCATTGTAAAAAAAAAAAAAAAATCTTCCTTATATCTGTTCTGAATCTACCCTCTTTTAGTTCAAAAACATTACCACTTGTCCTATCACAACAGGCCCTACTAAAAAGTCTGTCCCCAGCTTTCTTGTAAGCCCCTTTTAAATATTGAAAGGCCACTATAAGATCTCCCTGGAGCCTTCTTTTCTCAAGGCTGAACAACCCCAACTCTCTCAGCCTGTCTTCATAGGAGAGGTGTCCCATTGCTCTGATCGTTTTTATGGCGCTTCTCTGGACCTGCTCCAACTGGTCAATGCGTTTGCTGTGCTGAGGGCCCCACAGCTGGATGCAGTACTCCAGATAGAGTTTCGCCAGAGCAGAGGGGGAGAGTCACCTCCCTGGACCTGCTGCCCACGCTTCTTTTCATGCAGCCCAGGATGTTGTTGGCTCTCTGGGCTGCGAACGCCTATTGTTGGCTCATGTCCAGCTTTTCATCCACCAGTACCTCCAAGTCCTTCTCAGCAGGTCTGCTGTCAATCCCTTCATTCCCCAGCCTGTATTGATACCAGGGGTTGCCCCAAGCCATGTGCAGGACCCTGCACTTGGCCTTGTTGAACCTCATGAGGTTCACATGGGCCCACTTCTCGAGCCTGTCCAGGTCCCTCTGGATGGCACCCTGTCCCTCAGGCGTGTCAACTGCACCACTAAGCTTGGTGTTGTTCGCAAACTTGCTGGGAGTGCACTCAATCTCTCTATGTCATTTATTAAGATTATTAAACAGTACTCCAATACAGACCCCTGAGGGACACCACTTCTCACCAATCTCTATCTGGACATTGAGCCGTTAACCACTGCCCTCTGGATATG
Organism: Alca torda; assembly: GCA_008658365.1. Taxonomy (NCBI): domain Eukaryota; kingdom Metazoa; phylum Chordata; class Aves; order Charadriiformes; family Alcidae; genus Alca; species Alca torda. Next base: position 19,544,276 of record CM018079.1, on the reverse strand, counting down.
ATCATCTGGCAAATTCCCCATCCACCAAACAGTCCATCCATCAAATCCATCTCTCTCAATTCAGAGATAAGGATGTTGTGGGGGACTGTGTCAAAGGCCTTAGAGAAGTCCACATAGATGACATCCGTAGCTCTTGTCCACTGATGTGGCCACTCCATCATAGAAGGTGACTAGGTTGGTCAGGCAGGACTTGCCCTTGATAAAGCCATGCTGGCTGTCTCCAGTGACCTCCCTGTCCTCCCTGTACCTTAACATAGCCTCTAGGTGAGTCTGTTCCATGATCTTCCCAGGCACAGAGGTCAGGCTGATGGGCCGGTAGTTCCCAGGATCCACCTTTCTACCCTTTTGAAAAATGGGTGCGATGTTTCCCTTTTTCCAGTCACTGGGGACTTCACCTGATTGCCATGACTTTTCAAATATGGAGAGTGGCTTGGCAACTACATCACCCAATTCCTTCAGGACTCTGGGGTGCATCTGGTCAGGTCGCATAGACTTATGTATGCCCAAGTTCCTCGGATAGTCACAAACCACTTCTGTTACAGCGGAAGGGACTTTCTCCCCCAGTCCCTGCCTTGCAGTCCATCCACATGAGAGGTGTGGTGAGAGAGGTTGCCAGTGGAGACTGCAGCAAAAAAGTTCTTGAGTACCTCAGATTTCTTCTTGTCCGTCATTACCAGTTTGATAGTCTTGCTCATCGGGGGTGGGTTTTCTTCGACCTTCCTTTTCTGGCTGACATACCTGTAGAAGCCCTTCTTGTTATTCTTTGCGTCCCTTTCAAGTTCAGCTCCAGATGAGCCTTGGCCTTCCTGACTCCATCCCTACACAACTGGGCAACGTCCCTATACTCTTTCCAGGATACCTGTCCCTGCCTCCACTGCCTGTGCACTCCTTCTTCCCCTTTAGTTTGACCAGCAGGTGCTGACTCAGCCATGCTGGTCTCTTGCCTTCCTTTCCTGATCTTGTACACCTGGGGATTGAGAGCTCTCACACTTTATGGAAAGCATTCTTAAAGATCTGCCAGCTCTGTTCTGCTCCCTTGTCCCTGAGGGCACATTCCCAGGGGGTCCTATTGACTAACTCCTTGAAGAGCTGGAATTTGCTTTCCTAAGTAGTAGGTAGTGGGTAAGTGGGGAAAGTGGATGCTAAGTGAGGTAGTGGATAACAGAGAGGCTGTTGTGCATGAAGGTGAGAAGGCAGCGCTGAGGCTGTGACCAGGCTGTTGTGCCCAGCAGCACCCAGGGGCACTGACACCCTCTCTTCCGGGCAGGAGCCCCGGACACCAGCATATGGACGTGCTGTAGCAGTGCAAGTGTTTTGGGTGCCATTACATGGCCCCATCAGGTCACCCACTCAACTGTGCCACATGGCCCCATCCTCCCAGAGCTGGTCAGCGTCCTGCAGCCCAGGGTACGAGGCAGTCTCCTTTTCAGATGTTGTTTCCACTGATAGATAGTCATAGATTTGATGCTACTAGGTAGAGTAGGCTTTTTCAGTCAGCTCATTTCTGTGGCAAGGAAGCTGCCTTGCTATGCAAAGCTGTACCTGGAATAAGGAAGTTTGGCATAGCTGCTGCTAAATGACCTCCCTTTACCATGCAGAATAGCAGTTACATCTATCGAGCTAGAAGGCAAGGATTTCCCACAAAACTCTGGCCGTTCAGTGACTTTTGAGCTGCATGTTGGAGATAGGATGAAAAATGGTAATCCGCCACGTCCCAGGGCAGGTATAATATTCAAGGTGCCATTCTGCCTATGAGTGACTTGACAAAACTGTCCCTGGTCGGTTTGGATTCTTCCTCCTCCTCTAGTCCTACTCACTCATGGTGGGAGCAGAGCTGCTGCACTCAATTCCTCAACCTCTGCTCTGAAAGCAGCAGCACCACAGAACTTCATCCATTCTCTGCTGGAAGTACAAAAAAAACGCTCTATAGACTTTTTTCCCAGTCCAATTACCTATGCAAAAAGCCACGTTGAAGCCACTACTGCTGTGGAGACATTCCAGCTCCAAGAGATGCTGCAGGAAACTATTTCCCTCCCACATATAGGCAATTTTTAGGACAACTGGCAAAATGCTGCTGATATCCCAGTGGTAGATTGGTTGCACTCATGTAATGTTGTAACATTTGCATTGCCTAAACCTCCAGCCCCAATATGAGCCGAGCTGTAGAGAACAGGCACTTCCTCGCTGTGCATTTTTTTCAGCTGGGCATAAGCCTGCTGCCACTTCCTGTTTACCTCTGAGCGAGCTTGTCTTGCTCAATTCATACTGAGCCTCCTCCCGGACAGAAAGCTCTTGCACGAAGACGCACATGACCTTCTGGGCTGCTGGGGTGAAGTTGTAAACATGGCAGGCGTGCTGCACACGGGGCTTCCCCATCTCTGAATTTCTAATGGGTTTTGTGCAGTTGCTGCCGATCGGTGAGCTGAGTTGGCAACTGCTGCCCAGACAGGCTGACGTTGGGCTCTCTGCATTCCTGTGGCTGACCTGCCCACACCCATGACCACCACAGTTCACGCATCCTTTTGTAATTCACTGAAATATTGATGACGGAGGTTTTCAAGAGATGTTGAGGAAGTTTTACAGGGTTTGGTAGGATGACATTTGAGTAAAAGCATGATATTAGAAAAAGTGTGGCAGTTATCTAATTAACAAAGTTATCCAACATTACAAAAAAGCTTGACAGTTGTTACAGGAACCCTGTACCAGCTGCCATTATTTCCCAAAAATACAGACCTGCTGCTGCCCACCACAGACACTGCTGGCTGTACTCACACTGCAGCAACTGTTAGGTTTCAGTGGAATTTTTCAGCATTCATAACGCCACAATTGCGACCAAGTGATTTTCTGCACCACTCCTTTTCCCACAGTGTCGGCACTGCTCCAGCAACTACTTCCTCAGGCATTCACCATCTTTCTCTGAAACACCCCCACTCTCGCTAGCACCATGTCCTCCATGACGTCCAAGCCCACCCCTAAGTCACTTTGAACACCTCATTCCTTCTCTAAGTCCTCTGCGGCAGCCTTCTCTTGCAGCAGCTGGTGTGCTAGGGGGGGAAAAGCTCAGTCCAGTAATGCCTTTCATTCGCTCAACATCCTAACAACGCTCCTAGGACTCCCTGAGCATTGATCATATACTGCCTTTACCAAGCAGCTAGTAAAAGCTGAACCTAGAAATTTGATGCACAAAAATAAAACCAGGTTTTGCTTTGCAGAAACAAACCACAAGCCCTCTTAACTAACTTGCATTCCATACTGCAACTGAATAATACAGCTTTGTAAGAGCTGCTCACAAACCTCCTCTCCAAGAGAGACATTAAAGGACACAAATGCCACAAGAAAACAGTGCCCTGCATGCTGCTAGCAGGCAGTCTAAGGCCCTCGACAAGCTTTGCCTCAAAGTTTTGCCCGCGATTCTCAATGAGCTCTGTGTAGCACCCTGCTGTCTTCAGGGGCACTGCAGAATGGCCCTGCACATCCTTCTGCTCAGTCTGAGCCTGTTGTCCAGCCAGTGCACACGAAGAAAAAAAAAAAACAAAAAAACTTTCTCATTAATGAGAAATTAATTAAAAGGTTTAAAAGAAATTATCACATGGGCTCAACTACCTGGTGCTGGCTTGGCTGACACATTTTGGCCCTTTATGAACTGTGCCACAAATTGCTACGCATGGCAGTATGCCAGTAACCAAGGGTTTATCCCTGGTAGGATTCAATCTCGTACTGAAAATCCAAGCTAGTACTTGCATCAGAAGTAGGCCTAGCGTTAACAGATTTATTTTGATATTTCAGTGAAAATCTTCTGTGTATATTTGTCAGTGCTGAAGGAGTGCAAAAAAAAAAAATCGTATTTACACAATAGTATAAATGTTTATTTTTCTTTGTGATTTATCTGACTGTTTTATTTGTACAATATAGAAAAGTGTATTCTTTGAATAGGTCTAGTAAATATAAATTTAATTTTTCTACTTTTAGATGTAAACAGAACTAGAAAATGAACCCTTGCCCCATTCCCAATTATTTTTATGTAATTGGATAAACTTGACTGTAAATCTTGTCCAGCAGTTTGATGCAAATGGCTAAGGAAGTACAAAACCCAATTCACACAGTCTGTATCGGGGAGAGGGGAGAAAAGAATCCAAGCTTAATATATGAGAAAGCTTGTTCAAAACAAAATAGAAGAACTAAGAGCATTTGATTGCACCTTGAAAGTCTTTACAAGCAAAATATTCTCAAGCAATGCCATCATACATAATTACAACTGTAATCTAAATTTCACAAGTGTTTTTGCACACTGTATATAAATACACATCACAAAAGGTGCTATTTAGAGTAAGACATGGAATATATACAAAATTAACATGGATTGAAATCTAAACAAAAGAAGGCATATTGCAATCTGTTTGAAAAATAACGTAAGTAGGTATTACTTTATTCACTTACACTAATTTACATTTATACAAATCTTACTGGACATACTATATTAGGTCACTAGAAGTAAACTGAATATCCGCACTATCTACATGTAAAGTTACTGCACTGATTTTTTAGTAAATCCAAGTCCTAATTATGAAAAAAATGGCATTTACTTACATAAGAGGTGGATTCCCTTTTCAGAGATTTGCACAAATATAATTGCTATTTATGCTCAGGGAGATGTTAATAGCAGACAGGGCCCTTCAGACAGTGTCTGGCAGATCAAATCTTTTCTGCAATGGCCACTCAACTGGCCTGCCACTGCTGCTGCCCACCTCCCAAGCCCTTCGTGCCCCCAAGGCATTTTGAAGGGGCACCAGAGAAGGGTCAAGGAGAAAGGGCCTTCCACTCAGTGCACAGGACTGTGAGGTGAAGACAGGAGTGGAAGCATCCTCCCATCCTATCGCCATCACACATGTAGGCACTTAGCTCTGCTGCTGGTTTGCCTAGTCCCTACCTTTCCCCAGCCTGGCCCTGCTAAAAAACCTGGAGGAAGAGCTCTGCTGCATTTCTCCATATTTACAGTTTTACATGAGGAATACAAAGTCATTTTTGGAAAACCTAGCTAGTTCAGGCTGCAGTGAGACAGGTAATAAAAACGCCTATGATTAAACATGGTTTTGATGTTCCTGGTAGATAAGTAACCTACCAGCTTAATTTTGCAAATGTGTTTCACTATCAAAAATGTGATCTGAGATTGCCTGTAACAAATACTGAAAAAGTCCCCCGTCCTAGTCTATACACAGCTATAGCTGATTCCCCCTGCCTCCCCGCTTTGTGTAAAACAATCTGTGCATGTGTTTTCGTAGCAATCCTGATTCTGTGCTAGGATCCTCCCCGATCACAGTTCTCACAGTCATTCTAACCAACACTAAAAAAAAACTTGCACCAAGTAAATTGTCAACATACAGGGAAGCAACATCCTGAAGACCCACAACTAGGCTGAACATGATCCCTACCTGCGTTTGCAAGTCGATTCGGATGCAGATTGTCTCGAGTCCTCATTAAGACAACTGTAATTCCACTGTCTCACGTGACCTCAGCTTTTCAGACTTAAAAACTTTTCCAGGGTTACAGCTTGATCCTAGAAAACACAATGGACTGCACAGTCCTACCTCCGGTGAGGGATTAGGCTGCTGCAGACCTCTGAATAACTAAGCTTCACCTAAGCAACAGCATCCATCTGCTGCACACTTAGGTAACACTGTACGCTGCACACTTAGGTAACACTGCACACTGGGCAGACAATTTGGCATTGCGGTGTGGCTGCTCTTCCTCCCTGAGAACAGACCACTGTCTTAGCCTTCAAGTTCCAGCTTAAGAAACATCTGAGCTCTCAGCTGCATTCCTATCAAAAAATTCCCCATTAATTCCATTCACCTCTAAACTCCTTGAGCGCTGCTCCAGTGAGATTCTCCACCACTTACCCAATGCTGAATCTGCAAGAAATCCCTCTGTATTATTGCCTGTCTCTTTCACAGTGCTCCATGCACTAAAGGAACATGCTGTGTCAGGTCCTACATACAAGTACTACCTTCCATTTAGATGCTAATTTTTACACAATTTTTTCAGAACTATCTTGCATCACTGATACCTCCTTATCACGGACCTGTTGCAAAAAGTGTCACATGGCTGTTGACATCACCTGTGCTTTCCTATATGCACAAAGTGATGCAACTCCATACACTGTAAATAATATATATCATAATAATTTATATACGCCCTTCAGGCAATTATTCTGGAGGAAAGGGGAGAACACATCTAATTTTTAAGAAACCTAAGGTAAAAGCTGTACATGGGGAAGAAGAATTGACCTTTAGGCATTGTCTTAAGTAGAAGAGGATTTAGCTAAGATTTAAAAGGCTCTACATCTTGTTATAAAAGATTTTCTTCTTTCAATCTTAAACAGGTCAATTTACAACAAGCACCAAATTAACAAGTATTATTAAATCCTCTATGCCAAACCAAAGTGTCCCTGTGCCTTAAGTGTTCTGTTCAGTCCGCTTTGTTGTGGCTCATGTGCACGAGTCAGCAGTTCATGGCACAAGGGTCACTTTTGGACTTCCCTGCAGAGTTAATAACTCTCATCAAACACCGTCCAAACTCCTCCAGGATCATGCGCTCTGCTGCAGCTTTTGACTTGCCCATCTTCTCTGCTTGCTCTGCCTGTGCGAGAAGGCATTCGCAGGTTGCATCAGCTACCTCCTTGGTTACAAATGTAAAGGGCAGCCTGAAACAAAGAAAGATACGCTTACTCTCAACAAAAACACACAATGCACCTAACTCTGGGCAGGGCAACTTTTTAGTACAAGGACCAATGAGATTTCATCTGTCCCACTGCTTCCAAGAGCCTTTAGACAACCAACAGGGAGTGAATAAGCCACAGTTAGTCAAATGAACTGGTGGGCCATCGTGCTTTGGTGCCTGCCTCCATTGATTTACATTTCGAAATAGACTTTGAAATGCCCAGGTACATAGAACAATTCTCCAGCTTTTACTCTAAGGGCAGCTCAAGGACTACATCCTCTCAGTAAATGAGACACTTGTACTCCATACTTTCTGTGAGCACATGGGCAACCATTAGAAGATGACACTTGGTTACGTGCTTGAACACAGCTAAGCTTGGCATACCCTAGGTTCCCCAGAAAGCACGGTTGTGTGAACAAAAAGCTCCATTCCCCGGAGAGCTCCTGCTTCTACAGCTTAGACAGATAACATTCAAAGGTGATAGGGACATACCTGTCACATACATCAGAAAAAACATGTTAGAAGCAACTGAAACAGGGTGCTGCATTAACTTACTTCCCACCACCACTGCTGAGTGCTGGTGTTGGCCTTGTCAACAGATCTGAGATCTGTGAAGATAACTTGGTCTTTGCAGCAGTCTGCTGCTGCACTCTAACTTCTGCAGCATCTGCTAAATGCATCAATGTCTTTCGCTCAGGGCTTTCTTCAAAATTTTTACAGCCAATGCATTTGCATATGGAAGAACACATGATTTTTGCCTGAAAGAAACAAACAAAACATGAGAAACCTGTTGCAACCTTGACTCCCTTTATGTCAAGCCACAACAGAAAGGAGATCTCGTTTTAATATCTTATCAATTAGCCACTAGAAGAAACCCCCAAATAGTAGTTTTCTTTCTAAATTCTCACCTCAAACTGAGATGCCTTCACAGAATGTATACTTGAATTACATGCAAATCAGTGGTTTCCCACTCATCCCCTTCTTCACCAACCTACTGTTTCTGGTGGAATTTAGGTGGTTGAGCTATGAGAGAGGTCAGTCTGCCACTGTCTCTACATCCACAGACCGATCAGTTAGCTGACAAAACAACCTTTGCTTTTGTCTTCCACAGACATGTGCTATCCCAGAGCACGTGTGGGATGCTGCTTCCACTCCCCTAGGGACTTGGTGCAGTAGATTTCTTTAGGAAATACTGGTCTTCAGTGAAGGACAAATCCAAGCCTGAGTTCAAAGTTGCTACATGGTTTAAAATTAAACTTATACAACCGACAACCGAAGTGATCAATTTTGCCACATACATGGCTTTCTATGTGCAAACTGCTGGAAGAAGAGATAACATTATACCAATAGAAAGGAAGATAAAACATCATAACAATACAAAGAGACAAAGCAAATCAAAGAAGTTGCAGCACTAAAGGGAAAAAGCCAGTATGATGAGATAATGCTTCATACCTCATAGCATTCGCAGTAGTTTTTGAGACATCCCGAGCGTTTACAGTTACACCCTTTGCTGTGTCTCCGATCCGATTCTCCTTCCTTTCCTTTCCCTATTTTGGGCTTGAATGCTTCAGGGTTTCTGTCAAGGCAGGCCTGTCAATGCAGACCCAAAGGGTCAGTCACTACATGCGAGGAGCAGGATTTAGAGGTGCAATAAAAGAACTTAAGCCTCACACACGTGGGAGGAGATCAGGGCATTATGCACCCACTCTGCCCTGCACCATAGCTTCAGAAGACACAAGCTAAATGGCTTTTATCCCAGGGGCAGGGGAAGAAGCCCCTCACCTTTATTGCTTTTTGCCTATCATTTTCATGGTCCAGGTTGTTATAACAATTTGTACAGTTGCAGTTATTGCAGAATTCACCATTTGCAAAACAATCACAATACCTGAAACAGAAGATGCAGAAGCATTTGTAAACACAACCATTACATTGGCTTTAGCACTGATGGCAGTAGCAGAAGTTCCTAGTCTGGTGATAAGCGCATGCACCAATAAGGGTAAGGGTCACCCTGTGCTCAACTCCATGTGTACTAGTTGTATCAGTCTCATTGCAAGGCCTAAATTCTCTAGGACGGGTCTAGTTGCTGTCTAAAGACACAGGTATAGCTCAAGGGTGTCCATCTGAGGTGATGTTCGCATAGCACAACTCCCCATAGCAGCAAGAGAAGCTAATTAGACTTTGTTCATAGAGCAACTCCTGGGTGGCTGAGCCATGTATTGAGGGCCAAGCTGCTGCAGCCACCTCATAGCCAGTTCCTGACCCAGCCAGTTCAAGTCAGCCTTCAGGAGCTCTCATAGAGCTGAAACAAAAGGCAAGCAATTGGAGTATCAATCAACAGGCAAACTGACTAATACAGCAACAAGCCTTTTTTCGCTAGTTTTGCCCATAAGCTGTTTGCAGCTGTGAACTGAGGCAGAGTTCATCAAAGCAGGGATAGAAGAATAGAAAAGGAATAACACCTCATAGGCTTTGAAGCACAGGTAAACAGGGAAAGGATATGAATGAGGGTAAAGCTATAGTTATCAGAGACTTTTTTTTTTAAAGGGACAAGTATGTGAATAAAAAGCAGCAAAACATAGACAGGAAAAGCCAATCACATTGCCATGCCTCTTATGTACCTCTGCTACCTCCCAACAGAAACAAAATCTCATCACCCCATAGGTCTGATACATGGAAGCACCACATTCATCCCCAGCTCAAACATAGCTTTGGGCCACAACAAACTCTGTCATGTTTCACTGCTTCCAGTACCACCTCCAGCTATAGCTGATGGAAACTGCTGATCCTCTTCAGTTGCTTTTCAAGTCCTGCTAGGCGTGTATGTTCATTTTGAGGAGCCTAAACCCCTTGCAAAACTGGCTTCCTGTGGCTTGCCCAGGGTAACACTACAAGAACTAGATTATGGCTGCACTGGAGTCCACTACAACCCTTTATCTGGTTGAATTGCATTTTGGTGCTTTTTAGCATCCTGAACGGTCCCGGGGACAAACTCCATCAAAAGCTTTTACAACCTGCAATAGCTCTCCTTTCTGTCCTGTTTAGAATTCAGTAATGGAACAGTTCTGGTTTCTAAAACAAAGAGCACCAGCATCAACCCAGAGCATCAGTGAGCAAATAACTTCTTCAAGTTCTCTTCTTTGTAGAATAGGCTATATGCCTACCTTCAACATTCATTTCAACGTTTCATTCAAAAAGCAACTCCCCTTCCAGATGGGAAAAAGTTTTACTAGCGAGAAAAGCACCTTTGCCAGAGTGAATTAGCCATTTGCTCTGCACCAATGCCTAGCCACTTAAAGATATAGTTACAGTAATTTACAGGAGAAAATTGTTTCCAAACAGCATTCTGAAGGTGCAAAGCATCACTAGTGATGCTGTTATTCTCCCGGGATTTCTAGAGCTTTCAGGCACCAAAGGTGGAAAACCCTAAGCATCTAACATGCATTTGGCACTATGAAGTCAGTCATGTATATTGTAAAACATCTGAAAAAAAAGCTACACATCTCCCCGTTTACCATGTCTTCTGTGCAACAGACAATTTTGAGGCAGGAAGCCCAGAGCACACCTCCCCACACAGAGGTGGAGTGCATTACACCAAAAGAAACCCAAGCTGAGAAGTTTAAATACACTTCTTCACTTGGGTTCAGATACTGTTGCATCACTTTGCCTTTGAGTAGCACACCAACAATTTCCTCTTAATTGTCTAGGGTTCAGGGAACCGCAGATTAATTTTGGTATCTCCTCCTGTTACTGTCCTCCCCCCCCCCCCCCCCCCCCCCCCCCCCCAAAAAAAAACCCCAAAAAAACAGTAAACTGACTTTGCCTCAAGTTAAAGAAACTTAGCGTCTCCTCAGCTTAAAATGCTTTTATGTCAAATTCTTACAAAGACACTGAATGGAATAGCAAAATATCTCATGAGGATGAGTAAGATTCCCACCTATCAGTGAAGAATCACTTGTCTATTCAGTCACTGAAGATAAGATATACAGCCCAATTTTTCTCAAGTACTTTATACAGCATGGTATTACTGATGCACTTCACCAAAGTACAGTAGATGCCCACTGATGATACCATGGCATGTCATTTCACTCATAGCAACAACAACACAACTACAGCTGCTGAGTGGAATTGGCTCCACCACACAACAGGGCTGCAAAGTTAGAAATGTATAAAATGTTAGGGTCCATCCACATAGCTCACAAGTGTCGCAAAGTTACACAGGCACTGCAACATCTCCACCAATATCAACAGCAGCTTTAAATTAGCATGTAGACATAACATTTCTGACATAGTTAAAAACATCATATTCTAATACTTGGCATAAATTTATGATGTCAAAAATAAGACTTAGAAAAAACCAACCAACCAAAAAACCCAAACCAAGCTGTACTTACAATTTCAAACATAGAGATTTAGTACAATTGCAAGGCTTCCTGGGGCGGTTTGCAGATTCAGAAGGAATTATTCTGTGGGGGGGGGAAAAAATGCATTTATATACATGCGCACTGTTTTAAATTCAAGTAAATAGCTCATAATAAAAACTTTGGAAAAAATCTCTATATTCCCTTTGCACTATGTTTTTGGCTGACTGCATTTAAGGAACTGTTATATATAGTGCCTTTCCAACACCGAAAGACCTGGGTTATTTTCTGCAAATCTGGCTGCATGCCTAAAGTAGAAATGAGGCTTAAAGCTAGAGGAAGCATCGTAACTGGAAACTGGAATCAGGGAAAGTTTCCCCAGAACCTCTCTGCATGCAGGGGGACTAGATCCAACCAAGGTTCACACAACATGATTGTGCCTTTCCTTTTGTTCTAGTTGGAATTTAAAAAAAGTCAAAACAAAAGGGCTCTGGAATAATGGTAAAACAAGCCAAAACACGATATTCAGTTTATAGATAAATTTTATATCAGACAGAGTCTTTAGATGCTCATAAAACTCGGATTTTGTGTCACTAATCGCTTTTGATGAGATTTGTTCCATCCCTATCCAGCAATTTCTGCACGTTAATACCAGGGAGATTAAATCAAACCCATTTGTTTGCATAGCTGCATCTGGATTTGGGATTAGTTTGCATCAGTTGAGGTTGCGGCAACAAAAAGCACCTTGGCATTTACAATTTCCAGCAAACACTAGCACAAAAGGACTGTGCAGAACAGCTAAGCCTACTGGATTGGCAAAACAAAAAATAATACGTTAGCTGTTATTTTCATCCTTAAAGGAAAAATACAAGACTGAAAAAAACAAAGCCTCCTATCCTCCAGCACCTCTTTCCAGCAACACTGAGAAATATTTCAGGCCTGTAGCTCCCAGATGCTGATGCAAAATGAAGAATGAGCAACAGGGAGCTTTCAGGTCAACTTCCTGCTACACAAGTTCAAAAAACAGAAAGGAAAACACACCTTTGATCATGAGATTGTCTCAACTGTCAGACAGACCTATGTCCTTTAGTCAGAGGTAATTACCACACCATAGTATACTTGATTTCCTTGGAAAATCCCTTAAACCAAACTGCAATACCTCAGCTCCCCCATTCAGCAGCCTATACTGCAGGGGTTTTGTTTGTGGTTTTGATTGTTTCTCCCCCCCCAGCCCCCTCCAAAACACTCACCCATTGAATGGTAGCCGCGCTTGGGACTGGATACTAGATGTCCCTGTAAAGCCAGTGTTGCTTGCTATAGATACATACGATGACTGTTGTAGCTAACAAAACAAAAAGGTTAATGTGTAACATAAAAGAAATTAAAGTATACACAAGAGTATGTGTAGCTAGTCTTTTAATTAGCTGTCCAGATGTTGTTATAAAAATAATATGCTTGTAAGCACAGCTTTAAAGATTTGTAGAACTTGGACCAGGTAGCATAAACTTCGTATAAAAACATTATTTTAGATGATATTTTTGTTCTCTATTACAGTGTCTACAGACATACAGATAACACAGAAATGTTCAGACCACAAACAGTTCCAGCTCCTAAAGTCATGCTCATTTCCCCCCTTCTTTTCCCCACCCCAATACAGCAGGATTGCTTCCTGCACAAATTAGTAGCTTCCTTAATATACAAGCCACTTATTACGGAATTAAATAAAAGCAAGCAAAATGATTTACATTCCAACTTCTCTGCATACCTGGGCCCACAGTTTGTTTTTCACATTAAAAAACCAAAACCTCATGAGAACCGGCCAAACAACACTGTTTTGGGCTACCTTCTTTTGTATTACCTACACACAGCCATTTTCTCCTGCTGGGACAGTTTCTGAAGACAGATTGCCACAAAACAAGATATGGACCTAGGCCAGGCAAGAGGGTACAGATTGTGTGTGGAACACAACCTCTGGGGAGAGGTCCAACAAGTAGTATTCTTTAGTTTAAGGTAAGATTCATGGAGGTGGACTGGAAGGACACAGTAAAGAGTCTTCAGAGTCAAACTGTAACTGTGACAAGTCAGAAGGCAATCAGCAATGAGGTTAGTACCAGTAATGCCGTAAGTCCTTGTTTGTACAGACTGGATGGTCAGCCTTCAGCAGAAGGTTTCATTTATTCTCCTTTTCATTCTGAATGTTGGTCAGATCTTGACAAAGAACAAAAAACTAATCCCCAGACCTAGGCTGGTGTGAGCGGTACCCCCTGTTTCTGACACCTGGTGATGTGGTTAACATAACACCACTTTATAACGCAAGCAGCCATTCTCTGTAACCAAGAGGGTCACATATTCATTCCTTTTCCCCTCATTATCAGGCCCTGAAGGTGCTGTGAACCAAGTAGACAAACCAAACAGATTTCTTCTTCCCCTCACTACCAGCCTCAAGATTCCTGGGCACCAGGCCAATTACTCACTTCCTTACTGGCCGTGAGTGTCTTGGGCACCCAGACAACCAGGTGGTGGTGATGACCCTGTCACAGAACAAGGGAAGCATAATGGCACACATAGCACCGTCTATAAAATCAAGCAGTTACAAGCTTTAAGTGAGGAATTTGGATCAGAACTGCTGCTGGACAGTGAGACCCGTAACACCCTGGTAGTCAAGGACACCTCCACTGACATCTAGTTCCTCTGAGGATTCAGTGACTCGTATTCTTTTTTATAATTTTCAAGTCCAGATTATGATTGTTATATTGATAAAGCAAACCATGTATTAAGATCTGACCTGATCTGCAGATGGTCTAGGTGATTAGAATTTGTAAGTTAAGATCTTAAGTGATTAGAAATTATAAGTTAAGTTATATTATAAATTCTGTACTGCATTACTTATGAAAGTGTACTACACTGATTCTGCTTAAGGAATCCTGTGCCATTCAGATTACAAATTCTATGCTATACTAATAAAAAAAATCCTGTTAAGAAAATAAAGCTTTAATTGTAATTCTGATTTAGTGCCATCGTCATTCTGTCAAGGTTCCCTAAAGGAAACTGTCTGTCCCTTTAGTGTAAGGTGACAGTTTGGGGAGCAAGAATCTTTAAGAGGAAGGCAGTATGTTCCACAACAGCACTATTTCTTTATTTATCTCTGGGTTAACACCATACCTGTGTGACATACTGAGCTGGAAGGACTGCATACCCGACATTTCCTGTGCCAGGTGCTGGTGCCAGTACAGTACCCGGTGGGAGGTTGGTGAGGTTGGGCTGTATCTGTGGCAGTGGAGTGGCTGGCATAATAAGTCTTTGTTGGGGCTGACTAGTAGTAACTATCTGGGAAGTTGGGTTGATTGGTTTGGGCACTACCTGGAGAAAAAAAGAGGTCTTTATGAAATCATTGGGTTTTTGATTCAAAATTTTATTAAACTGCTAAAACCAAACTTTTTTTCCCATCCAGCCAAAATAAGTCAGGAATATGCCTTTTACATTTATCTCACCTGTTTCACCGTCTGTGCTGGCACTATGGGAACAGACATCCGCACTGGGGTCGCATTTACCACTACTGGCTTTGCTAGTATCAAGAAACAACATCACATTAACACACATTATTCACTCAGAGTCCACAGTTCAGCCCTCCAAACTTTCACATGTGCATAACACAAAGGTACTTAACAGCATAACTATGCACTGAGATTAACTGATGAAACTCATAGCACATAACACACTTATGTCTAAAGAACACCTCTGTAAACAGGTATTTGGCACAAGAGTGTGTGTACACACTACACAGCAATGGCTTAAAAACCAGCTTGGATGCAGAGCTCCTCTGGACACTGGATTTCCCCTGGCAAGAGGAGAATACAAAACCGGCAGCTTGGTTTGAAATCTTTTATTCCATCACAGCTCGAGAAAGCACAGACAGAAAACAGCAGAAACATCTGGTGCTTCTACAGCATTTTACATGGAAGGATCTTCATATTGCAGGAGTTCTGGCAATATGTTTGTGGGCTGTCCTGGGTTCACACTTTGTATACAGAGGATCTGGGACTTGCCATGAGTCACCCACAAAGCTGGTAAACTAGGGAAAAGCAACCTAAAATGCTCCAGAGATTCAGGCTCAGTTACAGAGCAATCTGACACAGAGGAACATTTCCACATACAAACCAGAAGTAACAACAGAATATGAAGTTTATAGGACTCTACCACAAAACCAAGTACATCTGGCATCTCTACTACATACTCATTTTAATCCTTACAAAAAAAAAAAAAACACCAAGAAAAAAAAAAGAAAAACTTACCCTGTTGAAGAGGCTGCGTATTCGTACTGTGATTTTGACTGGCTGACTGGGTTGAACTATTGGCTGTTGTAGCAGTAACGAGTCTGACATAATGGAACTTGCTTCCAGGTACCTGAATCTGCTGAACATTGGGTGCAGTTGCCAAGGGAATAATTGTCTTGAATTGAGATGTACCCACTCCTCCTACAGTAATGGTCTGCACTGCTGATTTCACAGCCTGTTAAGCCAACACAGACAGCACAAAGTTACTTGTACAAAGGCAGAAAGAACATCAGTGTGTTCAATCCATTCGTATCCTTGAGAAGCAAGTCAGTTATCCCCGTTTTCTCTTTCAAAAGTAAAACAGGTGCAAAGAGATTAAATGCCTCTCAACAGCTCAGAGCAAACTCAGTTCCATTTTCAATGCTCAACACCAAACACCAGAGCAAACTAATACTTACATGAGCAGAGTGACTCGGTCCACTTCCCCAGATACAACATTTGCCAAAAACTACTTCAGGTGACTACAGAGAACATTGCTCAGTTTGTATTCAAAATCAAGCAACGAACAAACCTAAAAATATTCCTACTAATAAAAACACATGGTAAGAACTTGCAGAACTGATCGTGCTGGACTGCGGTATGATTTATCTCTGCATGTACAGATACGTCCTATTAAGACAGTCTGCAATTAATACACAGAAATTACTGTGCAGCCCTTGAGAAGGAAATGGAACAGAGTCCACAAACTGATAGCTGAAGACATGAGAAAGAGGGCACAAGCTGAGAAATGAAAGAAGCAAGAACAATGAACAGTAGCAAACCAAATGTATTAAGAAAAAAAGCAAAAGGGGGAAAGAGAGGGAGTCTGGCAGACCCAGACCTGTGCTACCTCACAGCTGGAATAACAGTACATCTTGAATTTGCAAGACTTCATCTTTCCAATTTCTTTCAAGCTACAAACCGATAACAAGCAACTGTTTATCTTATTTATACACATTCATAAGTCTACCAGTTTGATAATGGCCTCTTTTTCCAGCCTTGCTGACAACCTCAAACCTTGGTTTATTCATCCTTTTTCTCCTTCCATCTATCTTCTTTCCGAGCTCAGCTTTTTATTCTCAGTGTCTTTTAATATCGACATTCAACGTATCATTGTCCTCGGCATTAATTTTTAATATTAAATTTGGTTGATAGCATGATGTGACTTCTTATTAGAACATTTTCCCAGCTCCCCAGCTTTCAGCAACTACACAAATGAAATCTCAATTTGCACTTATTTAACTGGAAGTATAAGCCCAGTCTTTTAAAAGAAGATGTTTTCTTGGGATTAT
The DNA here is from genome assembly GCA_008658365.1 of Alca torda. Classification (NCBI taxonomy): domain Eukaryota; kingdom Metazoa; phylum Chordata; class Aves; order Charadriiformes; family Alcidae; genus Alca; species Alca torda. The sequence continues at coordinate 19,527,596 of CM018079.1, read as the reverse complement.
TTTTTTTAAATATACTGAGACCTCAGCAACCCAGAGCAATTCAAAATAAGCTCTATCTGCAAGCACAGACACAGCCTAAGTGTTATCACAGGGGGACCAGCATGAGCAAAGTTCCTTCTAGCACACAAATTAGTGGCTGCCATCCAAGAACAACTGGGAAAACTGTAAGATTCAAGTGACAGTTCCTCTAAGGACATGTTCTTGAGCCCAGTGAAGACAGGTGAAACCCCTGTGTTGTGTTAGATAGCTTTGGATCAGAACTTAGTATACCACACAGCCATCTCTTTTGTCACTTAGGATGATTGCATTCGAGTGACTTAACCTTTTAACAACCGTCTCAAGAAGACAATTAAGAAGACAATTTTTCCAGTTTTACTTGGGGGGGTGGGATCAAATCAAATCATGCTGGTGCCCACATATCCATATCAGCTTTCCAATTATCACCTGTATCAGTAAGATGAGACTGGCAAAATATGTCCGAGTCTCTGGTCTCATGCTGTACATGCAACTGTGTCCACTCCCTGCTATATGCACTCTGGTTATTTACACTCACACATATCCCTTCATGTTTACCAAAACAGGAATACAGACATTAAGATAGAAAAAGATTCACTTAAGATTACAGAAGAGAAAAAAAGTAAGAACTGTATTTTGTAAGAAAGATCAGTTTTGTCCTGTCATTCATTAATGCAAATCAATTTATCAAAGCTATTACGGAACCCCCTGATATTTTTCTAGAAATGAGACACAGGAAATTAATGATTTCTAATTCTACAGGTCTCCGATCATGGTGTCTTGCTTATGCAGACCTCTACCACAAGAATATGAATTCCATTGTTGCAAACCTTAGGAACACCTGCAGCCCTAGTCAGTGGCCTAGAAACAGTGGTAGAAAAGATAGAACCACCCAAAGAACTCTTCCTCGTGTCATAAGTAGCCTTTCAGATGACTTGGGAGATTCAGTATGCAGAGACAAGAACTTGCACCAAGTGGGGCTTTGCAAGTCAGAAAGCTGCTTTCTAACAGCATGCCCTTTTATGGGCTTGCAATGGTTTGCACCCCTCGATTGAAGAAGTGCATGCTCCTCAGGGCAATGCTTTTGCCAATTCTTAAGCAAACACCTTTATAACAACACCTTGGGACTGACCACTGCCCATTTGCGGTTCAACACTCCAGTTTTCCGCAAGTGATGAGACAGAGACACACTAGAAGACAAAGGAAAGTCAGTCTGTACCTGGGCGGTTGTGTGGTTGACTATAGCCTTCCCAGGGGAGGAGGGTGCTGACTGCTGCACTGTGAGGATCTGCTGTCCTAACGCTACATTCAGTGGGACGCCCACCGTCTTCTGGGGGGAGTTGGGAGGCTGGGAGGCCACTGACACCACTGTTAGCTGCTTGGCAAAACAAAGAAGCAGTTTAAATCTCTGTGCAGGATACAAGACCCTGTACATATACATTTCTCCTTCTCATGAAAGTACAGTTTTCCATCAGTACAAAGAGTTCTTCCTGCGAACAACGGTGCTGTATTTAATCACAACTCACATGGGTCTGACCATGCAACAGCAGCACATAGACATGTTAGAAATTTCAAGGCATTGCTGGTTTCCAGCACCAAAAGGTCCCTGCAGAAAGATAGTGCTGCTTCTGGTTTGGCTTTTTTTTTTTTTTAAAGGAAGCTGACACTATTGTCCATTGTCAGGATGGATTTTCTGAATAACAGCTTTATAATCAGTCCCATGGCTGCTTCATCATAAATGGAAATTCTAAAGGAGATCTGTGGGGAAAAGAAAATATCTCACCTTACACTACTGATTCAGCCAAAGTATATAAATGTCAGTATTTTCAAATCTAGTTTCCAGATTCCCATAGAGATCCAGTCTTCTGATTGCATTTCTGCATAGTGCAGTGTTTGAGTACTTTATTCTGTATAGCCACAGCCCTTCCAAGGTTGGTTTTCTACTTTTTATTCTAAACTTCCTTCTTTATGTTTTAAGGAAGCTCCCAATTCTTGAAAACATTTGCTTTTAAAAGATACTTAGAATTACTTATCTACAGTAGATTCAACTTGTAACCCTAAGGAGTCTTTTCACCCCCACTCATTAATTTTGATTATGTTTTTTTTTACTTCTTCCTCATGTTGCTTCTCTCACTAATAATTCTCAAACACAAGCCCTTCATTCCATTTGTATAACACTACACAGCTAAAGCACAGCCAAACTAAGAGAATTCTTTACTCTTATGCCAGTTTTTATACTGATATTTAGTTTGCATGCACTATGCCTCTTGCGCCCCCCCCAATTCTTATTTTCTCCAGACAGTTTTATAAAGTCTAAAAATACAAGCGTCACCATGACACTCGTCTATAATGCAGCTTACATTGGATGAGTTAGCTTTTCTATGTATTGCCCACCTGTGCCAATCTTCAGCTCTGTATTTGTCAAGGACCACTGCAAATCTCATTTACTTCAGATGTGATTAGGGAAGACTAAATTATCTATGCAGTGGCAGGCAATGGTTAATAAGTGCTGACCTATTAGCATCACTGAGGTCTCCTCTTAAACAGTCTGTTAATTTTTTATGGAGGCATTAAAAAAAATACTGCTTGAGCACTTGGCTAAGAGAGAACAGCTGCTCTTGGAATGGATGCTTAGGGAATGGAAAGAAATCGCAGAAATGGGGAACTAATGCAGTAATGCATATTTACTTAAAGCCACAGTAAGGGAGTCAATTGCAAAAATTCTAGCTTAGGCCATTACCATCGAGCATCGTGATGAGCAATGGAGACTCTGGAGCAGCGGGATCATAAACAGCTTGTAGCAAAGACAGAGAGCTCCATTCAGACCACTGCGCAGGAGGGACAGAAGGCTGCAGCCAGAATCAGGTTCTTACCTTATTAGGGGATTTGAGTGGCGAGATAGCTATTTTATTCGGCGTCTGTTGTGTTGTTGTACTCAGAGATGATCCAATGACTCCACTGTCAGAGATCGTTATTGTCTTTGGTGGTGTTCCTGGAGCAGACTGTGAAAGAACCCTACCTATAAACAACGAAAATACCATCAGCTCCAGTTATGTCCATTTACTTTAACTTTTAAAGCAAAGTTTTCTCTGCATATTGTGCAATTGATCCCTACTTCTGAGAGTGTATTACCTGGTAGGAAGGACGTTGGCATTCTTTAAGTTAGGTTTAGCAACAAAGAAGAAAATAATTTGGCATTATTGCAAATAAAAAGACAGTTCACTGTGGCTTGAAAAAGCCAAAATGTACATTGAGCTTTCCGTGACATTCAACTGAAAATTGTTTAAAGCTAGGACAGCATCCTGAGGCATGCAGCCCTCCAATACACCTGTGCTGCGCACAAACATCCAGCCAGCTGGCAGTTTCCTAGGAACTCCCTGGGCTGCTGCCCATGTACAGAGAAACTGAGCACCTGTGGGGAGCTACTTCCTTTTAAAACCTCAGCCATGAGAAATAAGCTATTTTACAGTGACCAAGAAAAAGATGTTTGGTCTGTCTACACTCAACTCTAAGGTGTTTTTCTTCATTGTGTTGGTGGTTGTTTTTTTTCACTGCCTAACAGACCATACGACACTCTTGTGAAAATATTAGTGGTAGTGTAATTCCACTAACTATCTGCTTTTACAATGGCAAAAAAGGTTAAATATGAAAACCAGCAGCTCCAAATCATGAAATCAGTATCAGGAATATTACAGAATTCCCATATTGGAAAACAGACTTTTTTTTTTTTTTTTCATACTTTTAAGATTCTTTCCAAAGAGTGCTGCTTTCCTCTGCTGCACTTTGGTTCAGAAATTAATTTCTGTCATTGCTTCTGTCACCCGTTCTCTTCGTACTACATTTATAAAAATAAGCAATACACACCAGCATAGCTTTTCCATCCGAAACCTACTACTGGCATGCCAATTAAACCAACTGGAACTAACAAGAAAAAGCATCATCCTCATGGAAAGCTGCCTTCCTCTGAGGTCCACGTGCTCTAAAATAATCTTCACTTTTGTGCAGCCTAAGTAACAGTACAGATAGTTGCCAGCAGTTGCTAAAGCCACATGCAACCTGAAAAATATCAGTCTGTGGGAATTTTACCATCTACAGTATTCAATGCTTTAAATTTGTGGGTTTTTTTCCTGATGACAGCTTTAACTTTCTCACTACGTCCCTTCTGTATCTCTTGGCATCAGCTTCCTAAACAGAATCTGGCTGCTTATATTGACAAGTCCTTCAAATTTACATCTTCCACCTCAGTTTGCAGAAATTCCCAGGCAATTAGAAATATTTATCAGATTCATAAAAACACACATTAAAAAAAAAATCAAAACACAACACACAAATGTTACACCTTCCCCAACGCGATGCCAGCCTCTCAAAGCTGGCAAGCTGCACTGGCTGTTTGGGATGGCAAGCGGAAAGCCAGATGTTTAAAAAGATTTCCCTCTCAATTACAGAAGCATCTTCACCTCCCAGGGATGCTTCTCTCACAGGCTCAAGACAGGTACTCTTGATTTTCCAACATATCGATTTAAAAGCTGGAATTTTGTAACATATCTGCTTTTCAATATTATGCAGGTATACTTTCGCTTGGACATTTCCCTTCACTCTGGAGGCAGCAAACTTAAAACCAAGCTCTTGTTAGAGAGCTTGTTATTTTTGGTGTGGATCCTTACTGTTTACCAATTTTCATGTATTGGCAGATGAAAATGTAATGCAGCTCCAAGTGGCTCATTTTGTTTTTTAATGGTTTTGAGGTGTTTTTTTTTTTGTTTGGTTGGTTTGGTTTTTTGAACACACAAACAGCTTAGTTCAAATATTTACAAATATAGTGAAGAAGTCTTGTTATTCACAGGTCTGTACATTTGGTAGGGAATTGTTTGAGGAAGTGGAAAAACTGGGGAGTGGGATGGGGAATCCCTCTTTCACCTGAAACACAAGTCGGGCTTCACGGTGCAGGCAGCCTGACGGCTCAAGGAAAAGATTATGTTTCAGTTATGTGCCACCCACTTGTATCTATCAAAGTTTTGAATACAGGAGACAGTTGCATTCTTTTTAAAATCAGCTCAAGTCCCAGTTCTGTAAAGGTTTAACACATTTGTTTAAATATGTGGAAAAGATTTTAGGCCTACTTGGGTTGGTCAATCTGAAAGCAGTTGAAGACATCCTTCCAAGCTCTGAAGATGACTCTGGCTTCCTACGTTTGTCCTTTTGATAATTTACATGTCTCAGATGTTACTTGCATACATGCAATGATGCATTTAGCAAGGGACACATCAGTCCCACGGCAGGTTTTTTCTTTAATTATTTTTTTAAAGGACACAAACATAGATTTTTTTTCCAGGGACAAACCTTTATTTGCCTTAATTACTTTCTTAAGACTTCTCTACGATGTTTATTTTTGAAGTAGGTGAGCAACTTAACAGAAAGAAGACAGATTTATTCACATTTATGTGTTATGTGGATGTATTACATTTAAGTCCAAATATAAGCAGATTGAAGTAATACAAGAGCATGTGTCTCCTTTTCCCTCTATGTATTTATATAAGGTATCTACAAGTACTTTCTGTTTATTGAGTAGTCTCTGTCTGTGAGGTATTTTTTTCTCCTCCCTAAAATCCAGAAAACAAAAGCATCTTACAGTAAAAGCAAAATGATCAAACTCTACAATCACAAAGATAATTCTAAACAAGCAAAGCATAAAGGTACCAACAACTGCATTTATCTGCTTCTACCCGCAAAATACTCTGCTGATTTCTTTTTTTCAATTCCTTGAGGTACTCCAACAGAAACCATAGTAAAAATCATCGAGGCAGAAAAATTTCTACAGTCACCATCTCTTTGAACAGCCTCTAAAAAACGGTAAAGCAAAACAAGTCAGAGTAGTACAACCTGCAATGACTGGTGACACTTGAGTGGTCTGCCCTGTAACAGCTTTGCTGTTGACGGGTTTTGCAAAGATTAGCTTGGTGATCACTGGGCCAGAAGTTGGGGTTCGTGTCTTCTTCGCAATCTGAAACATGGAGGAAAAAAAAAAAATCTAAAGTAACTCGAGCATTTTGGATCTAAATTATTGTATTAAGTACATTAGAAAATAAGAAGGGCAATGTTTGCCCACATGATTAGAATAATAATTGCTTCCCACGTTTCACCTCCACTTCTCACTATGGAGAGAACTAGGATATCATCCATGCCACTTTAGAAAACCAGCCACCAAAGCAGGATAGCCAAATCCCTTACAGCTTTTTTGTATGATCTCTCTCTGTGCAAACATACCTCATCTTCAAGATGCTGAAATTGATTACATGCTGTTGGTTTATATAGAAATGTTAAAAATAAGTGCACAACTCTCAACATTTGAAGCTTTAAAAAAAGTAACATATCTTTTTGTCAGACAATCAGGACAAAACTTGTTCCTCGAGTGATTTAAATGACAACTACTGCTCTGAAATATCTCTTTACCTCCTCTGACACAGCAGCACACTTTTACCCTGCAAATTAGGAAACAGCCTTCTGCAACAGTTCTCAAAAAGGCTGTGGATCATCAGTCCTTGAAAGTATTGGGTACTCACTAGCCAAGAACAAATCTGTTGGCTACATCCAGGTACAAGGGGGTGTTTTTTTCCTTCCATGATCCAGTCTCCTGAAACACAGCTGGACCAGGAACACACAGATGCAATTCGATGAGACCGATCACTTCAGCTTTAAATTTTTTATAAGCAGGGTTTTAGAGTCTTAAACAGGACTTTTTCCCCTTTTCCACACTGACAGAAGTTAACTACCAGATGCATTTATCATAATAGTTGCTATACACCGGAATCTAGCTGGTGAACAGTTCAATTAAGAGGCTGACTTCTTTCAAAGACTATTTTAACCTGCCGACTGCAGAGGCTGCCTGCAGATGCAGACCATGACTAGAATCTTCCCTGAGTTCAAGTGAGCACAGTGGAAGGCATTACTGAAGCCCTTACACTTACCCACCCCACAGGTCACACCTGTGCTACCTCTCCACCACACATGCCCAGCCACATCCCATGGGCACCAGCCACCAATTCCAGCAGTATCAGAGAGGCACAACATCGGCATCCGCGTGGGGAACCACCACTCAAAGATGCAGAACCACCTTTGTTACTCAAGTAGCTAACTGGAGAAATCTCACTGATGTGTAAAGATACAGAGATGACAGCTACTTTTAACAGCCTGAGAACATTGTGAGCGCTTAAATGAAGCAACTGAGTAGGCTGGATGTTATGGTTTCCTACACAAAACCCTATTTATATAATTTGCTGACTGAAAACACCTCCTTTACAGTAGAGTAACACCAAAACATTCAAAGTATTCAGTAGCACGTAATAAATTCCCCAGCTGCCCTGCAAAGAGCACGCGTGAGGCTGTTTCAGCTCCCAGCAGCACACACATAGCACGACTGGGGAAGCTGGAGCTCACCCTGGCTATGGCACTGGAGCCCTCCAGCCTCCCATGGAAAGCAAACGCCGCCTCTGCATGCCTAAGCTGTGACCAGCCAAGGGAAGCCAGCAATGAGCAGCTCTGACACCAGGCAGTGCCAGAAAACAGACCTCATTTAAAGGAAGCCATGTGTTGCTCCACAGTTACAGTACAAGTGTTCCTCAGAGGAAACCTCTGCCTCAGACCATCAGCAGGTAAAGGTCATTTGTCAAAATATGCCGCACCCAGGCCTCATTAGCTGCTTTATAGGTGGCATACAATAGTCAAGGCTTAAAATGAAACTTAGAATAAGAAAAAGCCTGCTCCTTTTGGAGATACATTACTTAAAACTTTGAAACATAAGTTGTTTGAAGAAGGACACTTCATTCACAGTCCAGTTTGCAAATTTAAGTTGAAGCCATTTTAACATTTCAGGGATGCAGTTCTCTTAGCACATAAACAGCTGATAGATGAGCAGGCCTTTTATCAGTAAATTTTTTTGTAAATTTGCAGACATTTTGATTTTTTGATAAACACCCTGCATTTCATGTGCTTGATTTGATATTTCTGTGCTGCTGAAATTAATCTTACCCTGCCATAAGGTATTATTGTAACTCACCTGCTATTGCTTTTACTCTCTGAAGCGAGGGCAAAGTCTGGCTCAGAATGTGATCAACATCCAACACCAACAGCCAGCTCTGGACAACAGCAGTCATTTCCCAGTAACAGTCAATAAGTGTGCTCAGGTAACTTACATGAATACATTTGAAATACTAGCTACCTGTTAACATGAAGTATTTCAGAAAAAATGTAAAAATCCCAAACCAATAGCTGGTCAACACAAGTAGCCCTGCTTCCCTCAGACTCAACTTGCAATACCCTCCTCAGATAAATTCCCCCTTGCTTTTTGGGTGAACCGTTTGTCTACAAACAAGGAGGTCTAACAAACGAGTGAATCCCTTCAGGGCTTAGGAAACATGACAAAACTCAAAATATGGTTGGTTATAGGTGAGGAACAGCCCTTGGCCCCCAGCTGCAGCCAATGTACTTCTGCTCTTACTTGCTGCTAAGCAAGCCTTTCTGAGGTTTTTGCCATTGGAGCCAATAACCCCAGCTACCTGTGACAGCTTTCTAGGCATCTGTGGGAGCCTCGCTAGCCATTTCAGTAGAGACTGGAGAAGGCAGAGGAAATAATCAAGATGACAGACTGCCCCTTTGACACTTGAGAAAGAGCAAGTTCTCTGGAGCCCTCTGCCATTGCCTGTACTGATCACCAGAAGCTTAGCATTATTCGTCTGCCTATGCAAGCTAAGCATGCTCTCTGCAAGTTACTTTGAGTTAGACTGCAAAAATATTTCCTGGGGCAACAAGCTCTTTTGTAAGAAAACTACTGCATTTAGAAGCACACAGCAACCTTCTTCCCCCTAGAGAAGTAAAGAGATTTATCTGCAAGCATCTTTAACTACAGGGTCAATTTGTGTCTTCCTAAGCACTCTCCCCTAAACAAGATGAATTAGCAAGTTTCTACAGCCGGACTTTGTTTTCAGTTGTCAAACCGTGTTCTGTTCATACAGAAAAAGGCACATACATTCCTCACATTTACTGCTGGACTGAATACCCACATAGTCAGCTACCACACAGGAGCTAACATACTATAAATCCACTCCCGAGATAAGCTCATGGGAGCTTGTCCATGTAGCCACACCCTATGTAACTGATATTTGGCATAGTATGAAAAAATCAGGGACTCTAGAAATAGGAGAGAAGAACAGTGTATTGCAGACAAGATGAAGAAACTGAGCTAGGAATGGGAGTTTGCTCTAAGGTTAGGGAGTGCACGAGGTCACTTTTCCATGACTAGATGAAGCCACAGTGATGGCTTAGCAATTGTCTTACCATGGTAACAACAAAGCTACAGACACATAGATTTAACTGCTGAAAAACGGAAACAGTTACCACATCAGCTCAAGTTAGACTAGCTTAGTGACAGCAATCGGAATGGGTCTGAACACCTAGTTGAGAGTCGTCTACAAGGCCAAACTCCTGCTTAATGCACTCGGTTTAAAGTAGTACACCAGCAGGCACATTATTTTTAAGCCTGTATGCAGGCAGGAGCCACAGGCTGAAAGCAGATGCACTTGTCCAGAAGTTTTGTACATACATTCAGGACAGTGGTTTCAACTAAATCAGGACAAGCTGCCAAGGGACAGTAATAAACCTCTGGATATAGATGAAGCCCAAGGTCCCGCCACATTTTACACCTCTCACAGCCTTATACCTCTAAAAGTGTAATCAGAGAAAGAGCCGAATTCCAAGGAACATTTTGCTCAACTCTATCAATTATGCTTTTTCTCACGTGCTAAGATTTCAAATGTCAGATTATAGCAAAGCTATATTAGTTTCTCTAATGACCTGCAAAGCCCCTAAAACAGTGAGGATGTAAGGAGAACTGAAGAGAGCCCTCTGTTATTTAATCTTTTACCAATTCACTTTTCAGCACCAACTTGAAGTGCTGTGCTGCCTTGCCTCTGAAATACCCAATTCAAAGCTACAAGAGATAAGTTACACAAGACCCTTGGGAAGCAGGGAGGCATTCACAGCTTCCTTTTCCACTCACTAAAAGGTTAAGAGACTTGTTCAAGATTATTAGGTAAACACAAGACTTCATTTTCTAAGCCAGGGACTCCATGCATGCGTTACCTCCCCTGTCATTCACGACAGGGTAGGACCATGAATCAAAGAATGATTTAGGTTGGAAGGGCCTTAAAGGTCATATAGTTCCAACACCCCTGCCATGGGCAGGGACACCTCCCACTAGACCAGGTTGCTCAAAGTCCCATCCAGACTGGCCTTGAACACTTCCAAGGATGGGACCTCAACAGCTTCCCTGGGCAACCTCTTCCAGTGCCTCACCACCCTCATAGTGAAAAAATTCTTCCTAATATCTAATCTAAATCTACCGTCTTCCAGTTTGAAGCCATTACCCCTCATCCTATCACTACATGCCCTTGTAAGAAGTCCCTCTCCAGCTTTCTTGTAGGCCCCCTTCAGATACTGAAAAACTGCTATAAGGTCTCCCTGCAGCCTTCTATTCTCCAGACTAAACAGCCCCAACTGTCTCAGCCTGTCCTCATAAGAGAGGTGCTCCAGCCCTCTGATCATCTTCATGGCCCTCCTCTGGAGTCGCTCCAACAGGTCCACATCCAGTCTCCTGCCTAGCCTCATATACCTCTCTGATACTTCAGTAATTTTGTACAGGGAAAAGCACTGTCTGTGAAGTGCTAATGTAGTCATCTTCCTTGCAGTATTGGGTACTTATAACCAACTGAATATTGCCTTCTTGCTTTTCATTTCTAGTTCCTCCTCTCCTTACAGGAAAAAAGGAATACCAGGTGTTAACAATTCAATCTGTTTTGCAAATGGAAGCAAAGGTTAAATAAAAAGAGACCACAACAAAACAAATTTACTCAAACTGCAGTTAACTAGATTTACAAACGGATGCAAGTCCATTTGTAAGTTTCTATTAAGGAACCTGTAGAATTCCTAACGACAAACAGTAGAGGTCAATTGCCAAGTTGCTGTATTTCAGTCACTGATGGCACAGGTGATCTCATGCAAGCAAAAGCACATCACAGCTAAGTCATTCTCCTCAGTTTCCTGTATCTGTCACCTGGCAGCGAGTAACTGAAGCGAAGTAACAGGAACTGATCCACTCTTAAATGTTCCTATTTAGTCAAGAGCAGAGGCTTTTTTAAAAACTATAATGACAACCATATCATTAATAATCAAGGTACAAAAATAAAAGTATTTTAAGAAAATTGATATGATTCAAACAGCCATCGTTAAACATGTTTTACACAGGTATAATGTAGCAACAAAAAAGGAGAAAGCAAAATCAGTGGAGGGATCATCTGCAGCTTTAAAACAAAACATCTTGAGAGTTGCTCCCATTTGCTTGCCTTGAAATACTAGTTGGTGAACTTACCAGTTGGCTAATAACATGCTTAGAAGTTTGTCCTTTTTCATGTGCAGCAAATGAGATTTATTAGCATACTTAGTTTAATTTCTCATCTCATTTAGACTGTAAAATATTTTTCCACCACAACCCACACTGAGTTTTACTTTTCCTTCACTTTCATGATGTCTTATTTCTGCCTCACTGCCAACTAGAACAAAGTCACTTGCATTTAGTTCTGCCATATACCAGATGACAGTCAGACCCTTTGGGTCATAACCCAAGTCTTTTCAACACATTTTCAGGTGCCAGCAGATTCTCTGTGGTTTCAAATATCTCAAGATCCATGCCAGAGACTAGGAACAAGATCTTGAAGTGTCCAGCTTATGATAGCGTCTAGTCTATCAGTATTTATTAACAATCTTAACTAAATTTGAGGCAGACAAGATATACCTTTTTGTTCTTTTTCAAATGCTAGAAGGTTTTTTTCAGAAAGTTTATTTAAAAAAAACCCTAAACATAATAGGCAGAAGCTACTCTTTCATACAGGAGTAAAGCAGTGTACACTTTGACTAAAGAACAAAAGGCATATAGAGTTCAATCCAGTCTTCCTGAAAGCACGTAGAATTTATTTTTATATAATGAAAATAATGGGGAAATTCTCTTCAACTTACTGAATTTTAATAGCTCACTTTCTCTGAGGCAAATCTTAAGTTTCTAGACAGTAGCTAGAGGTAAAGGGCATAAAATGGTAAATGCATCCACAGATGAAAGCATGGGCTAAGAGCAGCATTGTATTTTTTAATACAAGGAGTAAATGCAAAGGTTGAAAGTAACCATGTGTTAATCAGTGAAGGAAATGGACAACAGTTGCAGCAACAAAATTGTCTTTAAGAAGTTTCACCAGCATAACTCACTTTACCTGTACTGTTTTTAATTGCTGTGTCTGCAAAACAGAAGGCTGGGCCGCAGTGTTTATCAGCTGACTTCCTTGCGTCAAAGCTGAGACACCAACAACAGGTTTCACTTCTGACCGACCTCCAATAACAACTTTAATCTGCTGGCCTTGTACCTTGGAGTCTCCACCTGGGGCTTGGGATGTGGCCTTCTGCGCCTGCGGGAGTTGGCTGTGGGGTAATGCTAAAACAATAGGCTGGCCAGACTTGCCCAAAGTTGTTACAATTAGCTTTTGCCCATCCGGTTTAATACTCTGATTCCCTATTTTAATATCAGCAGTCTTGTTCAGAATAATTTGATTGGCTGATATAGTGACGGGGGTCTGAACACCAAGTTTATGGAGGCCACTTGGAAAGGTAGGCTTTACTACTGCATTCACATCAGTCTTTGGGGTTGTGGTGTTCACTATCACGTCGCCTGAGTGATTGCTGGGTGCAGTAACTGATTCTGTAGTGACTGCGGCCGTAGTTGTCGCTGAGGAGTCACTGGTGGAGCTTATGTTCACTATTTCTTCCAGTTCTGTTTCCATGGGAATAGAATCTCCCATGGGGGACGACACGATAACTGCCTCGATGCTATCGTCTTCCACCAGAGTTATACCAGTGTCCATTATTTCCTCAGGGAGCAAGCTGCTGACTTCTGCTGAAACCACCTCCATTTTAGCAGTTGTGGCAGTGATGACCGGAGCAGGTACTGCAATGATATTTTAAAAAGTTACTGGCTTCCAGAACATACATTTTCAAAGCTTTATGAATAGTATTACCAAAGAAGAAAATATAGTTGCAGAAGTTTTTTCAGATTGAAGGTATTGTACATGCACAGGAGGGATATAAGAAAAAAGTTGTTATCAAAACATAACACAGCAAGCTGAATTTACTCTCAGCAAGAATTTATATTAAACCTCTTCAGCATAATTCATTGAAGTCAAATCAAGGCATTGACTTGCTATGGATTACCAGTCCACCCTTGACAACACAGTACACAAAGAAGTACTGTTTCCCCCTGAGACACGAGCACCTTGTTCACAGACATTTAAGCTTACTGAAATATAAAGCAAGAGTTAGACAACTTTAAAAATCCAGCAGATGGTAACGGCTTTTCTCATACATGTCAACATTGATTAGCAGGTTATCTTGCCTCAAGAGACTTTGTATCCGTACCAGATGTAACAGGTTCATTTTTACCAAATTCTCATTTTGGAAATCTCAGAAAAACAAACAGCTGCCTAGTGACAGGCTTTAATGACCCCACAAGCTCAATCAACCGCCTATGTACCCCAGAACCTAGCCAAAGCCCTGCCCTTCCAAGATGAACAGATAATTCCTCTATGCTTGCCTCTATAATGATGAAAACAGCAGCTCAATAATTTTTTCCTCAATACACACAAGAAAATACAAAGCCCAAATTCATGATTAATTTGAAACGTGTTCTAAACACAAACCAAAGAACACCCCATTTGAAAGAAAATGGATTTTTTTTTTTTTAAGCTGACTAGTAAGAGTGACCAATTTATATTTAAAAAGCCTACAGTGAGATTCAAAGTTGGAATCACTTCCCACTTAAGAAACCTTAAAGACTTTGCTGGAAATGGTCACATCTACCACTTAAAACTGTATCATTATCAGAGGCTGAAAACAGATCAGTTTAATAAGGCATCTTCCCCACTTGCTGACCCCATCAGCATGCTTGAGTACTGGATAGGCAAGCACACTGTGTGGGTATGTGTACACACTCTTGAATACTCATTATAAGCTCAAGAGGACAGGTTCCTTGCAAATTTGTTTTCCTACTTGCTAGCAAACGCAGAGCTGGGTTATTTGTGCTAAGCAACATTCATAATTAAGGAACTGTGCCACTGAAAACATTGACCAAATGCAGACGTGACATTGATTCCTCTGGAGTCACTGTGGTTCCACTTTGCACAGCAGCTAACTACAGAACAGCTGCATTTCACCCACAAAGTAGAAGGATGGGGAAAAAAACCTGCTATAATCTGTCTAGTTTCCATGCCAAGCTCAAGAGGCTGTGCTGGAGCAGTCCATGGTCTTCCTGACAGTGAAGGGTGCCGTCCTGATTACCCTCACATCCAGAGTACACGCCATATCAAACTGCCATGATACTCAAGAAGCCTGAGCTGTGAAAGAACTCGTTCAGACGACTGACAGTCAAACTCACACACAGCTCACTTATTGGCAGGTATTTAAAGATACAAAGTTATCTGATGTCACTGCCAGAAATACCTCCTTTGGAAAGCATTTCTCCCAAAGTAATGCCAGTACAGCTTGCAGTGATGCCAGCCCCGGTAACTAGCACTAGACAAAACAGCTTACTTTTAAGGACACATTAGTAGCACTACCACATTGCTGTCTTGAAGTGAAATTAGTTAACTGCATACAAGATTACACAAAAACAGGAACAGTAAAAGCAGACTGTTTCAGCAAATAAAGGCCACTAGCTCTCCTCCTGAGCTGCATTGCTTTATTATCTCCTCATCAACCTGCATGGGCTGGTGTCTTAGATCTTACAACCTGGAATTATTTAAGACATGCCCCCCCTCCCTCCCCCAGTTCTACACTGACAAGCACAAGGGGCTTGGATCCAGAAGTTAGACTCCTAGGGTCAACTGCAACCCAAATAATGATTGCCTCCGTGTTTGAAAAGGAGGGAATCGTCTAAATCAGACAGTGGAAAGTCACCATATGCAGTAGTGACAAATAATTTTAGATTACGTGCTTTAGGTTTGCATTTGGTACAAGTTATTCCCAAAAACATTAAAAGTATCTTTTAACATTATGACCATAAAGTATTTACGTATCTTTAACTATTTATACAGTTAAACAGTTATTTATATTCTTCATTCGTACCATTTGGTTATGTTACAAAGCTGAAAACGGTTATTAAACACCTATATCTAGTTGAAAGGATATTTATATTAAAGTGTATGGAGTCAGAGTTTTAGACAGTGTTCTGACTTCAAAAAAAACACTTGGAAGTCAGAATGCAGAAGGAAAAGAAATACATTACATCAAGTCTGGAATCAGAAATTGACGAGTTAAAAGAAAAGAAACATTATGCATGGTTACTGGATTAACAGCTTATGGTCATCACATTAGGAGATTTTACAGTTGGCTTCCATTAATGTATTCAGGCTAGTGTCATCAACAACAGCAAGAACAGAATCACAATGCAACCCACTTATTCTATTTCTTCATAGTTTATTGGATATGACTGAAATAGATACATGAAATGCAACAATGAAAATCTCATCCTAGCTATATGAGAGGTTGCTGTCATCAAAGGCAGCTTCAACATCTCAGCAGATTTTACTTCTAGGTATTTAGCCAGGATTTCTCAACAGTTCAGCTGTTCATTTTTTTTTTTCTAATGCTTTTATACCAAACACACACTGTTTCCATTTTTCCAGCTCCTCTACTAAAGTGGATTCCAACAGTAAAGGCATGCCAACCTCTTTTAAGGTTCTAACAGCTTTGAGATCTTCACGACAGGGTAGAAGATTATTTTAACTATTTAAAAAGACTTGAAAGTTTCCTTAATTTCTGCAATTATGCTTTGAGTCACTTGATAATGCAAGAGCTGTACCTATAACACCCAAAAAAGATGCATCAGTAAGCGTTTACACTTTTTTAGCTCAAAACCTGAAGAAAAAAAAAAAACCAAACAATCTAAAGGAGTGGATTAAGCACTCCAAGGAAGTGGATAAGTACATTATCAGACCGGGGAACTCTACACAAATTCTAGGATCAGATTACTAAATAGATAATTTTAGCCCACAAAATAATGACCATACAACTAAATTAAGAATTCGAGAAGAAATTCAAGTAATGAAGATCTGTTTAGAAAAAGACTGTCCCCGCATAGCTCAGGACACCCAATCAGCCAAACACAGATAAAGAAATAGGGACTAAAGCATTTTGTCAGCAAAGTCTTAGAGCAACAACTTTGAAAAATGTTGCGTACTGTTAGGAGGAGGACAGGGACAAAAGCTCAGCTTGAGTGAGCCACTTCTGATCATCCTACCCATAGCACAGATCTCTATACTTGATATTCACAAAGAGTATATGTGTATATGAAATGTCATAAAGGGTAAAGGGAAGAGGAATAAGGAAGAAGATGTCACCATTGTTGGCAAAAATACAGAATGGTGTCTGACAAGTACCTGTGAACTCTGATCTCTTTTTTCCTTTTCTGTCACTAGTACATCAGTGCAGAATCTTTAAGAAACTAATACTATTAAAGCATCGAGATTGATTGTATCAACACCTTTGTCAAAAAAAAAGGCAAAGCAGCCACACTAAACAGGAAAAATCAAAAGAATCAACAGAATAAAGCACATTGATCTGCAAACAAGTAAATAAAATGCAAGATATGACAATGCCTGCATTTTACAGTAACTAACTGCATCTTATTACATCTCCAGAAATGTCCTCATTTCACTAAAATAACCTTCCAGTTTGCAAACACAAGCAGTTCGAGTGCAGCACTTCCATGAAGATATGTTACAAAATCACCAGTGAAGCTACTGCTGCTGAGACCAGCTTTACAGTATGTCCTGGGATGGTGCTGCATGTTAGCAAGGTCATCACAATGAAGCAGCAGACTAAGGGAATTGTGGCCCCATTAGCGGTCCCCTTCCCATTCTCTTCTCAATACACAGCACAAGCCTGGTGGCATTCAGCCATGGGCAGACTCTGGTATAACTTGACAGGTTTAAAAAACACTTGCCTGACCTGGCAATGTTCATTTTGAACTAAATTCTGAGGTGCTACTTTCACCAGAATATAGGGAACACTAGTCAGTAACAGCTTTTTTTATGAGCACCTATCTGAAAGCGCAAAAAACCCCAACCCAAAATCAAAGGCTTCATAAATGCATTAAGTCCAACAGAGCCCCTAAAATAGCAGAGATTCTCTTGGTATCAGTAAAACTGTTGCTGCATGCTAAGCAAATGCCAACTGAAACCAAGACTCTTTACCAGATACAGCAGTTAGTAGTTTTAAAAGCTGGGATAGATGCACACACTTAAGCGTAACGTTATTAAGAGCCAGAAACTGAAATACTTTCAACTTCTGAGTTAGGAACTGCAAAAACCCTTAAAAAGAAGTATGAAGAGGAATGATGAAACACCACCAAAAAATCCATACCCTCAAGAGATCACCACTGGGGTGACTGTCCAGGAGACAAATCACATGGACATGTCTAGCATATGTGAAAATAGTTACTACATCACTAACCACAAGGAGATGGAAATATTACCATATATTCATTATTACAATTTTCTTCCTGAGGGATGTAACACAGGATACAGTTTTGCAGCTACTGAAAAACAGGAAATCAGAATCCTTGCATTAAGGGACTTACGAGCATCTCCACAGACCCTTGGTGCTGCAAAGTGCCAAGACTTTTCCAAAGATCAGCAAAAGTAAGAAGACGTAAGTTTTTCACAGAATCAGCACACATGCCTAATAATTTGCAAAGTGGAAGGGAGATAGCTGCAGTCTCTTCCAAGGGATTTACTAAGCCGGGTGGGGGAAAATGAGGTTGTAAACTACGGTCAGATGAATAGCAGAAAAGTAATAGTGAACCACCTAACAAGTAACGGTTCATTGCAAGTGCAATGGACTCTAAATGCAAATGTAGGCGGAAAAAGCAAAATACCACAGTACCATCAGTTAGCCAATACAAAGCAGGTAACATTTGGCATTCCCTTTGCTGTGACAAAGATGTGACAACACCATCACTTCTCTTTCAAATAAAAGTGGAGCAGGGTACTGTCGGCAGGCTATGGCTCAGATTTGAGGATTTTAAAACTCAAAAATCCCACAATATTTGTATAAAGTTATAGTCATAAAATCAGCGTGTTTCTCTTAACTAGTAAAGGTTTAAAAACATCATTTATTTCATTCCTAAATCCATTCATAAGAACAAAAGCAAGAGCAGGAGGAAGTAGGGGAACTACAGAATGGATCCCTGATGATTTATCTGAGAAGGGCAAGATGCTGTCAGCCACATGCAATTAAAGCTTAGGTGCTTGAATGCTTTTTGTATTTTTCAGCTTCTGCTTATCTGTCCTCTCCAATAGCAGCAATAAGTAAACTCCAGAAGGCTGTTGAGCTGAAAAAAATCCATTTTTTTCTGGTCTTAATATTTAGAGATTACGCAGTTTAAAATTACCAGGCCTTGAGTAGTTGGAAGCTGCCACAAGAGAGATCCAAGTCCGACCCAATGGGAACACTACAGTAGCAATTCATTCACCTGCTCCCATTCCCCTTCCTAATATACCAGCTCTTGGGATGGAGGGGAAAAAAAGGCATCTTGCAATTATTCAACCATGAAACAGTTACTAAGCTCTGCATGCTGCTATCATTGACGTACAACACTACAAAATATTGACAGTTAAAACACAATGAGTCAAAAAAGCCAGAGGAATAAAGATGTTCTTTGTAAGCATGTTGTAAAAAAAAAATAAATAAACATTAATAAAAATCTTTTACTTGAGTTTGCAAAAATTCATGCCCTATTGTCTTCAAAACAGAAATGTTTTACCCACATATTGATATAAAATACATTTCCTTCACCACAAAAATCTTTAGTTGATCATATCCAAGCTTTAGAATTGATGCACGCAACATGACCACACCTCCTCCTTTCACCACAACCACTGCTAGAAATATACTTTAAGACTAAGCTACCCTGTGACCTGTAGCTGTTTTCTTCATATCAAAATGAATTCTCACATACAAGGAATCACAGCATGCTACCACAGAAATTAGATTACGTGCACCGAGTACTAAAAGCAATTTTTACAATCCAACTAACAAAGACCTTAGATATAGTACATAACCAAAAATCCCCATGAGTCACAGAGAACCTTTCAGGCAAAACAGAAGCTAGAGAGAAAGAGGAAAAAAAGACAACTAAGTTTTGGATGAAAGCAGCGTGTCATATAAAGTGTACATGGTTGAATTACATTACACATACACGTGAGTGCATTGCTTGCTAGAAAACTAGCATTTTAAAACACACAGATATCTAACTCTGGATTGGACAACACCCTTTTCACCAAAAGAAGAAAATACATTGCCAAATGCACCATGAATTACAAAACAAGATTAGCACAGAAGAACATTCTAGCCATTGTGAGGTACTGAGTAGTATTACTGAAAAAACCCAACAAAATGCCAAGCAGTCACCCAGAATCATTAGTATCTCAAAAACTAAACCACTTAAGGTCAAATTATTTTCCCATGCATGGCTCAGAGCTGTTATCTAGCTCTCGTGCTAGTTAAATGTCCATTAAGAGGGCAAACCATACCATTTTACTAATATTAGTCTGTATTTCAAGCAACGTCTACGTTTCAAATTTGCATATCTATCTCAATCATCAGTCGACACTTTCAGCGTTTGCTATTTGTGGCTCACAGCAAGCCAAAAACTTAGACTACCATGTTGTTTTGAAGATGGACAAGGATCAGCAACCTGATGATAAATCTGCTTCTTGAGAACTACTTAGTGCCCTTAAAGGGTGTAATCCTCAATGGTGCTACGTAAATTCCAGAATGCACTGAAGAGCAAAGGCATTACTATTATGCAAAAGCTGCCCGCCAATCTAACAGTGCAACGTTCTACAGAAGTAAAAGAACATTTGTATGTGTATATTTTTTCAAATAAACGACACATCCAGACTAAAAAGGCAGAAACACAGTAGTAATTAGGATAGCCATTTATGGTCTGATTACCAACAAATGCATGTTGTCGACCACAGAAAGATATTCCATACACATCTGTACATCCTTTTCTCTTAAAAAGGAGTGTTGAAGGCTGCTTTATCATCGTACAGTTAGTCTTAAACACTGCTTGTTTAGCACACACCTTACTTAGAGCATCTTTCCAGGAAAGAACTGGAAATAACATTCATTGCAGCAGAAAACTTCAAGACAGTTCAGTTTGGTTTCTGTAACTGGAAACAATGTGCTACTTCCAAGCAGAATTTCATGCAAACTAAAAATAAAATAGAAACCAAAAATCAGAACATTTCCCTTCACCCTTCCCTTGGTTTGCATGCCAGTTTCAGTCATTTTCACCACATACAGTAGTACAAAAGCTGAAAAACAAAACTGCACAGGTGTTCTTATGATTATTAAACACATTCTGAAGGTGCTCACTGCCATGAACAATCTCATATTTGGGTTTGTAGATCCCAGGGCCTTTACATTTAATGAAGCATTTCTAACCTTATGTTCTACGCAAACTTTGTGGTGAGACCAAAAGAAATAACCCCTAAAATAACTTCAAATTATTTTATTTCCTGTAGTGTTTCCGAGGCCAAAATTAAAGCATTAAGAATCTGAAGTTAAAATGTATATATATGCAGTGGACTTAGCTTGACTGCAAAAAAATCCCACACAGCTTAACAGATGTGAAGAGTACTTATCACTAGGCCCAATAAACACATATTTTGGTCTTTTAAATATAGCTTGAAGTAAAGGTCTTGCTTTCTAAATTCCAGACACCTCTTGAACGTGGGGCTACAGAAAAATTCAGAACACACAGCGATATCACACCAAGAACACTCTTACAAACAATAAGCATGAAATACCAAGCCATCATAGGCTTGGTATCAAGCTCCCCATAGACTTTTAACAGGCTTTATCATAGCAGGCACCTTTTAAGATTAGGCTTGCAGCCAGCAATATCAGCAAGAGCGCATTTTAGTGCTGTCTTTATGAGCAAAGGTTCATCACAACAGAATTGTAACCTACCAATTTTATTAAGACTTTGCAAATCAGGAAGCACAATGATTATGCAGTGCACATGTATACTTTAGCAGTGCTCCCGAGTCAGAAGCTACAATAAATGAAGTTCATAACAACTGAAACAAAAATGCACACACCACTGATTTCAGTTGGGTATTTCATTTCCAAAAATATCCTAACATGGCACAGAAAATAATTTTGTCCTAAAAAACTTAATTCCTTATGTGTCTTATGCAATCATATGATTCTTTTCAAAGTTAGAAGAATGCAGAGATGAAAACCAGACAAAAATCTAAGACTATGAACTGCAATGTTTTCAGGGCAGTACTGTCAAGATTTGGACAGCAGTGAAAGCTGTTATGGCCACCATTGGTTTTTAAACTTCGCCTAGAAATCTAAGTAGTCTTTCTTCATTTTTAAGTCCAAGCAAGCATCGAAAGAAAAGAAAAAATAGCTCAAACAGTTACATTGCAGTGATTCACCAGAAAACCTGCTTCTTAGCTGCAGACCACAGCAGCTCTACCAGCCTTAAACATGACAACACTTAACAAGTACAGAATATATTTACTTGCAGAAGGATTGAGCTGAAGATAAATAGCTCGCCTGCAGGCAAACTGTGACTTGGTTCAGATGCCAAAGCACACTACTACCCCCTCCCACTTTAATCTGTAGATAAAGCACTTCCATATTCCTTTGCGGGAAAACTTATTTAAATAGCCAGGACTGTGCAATAGCTGACTGGCTTTTCTGCAATGAAATTCCACCTTAAGATTGAGTCAAGAGATCAATTCAATAGCAGAAATGGGAATTTCACTGAAATCTTCATCTCTGCTCCAGAACCATGTGGGCCGCTTCAAATGCAGGCTTCTCAGACCTCTGGAGTCTCATTTATCATAACACAAAAGGTTGAAGACCTTCTGAAACACAAACTGGTAAGTTCCATTAGGTGTACATAATAAAACCAAGTTACTCTTTTGAATAAACACCTCAAAAAAAAAAATAGAATCTTACAGACAGGACTAGCCAGAGAGAGGCATTTCAGTGACTAGGACCATGCAGTATGTCTCACAGCCTTTGTTTTCAATATTGTGAAAGCAACACAGAGATACTTATTGTATCTTACCCTATCCCTGGAGATGCTTAATTCCAGACAGCATACACGAAGACCACCTGGAAGGAAGAGTTCTTTCCATTCACCCCCTGTGCTGCTTAATATATCCCTTTCTGTCCTCACAGGATACCCTTCCCGATTTGACTTCCATGGCAAGCATGCTCTACCACCAGTTGGACAAGTCACCACTAGACTGAGTTGAAACAGATCCAGAAGGTTCCTCTCATTCTCAGAATTAATAAAAGAAACAACTACATGCAAAGCCTTAATTGTGTTTCTCCACGGAAATTTTTTTTTTATGTCATAAGATCAACTTGCTCATAGCTTCCCTCTTTACTACATCTAAGATGACTTTTTAGACACACAAGAAGCTTTTTCCAGCTGTCAATTTATAATTTTGGGGATTGGAGATTAACAGTGTTGTTATATATGACAGGACGTCAAAGCTGACGTGTAGCCTTGACATCTTATCTGCTGTGACTCAGTTGCCCTAGTCAATAGCTACATTGTATTAAAGCATCAATACCCACAATGAGCTGGACACACCTGAATTAGAGGATATCTTAGCACCTGAGTAAGTTCCCCCAGAATCCAGCTCAGGACATGCACCCAAACAGCTCTGTGTCAAATCGTATGCTTTATCAGAACCAATTGAGCAGCAGCAATATGACTTACAAGTGACTATGGGATTAGTTTGTGCAAAACTGGATAGCATCTGCATTGTTGAGGGTAGTCTAGGTTCTTCTTATCTGGACAACTAAGGTAACTCTCTTCCAAGGACAAAGTTTATTTTGCAGCTATAAACAAATGTTAGAAGCATAAGCAAATATAACAACTCATGATAACAATGTCATTAAGAATTTTTGTTAAGGATCCAGCACAACCAACTTGTCAAAGTTTTTATTCAACCTATGGTTTTTTTGCTGACATAACACCAAAACTCACCTTCCCGTTCAAGAGAGAGTAAGTTCTTTTCCCAATCATTCCAGTAGCAATGGTAAAAATTCACAAGTAGCCTCCCTCTTTCATGTTTTCTGCTTCTCTTCTGAGGGAATCCATAGCTCATATGCAATTTTTAATTTTTCTCTTCACAGGAAACAAGTGACAACCTTTGCTAATGTGCCAAACCTTTGTAGTTACAAAACTGACTACAGTCTTACTACAGTCTTATTGGTCCCTCTGCTGCAGCCAGTTTGCAGCACTGGCACCAGAACTGTTCTTTGCAAGCAGAGAAAACGCCATTCTTCATTTAATGTTTCGTGTGTTAACCCAGCAAACAGAAGAAATTTATTTCAATAAAAGATTAAATACACTACATAAAACCACAAGGCTTGTAGTTCCCCAGAGATTCTTGACTGCTTGCTAGTGCAAGTGACATAGAACACCTACCTATGCAATGGAGAAACAAGCTACAGTTAAGAAAGTCAAGGTCACTTGTTTGCCTAAGCGGATTTCAACAGAAGAAAAGTAATCTGAAATAAACATATATATATATTGGGTCATTTTATAATCAAAACAAAATAAAGAAGATGCTAGTTCCTTTCCTTGTTTGCTGTGTTCTCCCATCCCTTTTTGCTAAGTACATACAAGCACACATCAACTATTCCAGGCAACTGAAACTCACAAAGATCAAATGCACTAAAAGATAGGAAATGCAGTTATAGAATGGTTTGGGTTGGAAAGCACCTTAAAGATCATCTAGTTCCAACCCCCCTGCCGTGGGCAGGGACACCTCCCACTAGACCAGGTTGCTCAAAGCCTCATCCAGCCTGGCCTTGAACACTTCCAGGGATGGGGCATCCACAACTTCTCTGGACAGCCTGTTCCAGTGTCACACCGCCCTCACAGTAAAGAATTTCTTCCCAATATCTAATCTAAATCTACCCTCTTTCAGTTTAACACTGCTACCCCTCGTCCTATCACTACACTCCCTGATAGAGGGTCCCTCCCCATCCTTCCTGTAGGCCCCCTGGAAGTCCGCTAAGCTCTTAAGAAACTCTTGACACTGAACATGGTTTCTCTCATTTGCTAGAAAAGCCTTCACAGAAGCATATGTATGCCCAAGATTTGTCCTGTACTGCTGGCATATTATCAAATGAAAGACCAAAACAGCACATAGGCGATCTTCCTGTACTACAATTCTTGTTATCAATTGCCATCCTTCAATTTTGCTACCGTTTCAATAATGGGTAAAATAGCGTCATTCATTTTATTCATTCCCCATTTTCTTACTCTTTGACACGCTACATTGTCTATAAAATTGAAAGGTTTTGTTGTAAAGCAAAGAATTACAAAAATCACTCAGCACTGCATTTTTTCAACAGTCTTTTGTTTAAGCTTGCTGAGTTAGAGCTTGCCTTAAAAAATATGTTACGAAAACAAAGAAAAAAAAAAGATTTACCTGTAAGAAAGCTGTGATTAACAAAGGTAAGTAGAAAAATTAATCGTCTAAGATTGCAAACTCACCATGTTTGCATATGTAACAGCAGATTGAAAGCAAATTGTTTCAACACAGTAAAAAAATATGCGTGTGGAACACAGACAAAATAATTTCCGTTCTCTTTCCTATTGTCTACAGAAGACAAGATATGGAGGCAGTTTGTCTGTATGCTTCCTAGAGGATCACGGTTCTACATTTATCAAATACAATACCAATGGCAAACTATAGCAAGGAAAAAACCCCAACCTCAGTCCTTATCAAATGCTGAATACATATCTAGTATAAGTATCCAGTCTTTTTTCATTGGTTACAAGGAATATTAAGAAAATATCAGGTGTTCTTCACCACAAATTTAACTGTCTATAGCCGAAAATTCAAAATAATAGTTCCCAAGGCAACCATAATTCCCTCAACCAACGCAGACCATTCCCTTCCCATTACTCTACATTCTGTTAAGTGAATGCTGCTTACGTGACACACCATACATGCAATCAGGTGCAGTGTATCAGAGGAACCAGCAACATGCATAAATTAGCAACTCCTATGTGTTGAAAGTAACAGTTATCAAGTGATACAGACCTGAGAGATCTACATGACACAGTTAGGGGTTTGGGGTTTTTTTTTTTGTTTGTTTTTAATGGGAAGAAAGATTAAGCTCATGTCACCATGGCCATGTTTATAATAGAGGATCTAGCTGCTTTCTTTTTAAGAGTGGATGGAGGAAAAAAAAAAAAAAACCAGAACAAACCAATCACTTGCCCACATACTAGTTATCCGATCCTTCTTCCCTTGGTTAGTTCGGGGTAATTTAAGCTTCCATCATAATTTTAAAAGGAAAACCAACAGCTGAAAAACCTTATCTGTCAATAAACTTGTAATTATATACTAATAAAACAAGCACCTGCTACAATTTTTAAGGATTTACTATGAAAAACATCCTAGCAATAGGATGTTGTTTCATATAGCATCCTTTGCTACTTTGACCACTGTGTGCACACGATCAGCAGCATTGCTTTCCTTATACTCCAGTTCCCTGCGCGTACTAAACCAGCACTACTGCCAAAGCTCTCCTGTCCTCCTTTGGCATCTACCTATTCATTTTCCCTCCTCCTAGCAAACATTTACATAGCTGCAATAGCAGCCCAGATGAAGTAACCAAGCCGGGTTAAAGCTAGCCATCCAAACTAAACTCTGGGCTGTCACAGCCCTGCTTTCTCCATGCTACTCATGCTGGTGTTCAACCCAGGAAGAAAACTCCACAAAGTAGCGAGCAAATTCTGGTGGGTCAGTGTGCTGAGATAGCTCAGTTCAAAGTCTCTGAGCACCACAAAAGCACCAAGAAATCACACTACAGCCAACAATCCAGCTGGGTCAGGGGGCTGAGGAAACCCATGAACCACCCTCTCCTCCCAGCGTAGCATTTATTACCCTCTGCACAGAGGGAAGGTGAAGAGCAAAACCAACTCTCTCAGTGGTGGCAGAACAGTATAGACTACGTCAAGCCATTTTGTGTAGCCTCCCTCCAATCTAGAACAAAAGCCTGGTTAGTTCTAATGCAGATCAGTCTGTAACTGTGATCTATGTATAGCTGCTTAAGTGCTTACAAAGCACAAGAAAAGGGGAAAGCATGGAAGATGAAGAGGTTGTCAGGGAAGAGCAGAGCCATCTTCCTCACCAGCAAAGCAGTAACATGCACTCATGGTATTATAGCAGTGCATAGCCACATCTTCTCCCAGATAAATGGGAGAGTAACACTTAGAAAAAAGAACACTGAAAGCAAGTACAAAACTACAAAAGCTGCCAGGAAAGCTCTGCCCAGGCACTACATTAGCAGCAATTAACTAGATTTTAAAACAGAAAGCTTTCATTTGTTTGCAGATTGTGTCGCCTGTTTCATTCAAATATTTGGGGGGGGAGAGATTAAGCTGTGTAGGTAGACCTGAGACCACTGGGAGCTTTTTGATAAAAAATAATATAAAAAAAAAACAAACAAAAGACACCAAAAAACTTTTCCGGGGAACAACAGATTAATCTATAGAAGTTTCTAAAACATTCTTCAGACAGGCTTCTTGAGTCCATAGCAGAAACTGCTGTTAACCCAAAGGAAGAAAAAAAAACTGCCAGACCATAGAGACGGGGATTGGGTACGTTCCTGGAACTCGTACAGCAGACAGAGCAGAGCCTAAAACTAAGGGCATAACCCTCATGTGGGTAGCAACATGTTCAACTGAAGAAGTATGGCTTCTGAACAGGAACAACACACAAGTTGGAAGAATTAAGGAGCCACTATCCACATCCAGATCTGGAACATGAGAAACTTGAATCTCTCGCATCATATAGCTATGCGCCCTCATCACTGATCAACGGATTATTCCGACAGTCCTGTTTTTTCTCATGCAAGAAAAACTTTTATGTTTTCTAATGTTGTCAAGCAAGAAAGCCTAGCTAGGGGCTGTACTGAAAGACACATGCTGCTTACCAGTTTTCTAAGCAACATACTCAAATGTGTATCCTAGCAAAAAAAACCTTGAATGAAGAGTTCAAGAAACATTTTCCACTTCTTATTGGGAGCTTCTGCAGCTAAGAATAAAAAACAAACCAAAACCAACCACCATGAGTTTTTCTCCTAGGTACTTGTTATGAATCCCAGCATTATAGTATACAAATTCTGAAGGACATTAAGATGTGCTTCTAAAAGGACGTGAAGTAAGAAAGCACTACCTCTATAGCACAGGAAGGGAACAGAAGTACAAGCAGACCAAGTAAAAGATAAGGAAGCACAGTTTGTTGCTGAAGCAGAAATCAAAACACACACCCCTAATCTATGTTACTGAGTCATGTTTCACCCCCCCCCGCCATGAAATATTTTTCAAAAAAGCATAAAGGAAAAGAATCTAAGGGGCTTTGACCGCTTTTCAAAACCTAAAATAAAAGTTATCCCAATGTATGAGATAACAATGTCTCTAAGGCTAAAATCTGACAGCACTCTTCGTCGCCACATTTCAAATTCACCAGTGGTTAGCAGATACTCAATCTGAAACCAGTTAAAGCTTTTTGAGAATTCTAGCTGAACCCATCAGAGGATTCAGCTACAAACTATCTCAGCTTGGACAATGTAGAAGCATAAGCAAACCAAACAGCATATAGTTCTTGATACATGATCTGAACAATCAACCTTGCATAACAAACTTTTAAAACTTGACCCATTGCAACAAGCATGAAGTACCTTTTTATCCCGTTAGAGAAGCTGGGCTGCATTTTCTAACATACTCTCCACGCCAGCCTTTAAGAGCGCTTGGCCTACAGAGCGATACAGCTGTACGTCTCTCTGTAGGTTGATAAAAGTCTATACAAGGCATGGAACCAACCAAGTTACCACTTGCTTACACATATCTAAACTGGATGTCTTAGGAAATAAAAAGAAGTATAACGCATTTTATTTTATGAAAAGATTCCCTTAGCAAAAGAAATAATCTCAGCTGATAACCTGCTACTCTTCTTGCCTCCAGTAAGCCGAAAAGCTATTGTGAATAAATTAACCACACGCACAAGACATTGCTTGTTATTGCCAGCTTTATGTAAACATTGCAAGGAATATTCTGAATTATTTCTCTATATTCAGTATTTTCTACAATAACTCTAATATATTTTAAGCAACCGTTCAAAATGATGAACCTAATGAAAAGTCATTTAAATATCTATTATTTCTTCACTTGAAATCCTAAGTCTGAGAGCTTTCCTCCTGTTCATACAATGTTCCAGAGGACAATTACACATGGTCTCAATGCCACAGTGCTTTCCACAACTCAAAACCCCTATGCCAAACGTTACATAATTAGTACACAATGTGCTTCAAAGTTAAGGCCACAAATAATTAATAACACGTTCTGACTGCCAATATGCCTCATAATGAGCAAGAGTGATGAAGAGAGAAGCTGAAACTATCCCAGAAGATGGTCCAGCTAAACTCACTCCGGACTCGGAGCCTGTCCGCGGCCGTGCAGCAGCATGCTGAATGCACAGCTACCGCCCTCACACTTGGGTGAATTAAGGAAGTGTCGAAAACACCCTACGCCGTTTCCACGGCACCCCGCTCTGCCGCGCAGAGCCCGAGCGACCATCCCCCGCGGACAAAGGCAGCGCGTCCTCACCCCGGACCAAGTCCGGTGCGGCCCCGGCAGGTCCTCAAGGCGCAGCCCGGTCCCCTCCGGCGGCCCACGCCGGCAAGTTCGGCGAGGAGAGCGTCCCCGGGCCTAAGCCGGCGGCCACCGCGTCCTGCCGTCGCCAAAGCCAGGGGGCCGGGACCGCCCGGCCCGAGGGCACCCGGCCGCCCGATGCGGTGTCCCGTAGGCCAGAGAAGCCGGGCCCCGCCAACCCCAGGCCCAGCGAGGCCAGCCCCAGCGGCCGCGACGGCTGGCGTCGCGCGAAGCCAGTAACGGCCCCCCCCCAACCG
Organism: Alca torda; assembly: GCA_008658365.1. Classification (NCBI taxonomy): domain Eukaryota; kingdom Metazoa; phylum Chordata; class Aves; order Charadriiformes; family Alcidae; genus Alca; species Alca torda. The sequence goes on along the minus strand of CM018079.1, from coordinate 19,498,457 downwards.
TTACCCCCGCGCGCCCTCCGGGGCCTCACCTCATCGGCGGGCAGCGCGGGGGCGGCCGGGATCCGCCGGGCTCCGTCAGCGGCCGCCACCGTATTTCGAAAGATCCGCCATTTTCACCCCGTCACCACCGCCCCCCGCGGCCCGCCCCCGCCGCACCTGCCCCCGTCGTACCGCCCCGCCCCGCCTCGCCGCCGCCCGCGCGGCGTCCCCGCCGAGATGCCCCGCCGCCAAACCCCAACTGCTTCCGGACCGGCAAGGAAGGGGCCGGCGGCAGGTCCCGCACAGACCCCCGGTCCGAGGAGGAAGCCTCGCCGCCGCCCCCTCGGTCCGTTTTAACCCCCCCACTCCGCTGCGGCTTTGAGTGCAGCTGATCTCAGCGAGCAGAGATGAAGAGACCCGCCGAGCGGGCATCCCCCGCGGCGGAGCGGCGGCCAGGACGGCCGTCCCTGCAAGCCCGGGGAGGTCGGCGAGGCCGCCCAGGAGCCCGCCCCGCCACGGGGAGCGCGCCCAGCAGGGCCGGGCCTATGCCTTCCCGGCGGGAGGCGGCTGTCAGCGCTCCACAGCTCCCTCCCGGGCTCCGCCGCTCCCTGCCCGCCAGCGCAGCCGTGCCCGCACCCCCTTCTTCGCCCTCTCGCCGCCGCTTTCCCGCCCCTCGCACTCACCGGGCGGGCGCTCTTCCTCTTCCTCCTCCTCCACCACTGCTACTATCGTTGCCTCTCTTCGCCGCACGCCCTCCGCGCCTCGCGCCGCCGCCGGCCCCCTCCCCTCCGCTACCGCGCCCGGCGGCCGTGGCGGCGGCAGCGCCCGCGACGAAGCCGCCGTGTTTGTTCAAAATCACGCGCCCCGCGCCATTTCTCCGCCGCATCCCATAATACTGCGCCGCGCCGCCCTGGCAACCGGGCGCAGCGCCCCGCGCGCGCGCGCGCGCCGCGCTGCCCCGCCCCGCCCCACGCTTCCGGGCCCGCCCCACTCGCGCCGGGCCGCCCGGTTCCGGGGCCGCGCGCGCCACTTGAGGAGGAGGAGGACCCAGCCTTGCCCCGCGTTGAGGCCGCTGACAAGCGCCCAGACACCCACGCGCGGTTATATACGTGTATAGGTTTATACGTGCGGCCCCAGGGGGAGGTTTGCGTGGGGCCCACCCAAACTCTATCCCCACGGCTCGTCTCTGCTCGCCTGGGCCCTCCCCGCCACGTGACCTCGTCGCGCGGCGGCTCCTCTAGCCCGCCGGTGGCGCGGCTCTATGGTAGGAGGAGGTCTGCGTCGCGTTAGGGCGACGGCGGCGGGTCGGCGAAGATGGCGGCAGCGGTGAGGCAGGATCTGGCGCAGCTGATGAACTCCAGCGGCTCTCACAAGGATCTGGCGGGCAAGTGAGTACCGGTGCCGGCCTCCCCATGGCGGGGCGAGGCGGGTGAAGGGCCGTTGGGGGGGCAAGTGAGGGGGGTGCCGGGCCCTGGGGGCGCGAGGCGGCTCTTGACCAACGGTCGCCCTTCTCTAAATAAAAAGAAGAAAAAAAAAGGAAGATTTTACCTCACGATTCTGTCACTTTTTAATTTATTTTTCGTTTTTAACCACGGCTTGCGCTGTGCTGGCGGTGTGCTGGCGCAGGCTGCGACGCGAGGCCTTATCCCGTTTCGCCATAGCTCCCTCGTGTCTGCCCGCCACCCCTGCCTGCTGCCTGCCCGTCGGCTGCGCGGAATTCAGTCAGATGTGGATCAGTCAACTGAAATTCTTAAGAGTCCCAGTCCAGTTGCTCATTTTCTAGAGGAATTGCTTCAGTTTTTGGAGTTTTATGTAAAAACTTGGAAACGTCCCCCTCAAAATGTGTTTTCAGCGTGAATGTAGTACTTCATCAGTATTGAGGTTACGTCCCAGACAAAGTTTGTTTAGCTTTATGAAGCATGAAAACTGGAGTTGCTATTTTTGCAGGAATAAACACTTAACTGTGTTCATGTCAGGTGACCATAACATACTATTTACTTCCCACTCCCAACACTGTTTCTCTTTCTCATAGAATATGGCATTTTGAACATTTGATTAACTTCATTGATCTTAATCCACGTGCACTATAGTTTTCATTACTTTTTCTGTGCACTGTCCTAGGGATGTGCTTTATTTATTTTTTTTATCCTTCATAATTGCACATATATTCACAGATGACAAAATGATGAGCAATGTTATCTGAGAGTCCTGGGATTTAAAAAGAGCCAGATACTAATTCCAGGTGAATGTACCTGACATTTGAGTGCAAACACTTTGGAAAATTGCCACCTCAAAGGTATAGAAAATATAAGCAAAAGTAGGGGCTCTGACATAGAAAGTAAGCAGAGAAACATAACTTTTTAGTGAAAAAATGTGCCCTATGAGTGATTTTTTTTTTTTTTTTTTTTTTTTAATCTGTGGACAGGTATCGTCAAATATTGGAAAAAGCCATTCAGCTGTCGGGTGTAGAACAACTTGAAGCTTTGAAAGCTTTTGTAGAAGCAAGTAAGTGCATCTGGTATAATCGGTTGCACACTGAGTGAAGGCCAGAGGTCTGTGGGATTGCATATTTGTTAACTCTATGTGAAGCTACGTAAATTCATAATATTTTGGTCCTATTGGAACTCAAACACAACTAGAAGAGGAACCATCATTGCCACATTCAGAAGTTCAGGGAGAATGGACTTGTAAGCTTTGTAAGTTATAATACCTGTCAGTGTGACAGTGTTGGAAGGTGAAAACATAAAGTAGTCTCTGTTGAATGCTAAAATTGATACTGGATGCCAAGTGGTATTTAAACTAACAACCCCGTTCTTCCCTTGTCTCAGTTTGAAAAACTGTCAAGAAGAAGTGCTTAGGGTTTTTTTTTGTCTTGTATTTGATATTTGGCTTATCGAATACCTCTATAAATTATACCTATTGTAATTTTTTTAAGTTGAGAATAAACTTAGTGAAATGTAGCCTAAAGGTTTACTTTGTCCAAGATGTTTCAGCAACTGAGAACAGTGATTCATAATGAAACATCTCTCTAAACTGTAAATCAAAGTGAGAAATTCATTATTACCTGTGAGGGGTTAGAACTCTGGTGACCTCTAATGTAAACAAACTCTTTCTGAAAGAAAAAAATTCACCTTTGAAAAAGAAAGAGAAAAACCCCTTCACTAGAATACAGATTTAAAAACTTGAACTATTCATATGTAATATAAAAATAAATAATCAGTTACAGTGAAGGCACTGACAAGCATTGTATCCATCTTGTGTTTTTCTTCCATGCGTCTCTGAACCAGTGGTGAATGAGAATGTCAGTCTAGTGATCTCACGTCAGCTACTGACAGATTTCTGTACCCATCTTCCAAGTCTTCCTGACAGCACGGCCAAAGAAATTTACCACTTCACCTTGGAAAAGATACAGCCTAGAGTTATTTCATTTGAAGAACAGGTGAGAGATCAATGACAGGGGGTTTTGGGTTTACGGGCTTAGCTTTGGGTTTTTTTTTTTCCCTTAACCTGCCGACTACTTTAAATCTTTAAAAAAGCCATTCAGAACAGATATTCCTACTTAGAATCCAGTTCTGCATTCTTGTACCTGCAAAACCTGAGCTAAATGCAGAGAGTATTTAGGATCGTGCAAAGAATACAGGCTTTGTCTTTTCATCAGGATGCTGGGCATGTAATTCCTCTGCTACCAGAAAATGGCTTCTTAAAATGAAACAATACTTGAGCTACTGGAGGTGCTGTCAAGAGACAGGCTGGTAGTCATTGTATTGTATTTTACCCAACTAATGGAACAGCCAGGTTATGTAAAGAGGGAAACATCTTGACAAATAGCTTTTGTTTCAAAATAAATACCTGTGTGTGTGTTTTAGCCATAATCATTTTACCATGAAAGAAATGTTTTCTTGAAAACCCAATTCTAGTTAACTACTGAAAGTGCTGCGGTTCTTTTTCAGTTCACCCCTTGGTTTTGTTGTATGAGTATTCACCGTCATCTAAGAGTTCTTACAGTAGGCATTTATATAAAAAGCCTTCAGGATCTAGTATTTGAGAAGCAAGGCAGTTTCTGTCATTATTTATATTTGCTTGTCTTCTGTCTTTTTAAGCACCTTTTAAGTCTTAACATGCTTGTATGCTTACAATGATTCCACATAAATTAAATCCCAGACATCAGATAATTTATTTTTTAAGCCACACTTCTTATAAAACCCAGATTGTAAGCACTGATGTTTTACCTGCTGACAGCTGCCCTACAAAGGAGAAGTCTGCATTTATGTCTCTCAGGCATGATAAGATGTATAACTGCAAGAAATGGCATGTGAATCTTGGTGCCCCAGTTCTTGAAAGCCTCATTTCATCTTTTTAAAAGCTTTATAAAAGGTTATTACTTCTCACTCCCTTTTATCTTGTCACAAGTTTAAGTGGAAATGCTTCAAATCAACACTTGTATTTAAAAAGCTTGGTATTAAAGCTTGATGCAGGAGTCCTCTCATGTGAAGAGTTGCACATGTGTGGGTTGCTGTGTCTATGAATCTGGGGTATCGGTTGAGAGGATTCATGAACAAGAACAAATACTGTGAAAGTTAATACAGAACTACTCAACTGTTATAGCGTTTGCTATTGATTCGATTATTGTTTAGGTCGCTTCAATAAGGCAACATCTTGCATCAATCTATGAGAAAGAAGAAGACTGGAGAAATGCAGCACAAGTATTGGTGGGGATCCCTTTGGAAACAGGGCAAAAGTAAGTACTGTGCTTGATGCAGTTATGTGTTGTTAAATATACTTGCTCCCTTTGTACTTAAATAGACTAGCGAGTGAGAATTTTGAGGTTGAATATTTTCCCAGAGTTTCAGTAGTTCAGGCCAAAACTATTGTCAGGTGACAAAGGTATAGTTTGATGACTGTACATTACAGTAGACAGTTTAGTGTGTCAAAATACTGCACCAGAAGTTTTGCAAACTTTGCAAAAAGGCTTGTTGATAAACAGCCTTTTTGATAATATTTTACAAAAATGCTTCTAAGGTTATCGAAAGGTTCTTTAAAAGTGGTAGCTCTTCCATGTGTTCGCCTGTACAGTTCAAAATGTTGAAATTGGATATTAACAAATGCAGTTGAGGTTATTTGTGGGTTTTTTTTGTGGTTTTGTGTTTGGTTTTTTAAAGTTTAGAGCCGTTGCTGTTACTTTTCTCTGGCTGTCCTTTCTATCCTCTTTCTCTGTACATATGTAGAAGGAATTGCTGTAGGTTTTGCCTGTTTAGCACCTATTTGTTCCACTGCAAGTTTGCTTTTTAACTCAAGTGGCTCACCACTTATGGCAAACTTAGAATCCACTAAAAACAGATTATTAGAGTGTACATTTGTGTCTTGGTGGACAGCATTATTTCTACTGGTGTTTGTAGAAGCCAGTTCGGTACTGGCATTCATCTCAAATTTCCTTACCCTGAACAGAGAGCGCTAATTTTGGTATTGGGGAAGAAGAAAGCAAGGTAAAGCAAACATTGCCAAGTGCTTAAGAATCGTAATATGTGTTTAGAACAGCTAAGAACAAGGGCAGTTGTGGAGCTACTTTGAGCATTTGCTTTTCTGTTTCTCCACAGACAATACAATGTGGATTATAAACTGGAGACCTACCTGAAAATTGCCAGGCTGTATCTGGAGGATGATGACCCAGTTCAAGCAGAAGCTTATATTAATCGAGCTTCCCTGCTTCAGAATGAATCAACTAATGAACAGCTGCAAATCCATTATAAGGTTGTCTAACTTGTTTTATTGCTTTCTCTTTCTAAAGGTAGATGATTCCACCCACATTGAGATGTTTTTATGCAATGCCACTAAAACTTTCATAATGAGAAAAGAGATGAAGGGAAAAGCTTGTAAGTGGTTTTGGGAGCTTGAGAGCAACATCTTAGCAATAAGTAAACAGCTTATTCCTTATGATTTGGAGATAGGTCTGTAAAGGTTCCTTAAATACTAGCTTTGTTGATTGAAAGGAAAACTTCAGACTTCAAAACATCTGAAATACTGTTGATAATACTGCCTCCACCTTTGTAAATCTAAGAGGGGAAAAAAAATCACATCCAATGTTAGGGACAGCAGAAGCCCCCTGCCCCCAACAGTAATTAAATAGTAAGTCCCACCCATAAAAGTAGCTTTAAGTCTCAATTAGTAAAGTAACTGCTGACCTTTCTGCTTATTTGTGGGTTTACTGCATACATAGTTCATACACTAATTTCTCAAACCATTGTAGTAACTGGGATGAGCAGTGAGTGGTAACTATAGTGTGACAGTGCCAATCAAGTGTGGTGGTGTTTAAAATTGTACAACCCAAAGCAGATGTGCCATGAGCTGTAACTCAGGCTGTGGTGGTTTTGGTTTGTTAGTTTTCCCTTTTTTCTCCCCCCATGCTATGTTTTAAAGTGTGCACTCAGTTGGAAGCATAAATATTTTCTGTAAGCATTAGAAAAGCACAAAGGAAGAGAGAGAAGAAATACCAGATGCTGTTACAGCACTGAAAGGGAAAAGCAAACACTTGAAACATGTAAATTGCTACCTAAGTGCTAGCTGTCAATGTCAGTAGTGAAAGGGAAGCTTACATAAGTGCAATATCAGCTGTACAATATTTCATTTACATAGTTCCTAGTGTTTAGACATTTGCAATATTTAACATGTGAATAGTGCTGGGAAATGCCCTTTCGGTTGGTTTCCATGATACTTTAGCCAAGGGCTTTACAAGTCAAGCTAACTGTTCGAAGACATAGATTTCCCTAGGATGCAGTAGAGCAATATTTATGGGTACTGTCACATGATAATGTGGCAATTTATACACACCTCTATTATGCAGCCACCCCTATGAGTTTTCTTTTTTTGAGACATACTTTCTTTCTAGGTTTGCTATGCTCGAGTTCTTGATTACAGAAGAAAGTTCATTGAGGCTGCCCAAAGATACAATGAGCTCTCCTATAAGAGCATAGTTCATGAAACTGAGCGACTGGAGGCATTGAAGCATGCTTTGCATTGTACTATTTTGGCATCAGCAGGTAAAATACATATTAACATTTTTGTATAAAAGACCCAACATAGGTATTTCATATCCCCAGAAGCAAGTCAGCTTGTGCATTACTTGTGGGGAGGGATCTTGTTACTAAGATTTGGTGTCAAAATTACCTGTTGGCATACTGTTAAGTCAGAGTTGGATTACTTCTGTGTCTTTGCTAGTGATAAGGCAGCATCTTGGCTAAAGATGCAAAAGATAGTTGGTGGCAAACAGTGTTTTGGAACTGAACACAACCAGGTTCCTTCTTTAGTAGAGCTTAGTTGGTTAATTGCATGCATTGAGGAAAAAAAGATGATAAATTTCTGTTGTTTACCTCTAAATACTCAATGCTTTGGTGATCATTTACAAGGATTCTTCTTGACTGTCCTAGGACAGCAGCGTTCTCGCATGCTTGCTACACTCTTCAAGGATGAGAGATGTCAGCAGCTTGCAGCCTATGGGATCTTGGAGAAAATGTATCTTGACAGAATTATCCGTGGAAATCAGCTTCAGGAGTTTGCAGCTATGCTAATGCCTCACCAGAAAGCAACTACAGCTGATGGTACATATTTCTCTAAGGCCTTGTAATGCTAGGTGTTCGTCCACAGGAGTTAAATTTGCCCAATGCAGTCAAAAAGTGTCATGGAAAAGAATCTAGTATTGCTTGTATGATTATTTTAAAATTATTTCCCAGCATGTTAACCTCATGAGTATAGTTTAATAGTAAAGCTTCTTAGGCATAGTTCATCTTTCTGATTGGCTTTAAGGTTTTGAAATACTCTTTTAGAAGGTAACTTGTAAAAATCTTATTTCTCTGTTGATGTACAGTCCTCTTTACTGACAGCTTCCCAGTATTTCTAACCTTGACTCATACTTTGAGTCTCTGTCCTTTTGAGCTTCTCCAGTTCTAAGTCACTGTTATAAATAGGATGCCTAGAAACACGTGACATGCATGTAGGCTGTAAATGGTCTGTGCAGATGATAAATTTATTTGAGCTGCTTCCTGATTTGACAGGAAGATGACAGATAGTGAGGGGATGACTTGGACCTCGCACTGTCTCCCGATTGTTTTCTGAGCCAGCTCACTGACGTCTTACTAGCTCTGTTCTTCCTGGAACCTCTGAACAGTGAGAAATAATGTGAAATAATGACTTCACTGGAATCCTAAACACACTGGTCTTAATTTCCTAAATTAGAAGAATATTGAAGTGGAAAAATACATAAGCATGAAATACCTCTTAATCAGGAAAACCTTCCTAGTGGACAATACTCGTTGATTAAGGTCAAATAAACAACTGTGTAATCACAGAGGTGAAAACTGGTTAAAGGTACTTACTAACAATAAGCTACAGTTCTTTCCTTGGGTCAATTTGTTGTTTATGTATAACTCGTATTGTTTGTCTAAGTTAAAGAATGCAGGTTAGTTAGTATTAACAATGTGCTTATTTTCACCTAGAGGGTAAGGGGCAAATAAGTGAAATTTTTAAATTGAGAAGAGAGAAATCAGATGAGAGTTTATCACCATACAAGCACAGTAAAAGAGAGGTTAATTGTACCCCTAAGAGCTGTAATGAGTAAGAAAAAAAAAAAAGGTCTTACCATTTGTCAAGTTACAAACTGATCGCAAGAGATCAAAATCCCGCAATTCAGATGTTGAGTCTTGTAGCAAAACCAAGGACTGCACTTGATTTTCTAGAAATTAAATAAAAGGGTTTAAGCTATGTATCATAAAATCAACCACATGCCATCCATTTTGTTTACTTTCTTCTGTGTAGCATAATACTGATGCAAGGCAGATGCATCTTGACCTTCTGCACACATAACCCTTGGGGAAAAAAAAGTGTTTTCCATCTGCTCTACAATATAAACCAAATATTTCAATCTTATAGTAATGGATTTTTTTTCTCCTTTAACTCCTCTGAGGTTCCAGTATCCTGGACAGAGCTGTTATTGAGCACAATTTACTATCTGCGAGCAAACTTTACAACAACATTACTTTTGAAGAGCTTGGAGCATTACTAGAGATCCCTGCAGCTAAGGTATCAGTTTTCTATGTGTTTTGTAAAAACAAGGAGCATCAAAGAAAACAGAAAATAGCTGTGGTAAATATTAGGAAAATGAGTTCAATACTAGGAAATAATTAAATATTCCATATTATGAGGAAAGTTAAATATCTAGCAGATTTTATGAGAAGGAAGGGTACATAATGTGGAATGAACAATAGTGGAGTTAGATGCCACTGATAGTTTGGACATCATTTCATAATAAGTTTTTAACATCTTTTTCTTCACTATTTCAGGCAGAAAAGATAGCTTCTCAGATGATAACTGAGGGTCGCATGAATGGATTCATTGATCAGATTGATGGAATTGTTCATTTTGAGAGTAAGTTCCACCACAGTAATTTATTTTTTTAGCGCAATTCAGAGTGACCTTTTTGAGTTGCTGCCTTACATGATAAGGAAATTAAGTTTCTTACTATGCTACATCTGAAGTGAGATTGCTGAGTCTTGTTGTGGCCAGGAGGTGGCAGAGTTTGCCTCAGTGGAGGATCACACTTCACCCACACTCCCTATTATGCATTCTCTTACCCACAGGAAAGTGAATTTATTCCATCAGTTTCCTTGTAGGAGAAGGTTCACCAGGAAGTTCTCTGTTTAATACTACTTTGCAATGCAGGAGTTAGGCTTGTAACAGACAGCCAAAGTCATTGTAGCTTTTGAATACAGAAATGATCATGATGTAGATGCAAGGAAGGCTTCTTCTGTGAGGTAGGTGAGAGCAGTGGTAGAAGAAAAGGTTGGAGTTGAAAAGGCAAGGGAATTGCTAATACTTACTTTGTTTTGTATGGGTTGGTTTTTTGTGTTGTTTTTTTTTTCAGCTCGTGAAGCTTTGCCAACCTGGGACAAGCAGATTCAGTCACTGTGTTTCCAGGTTAACAACCTGCTGGAGAAGATAAGTCAAACAGCCCCAGAATGGACAGCACAGGCAATGGAAGCCCAGATGGCTCAGTGACTGTGCAGCCATTGTCTGAATAGAGGCAATCAACTGCTTGCTGTGCTGGAAGAAAGGAACTGAGTAGGACTGCGAACCACACAGATAACCTACGTTCATTTCCCCACCTTCTGCTTTTACTCTGACTTAGGACACAATTAGATGATACCATTTTTGGTGTGACAGTCCCCCTGTTCTCAGAACACAGAATGGTGCTGCTGCTGCCTCTACGTTGCACTTTGCTGTGCTGAAAGCTGTGGTTCCCACGTAGAAGCAGCTGCAATGTCTGCAGCAGGCTTTGGGTTTGGTTTATTTAATTTTGGTTTTTTTTTTTCCCACTGTATTACTATAGCTTCGTAGCCCATTACTTCCTAGAATGCTTGTCCTGCTGTGAAAATATAAGTGCCATGTTCCTTTTAGTTGTAATTATTCTAATAAAGGCTGGAATGAGCCACTTGGTGTAAGCCTTGTGGGGACCTGGGGTTTTTTTTGTAAGCAGCAACTTGAAATAAGTTGAATTTTTGGAATTGTAATTTTCGGCCCCTGAAAATGTTAAATGAGAAACAGCTTTTTTTCCTTCTTCTCTGCTTATGAAACACAAGTCTGAAATCTTAACTGAAGGAAATACTGACCCTTGTCCTGCATTGGTGCAGCAGGGCACAGAGTTATGTGTCCTGAGAGGCGGGGTAAAGACCAGTATTCCCAAGAGACCTTGTTGCAATGATATGGTAAGTGATGAGAACATAGGACATAACAAGTAAGGTAGGCCAAGCATGCTCTTTGTTTTATTTTCTAGGTCAGCATGAATTGGTAATTTTTCAAAAGTATCCATAGCGGTGTTTTGGAACTGAAGGTGTAGCAAGAGACTCTTAACAGGTAGGGATTCTGCACTACAAAGATTAAACATCTTCTGAAACTGGAGTGGCTGCAGAATGCTGTTCAGATTACTTCTGTAATGAGATGCAACAACTAGGTAAAGATGTTGTGATAAGCAGGACTAACTTGAAATGCTGTGCACAGCAATGAAATATCAGAGCGGCCCTTCTGATGTTTATCAGTCTGGAGTTGTGCACTCTTGACCTATCCTTGTGGTCCGCCAGATATACAAGTCTTATTGTGCGATTTGATGCAGTGGTTTTCACAGAGAGCTCTCTGGTAACGGAGAGCCAAGGCAGAGTTTCATCAACAGCTGTTCTTGTCCAGAGGTTATATTTTAATTTGAGGTGACCTTGTTCAGGTTGTAATTCCAGCTTTGATGTGAATTACCATAGCTCCTTTTTCATTTCAGTCAAGTAATAATAGTAGTAATGAGTTTTCAGTCTCTGTTCATCCTAGTCTTTTTGTCTCAAAATCTGGAGGATGTTGATGTCTTCTCACATCAAAAGTTTTGGCTTAATCCACAACTGTAATGCCTTGATTTTTGTTTTGCCCTTTTTTTAAACATGTTTATGCATTTAGATTTGTAGTGCTGTTAGATTTTTAGAAAAGCTGGGAGCCTAGTGAAGGGTGGTTCATCCATAAATAGGATAGACTTCTGTCAACCTGGCAAAACAATTGACCAAGTAAGTTATGATGGCTCCCAGTCGATAGCACCCTTTAGTTCCTCTGGGAGGGGAAGTGGTGACAGAGCAGCAGTGGGTCCAGGGAGGAGCTGCCCGCCTCTTGACAAGTTTACTGTGAAAGAGCAGACGTGGAAGATTTTCCAGATCCTTATTACAGGTTATCCTTACTACATATTATGGCTGTTGTCCTTCAGTGTAGGCTGACATAGTCCTGTATAAGGGTCTCCGTCTAGTAGCATTGGTGTCTGACACTCTGGATGGTTACCTCCAATACCTACAAGGGTCATCTGTCTTACTAAATGGGCTCCTGTGTTACGCTCTAACACAGCAGCTGTAAATAATCTGTTGGTTACAGGAGAGATGCTGGTATTTCAGTAGATGGCAGTAAAAGCCAAGCTGACCACAAGCAAGTCCCAAATGCGCTATATGCATCTTTGCTGTACTGCTTTTTCCAAGTCAACAGTGTCAGAACTCTGGAGCTGCCTTTGGCTGTTCATTGGATAGCTTTTATATCTACATGACCTTGTTTCCTCTAAACTCTCCCAGTTACTTTAAAGGCAACTATAATGTCAAAACATTTATGTAGACAGTGTAAGACAGATGTAAGACAGTATCTAATTACTAATTACTTGAGTAGTAATCTAGTATCAGCAGGAAAAAAGATACCATTCAAAAATTTGTGATTAGGCTTTTGATCAGTTCACTGAAGTGCAGGGACTTACTTTAAAATAGAAACTTCAGTGATGTGGTTAAGTTCACTCCCTTAACTGGTCATACTATTACAGCTTGAAATTTGCAGTGTAACCTTGATTAACAGCTGTTCTACAGAGGGTCAGACATCGTGTCTGTTTTCTTTAGAGCAGGTTTATTGTTTGCCTGGCTTATCCAGAAATTATCACTTGTGTTTTAACTTCGTTTATATTCTCTTTTGCCCTGGAATACTAAAGTGACCCATGAAACTTATGTTAATTAGGGATTTGGGGTTAAATTGGATGCACAAGCTCTTATCTGTTAAACCCTACAAGGAGATTAATTTGTGGTTTTGCAATAACAAAAATGTAGCCCTATTGCAACAAAATATTCATTGCCAAGATTTCACTCATTTCACTGTTCCAATCTGTGAGGAAAAGAACAGTTTCAGAACCATCTAAATATGAAAGCAACAGTTGTAGAGGAAATCACCATTTCCCAAACAAAAACAAACACCAAGGATTTGCCTAGTACTAGAACTGACATAGAAAAGATAGCAACCTGAAAATTTTATAGTTGGTATTAGCAAACATCTTATGTAACTTTTTTTTTTTAAAAGAAACATTAAATGATAATGGCATTCACAGAATTTTAATAGACTTAGCTACTGTTTCCATTTCTGCTGTTGATGTTCAAGAAACATGAGAAACATTTGAGACTTCAGAGGCTTTTATGCTTTGTCGTCTCCATTCTTTTGGAAACTCCATTCACTCAACTGCATATCTATCTGTATACCTGCGATCCAAGCAGCTTCATACATTTCAATTCTTTAACTGGTTACAGAAACAAAATCGAGTTGGATGACAAGACAAACATCCCTCAAGAAAGGAATTCACAACGTTTCAGGATGTCAGGCTCAGGGTGACAGCACATGACTGCTCTTTCAAATAATTTTACAGCAGCAAATATTTGCTATCAAATCAAATTCTTCAGTACAGGAAAGAACATAGAAAGCATGCACACTTGCTATACTTATTACACTTGTCTAAATCAATGAAGTGTCTTGTTTCAAGGCACCTTGCCACTTCTACTCAGTAAGAAACCATCAAGTGAGTTTAGACCCAATTATAATATTATACTTCACTATGCAAGTATTCTTGCACATGTTAGTCCAACAGCACCAGAAAAGGAAGAGCCAAATGGTGACATAAACGGTGTTCTTTTTCAGGGCTGAAGAGTATTTTGATTATGTATTTTCAAGTGAAATTACTTGTAACTTGTTCAAAGTGGTACTGGCTGCTGATTTTCTCTCCCTTCAAGAGAAATGTGGACATTGTCATTATTAGTCTGGAGTCTGTTGGTTTTCTTACTTGTCTTACAGATTTATTTATTTATTTATTTATATTGAAAAGCAAGTCACACTGACTTTTGTACACAGCTCTTGGGAGCATGCCCTTTGCCTATGGAGGTGTGTTGTATGTGCCATTCATATACATCCCAATTTGGGGCATTTGCTGCTTTACTCTGCTACCTAAGGGAGAAGACAGTTCTAAAAAGCCATAATGGGGTGGGTTGACAGCTTCTTTGTGGAGTATCTTCTCCCCGTGGGCCAGGAGTGACTTCTGGAAAACAATAAACAGATCAAGTCAACCATTTCTGAGAGGAGAAGCCCAAGTGGCCAACTCTAGCCTCAAAACCAAGATGACCTTTGGTGATCAGCTAACAGAACATGTGAACAGGGCAGTGCTAACCTGTCTCAGCCCACGCCTCACTGCTGGCTCAGCTATCCGTTCCACTTCAGCCAGGGTCTGCCTTAATGCAAGAGCCAAAACCAGCAGCTCCTCACTAGATGGAGAGCTAAGCACACATAACCAGTGTAGATGCCTCAGCTGTTGTGGAAGACTACCAGCACATTTCCAGTTTTATTTTTTGATTAACGTGTTCATCCGTAGCAAGCACAGAAGAACAAATTAATCAGCCTCTAGGCTTTTTAGTTTTCCTGTACTCAAAGCATGTTACAAAGCTTGCTTCCCACATGCATGGCTTAGGTTGTGCTTCTTTACTTCAACTAATGGGTAACTTGGTACCAGAAAGTTTTCCCTCCACCAGAGGAAAAACTGACAAGAATAGGACTTAACTCAGAACAAGGGAGTAAACACCGCCACTGGGATTTGCAGAGTGATTCAAAACAATATATAATGCTTTTAAGTATAGTATGGAACTGAACTTGGGATTCATCAGGTCTTGGTGGTTTTACAGTATTTTCAATAAAAGTTTAGTACACTGAATTGCATGATCTAGTAAAAAGGACTTCTATGAAGAAACCTGAAAACAATGGAAGTCATTTATTAGGGAGACAACATCCGTGCAAATCCCTTTCCATTTCTGTTTCTTTTTTAAAGCTTGGAGACTTTGCTTTGCACATGATGAATGACTTTCTCTATGAAACGTTGTTTTTATTCTTTGCAGTAGTTACTACTTAAATGTTGTTCTTCATTGCAAAAGATAATCCAAAAGCAATGCAAAAGTTTACCAAACTAAGAACATTAGACTAAAAAATAGACAGTCAGCCTTGATTGATTCTTAGTGAGTGTACAACATTCGTTTTATTACACAGCATAAACTTGAAATGATGACCATTTATCTAAGAAAAAAATAGGACCATAACACCTCCAAAAAACAGCTTTGGTTTTGGTTTGGTTTTTTGTTGGTTTTTTTTTGTTTTTTTTTTTTAAAACCTGGACAGCTAATGTCATAGTACGGCTCTTTGTGCAGTTTTACCAAAAAGTTTTTATTGACTGAGTAACTAGGCATATTCCTGTCACACTAAAAAAAATCATTATTCAATAGAAAAATAAAAAAATAAATTCAAATAGCCTGGAGTTTAATTGCCAGTTTTGAATGATTTTTTATTTCAGATCTTCCTAACAATCTCAAGACACCTAATATAAAATCCAAAATATATAAACTGAGAAACAGAGTTGAATATTTACCTAGAATGTGTTACTTTTATGTGCTGTATACTAATAAAACAATAACATTCACACTTATATTCTTCCTCCCAATTCTACTAATTATTAGTCTAAATCAAATACCTGTAAATGAACTTTTCCTCTTAAAACAAGACTGAGTTATTATCAGTCGTTTAATGCTATAAAAAAACCTCCAACCTTCACACATGGTAACAACTGTAGCAATGGTTTTAGTAAACTATTGCAACCTCGTAGCAATAAATTTAGGCTTGCTTTCAGCTACCTGCATCTTTATCAGTGTGTTCATTACATTTGTGGGAGAACTGATAACGTCACTCATATACTTGTACACCATAATATGCTTGTACACAGTAAGGGGAGGTCTGAAAGGTAAGTTTGTACATAATGAGGGAAGGTATGAAGTATTCAACCTATTCCACTCTTGGTTTTGTTTAAGGAACAGTTTTTCAACTGTGCTGAGTTGATTCAAGTACACTTTAATTACATTGTTTGCCTGAAATGATGCAGTAAGATGGCTGACCTCTCACAAGCTTGGTGGCTTCTGCTAAACTTCGATGTTAAAGAGCAAAAAAAGCTGTCATTTTTATATATATTCAGAATTTGCTCTGTCTTGCTTCATTAATGCAAAATTTGTTTAGTTTCATTTTTTTGTTAAGTGGAAAGATAAATTCTTTGCTCTAATATTGCTACCGTGGCAGTCTTAATTCCCGTTTTCCAGGGAGAACCAGGTTGCCAGTGTGTTTATTCTTGGGTAAATCAGAAGTGCTTCATAATTTCCTTTTTGCTTGTTACTATGCTATAAAGCAAGCAATTAATAAAATATCTTCACAGCATACCATGTGTGGAATGTTTTGGGAATGATTGAGGAAAACATATATTAACAGTTACCAGTTAATTCAGGGTGAGGCCTGGTGTGGTTATCTTTGTTTGTTTGTTTGTTTGTTTTTAAATGCTGCAATCATCGTTGCAACTTCTACACTTGAGGGTACATACATGCTTCCATTTTTGTCTCTATGGGACTTCAGAGAACAATATCTGAGTACCTGATGATTTCTGGATACAAAACACTGCTGCTGTGACTTTGCTTTTAAAACATGCACTGCGGTTACTCATCTGAGTGCCATTAAAGCATCATACAGTGATTTGCAGTAATTGTTACTGAGTGTTTTCAAAAGCCAGGAGGCATGAAGACTGCGTTCTCCAGCCTAGCTGGACTGCACTGCATATGGACAGTCCCAAGTTACTGCACTAACTATAAAATCAAAGGGAAATGCTAAGGTGTAGTATTCGGTATCTGTTTCATATGGTCAAAATCCACTACCAGCTAAATTCTCTGCTCTGAAGAATGGGGAATAGTTACTTTTTAGTTACTACTGCCTTGTTTAGCTGTGCTGGGTATGGCATTTCATTGTGACTCATCATAGCCTCTAGCATTATAGGCAATAATATGACGAGGTTTTTGTTCTTTGAATTAGTGTATTTATTATCAGAAATAAGAAACGGATAATTGTGGTTATATATTTCTGCTTTACAGTAATGGATAAAAACAGGGAGGAACAGTTGGAGAGTTTTTTAAAGTACCACATTCTTTGTAAGATGTCTTGTCACTTGAATGTGTGCTCCAAGCCTGCGCTGTTACTGTTTTGTCATCTCGTTTTTGAAAGTGAAGTGCATCCTAAGCTACAAGTCCCATCGTTCCCCAGGTGGGATGCCACGTCTCTTGCAAAGCCTACACTTGCAAAAGTATATACATTGAGTAATCATCAAGACTCAGAATAAGATTTAGAAAAAATGTGTAGTGCTTGTCCTCACCTGTGTTGTGTTACTCTGTGTCCATTTTGCAGCACTGTGGGGACTTAAAGCACTGATAAGGTGTGATACAGTTTTAAGCTTTAAATGAAGGCACGTATAGAAAACAGGAGGCAAAAACATTCAAGAATATATTGTAGTGGGAAGCCGGATGCTGAAACACAATTTAATGTCTTCCATATAAAGAAGCTCTTAGACCTGTTTTCAAAAGCTTGTGTTCAGGTTATTTCTGTGCTAAAAAATTTAAAATCTTCAAAAACAAACGTAGCCAAACTTGATCCTAGTTCATAGGTTTTGTTTGTGCAGAGAAAAAAAGACAATAAAAGGGTGTGTGTATAGAATAAAGAGTGGCTGAATGTAACCCTCCACTAAAGGCTTTTTTACAAACTTTTTAAAGAACAGTTTATATATATAAACTGTGTGTATATATATATATATAAAACTAAAGATGTAGCTTGATATAAGATATTTCCTTTTGCTTAAAGCAGTGCTGAGAGATGGGGCTGGAAATGCAGACTGCCTTTGTAAGCCTCCTTTACCAGCTGCTGACTAATAGCGTTGACCTATGGGGTTTTGCTAATGGAGCTCAATACCTGTTCCCCTAACCGGAGGGCATCTTCTCTGATCAGATGCCTTTTCCTTCCATGTAGAATAAAGATTAGCAGACAGAGGAGGATTAGCAGAGAGGGGAAGATTATGACTACCTTGGAGGATCTGTGGAGAGGCTAGTAGGGAATTCAGGATGCACAACCAGCCAGTGGGGCTAATAGAATATGCACGGCCTGAGAAGGTACATTTGCACTGTAGGGGTAACTGAGGACCCAGGACAGGGTCAGGACTTTTGCTGGTCTGTGCAGAAGGTGCTACAGCTTCTACCGCAAAAAAGCCCTTGTTATGTACTCCAGGTTTAGTTTTATTAAGTATTGTTTTTAGCTGAAATTTGCCTTTGGATTGTAAGTTAATTTTGTTCTCTTTGTGGCATATGTGAAGAGACAAACAGAGGGAACTGATATATTGGAGCTCATATGAGTTTAGACTTCTGTGTCTGAGTGGAAGGTTACGTTCCATTTTCCAATATGGTAATCATACTTCATTTGAAAGTTTGAATTTAACTAATGAAATACATGTTTAAATCCATTGATCAAAAAGTGAGCTGCTAGAGTGCATATTGACACAGGTGAAACACTTTTTTTTTCTGTTGTGCTTTGCTATAGTTGAGTCAGGAAAATGTTTTCCACCTCTGGGCAGCTTTATGCCAGGTGCTTGCTTAGAAGTGATCTTACAATTTCTAGTTTTTCACTAGTGAAGGAAGTTTGTGGGCCTTGGAGAAAAGAGGTACCTGGCTTCTCAGTGGTTGCTCAGCTGAAGGAGATGCTGTGTGCTTTTCTGTGGGAACACGTGGGCTATCCTGAACACGTGGGGCTTTGTGAGCAATGTGGAAGTTAGGCTTTCTGAAAAGAAGCTATTCTCACCTTGTGAAGAACAGACACAGTTTCAGGCACTGGTGTTGCGAGGAGTTACGCAGCCTTGGTGAACACAGGTCCCAGGTGATGCCCTGGAAGGGTTATGGTATGTTAAGCCTTTACCAAGTATGAATGAACAAACAGAAGCAATGTGGCAGTGGCATTAAATGCCAGGCTAAGGAGTTGAAATGAAAGGGGAGCCAGGAGCCTGTGGTGTGCTTGTGCCAGGAGCTTGGCAAATACTTGCATCTTCCAGCAGTGGTGGGATATGTTCCTCTGTTTCAAGATGGGGATCATCCGTGTTGCTTTCACTTTCTTCCACTGATGGTTGAAGAGGGGTGTTAAACGCTCTGTGGGAGTTTGGCCTCAGCAAACAATTCCTTGTTGGGGGTATGGTCTCTGGTTTCAAAGTCCTTTTGGGGTGGCCAGGCCTTTGGCTGAAGCTGTAGGGCTGTCATCAAATGACTGGGTACCTCTGGGCATGCTTTCAGACACAAGCCATGGCTAGCTATGGAGTGCAGGAACCTTTGGGCAGGTAGGCTAATAGCTGAATGATGGCATTGAGGGTGTCAGTGGTGTCTGGTTGCTGGTCTTGGACACCTGAAGAGGTAGAACAACTACTAAGCAGCAATCCTGGAAGAATGAAGTGTGTCGGGTGGGAAGATACATATAGGAAAAGGAAAAGGACTTGGGGGTGCTGGTGGATGAAAAGCTGGACATGAGCCAACAGTGTGTGCTTGCAGCCCAGAAGGCCAATCGCATCCTGGGCTGCATCAAAAGAACCGTGGCCAGCAGGTCAAGAGAGGTGATTCTCCCCCTCTACTATGCTCTTGTGAGACCCCACCTGGAGCACTGTATCCAGCTCTGGAACCTTCAGCACAAGAAGGACATGCACCTTTTGGAGCGGGTCCAGAGGAGGGCCATGAAGATGATCAAAGTGCTGGAGTACCTATGCTATGAGGACAGGCTGAGAGAGTTGGGGTTGTTCAGCCTGGAGAAGAGAAGGCTCCGGGGAAACTTTGTAGTGCCTTCCAGTACCTGAAGGGGGCCTACAGGAAAGCTGGGGAGCGGCTGTTTGCAAGGGGTAGGACGAGGGGCAATGGTTTTAAGCTGGAGCAGGGTAGGTTTAGATTAGACATTAGGAAGAAGTTCTTTACAATGAGGGTGGTGAGGCACTGGAACAGGTCGCCCAGAGAGGTGGTGGAGGCCCCATCCCTGGAGACATTCAAGGCCAGGCTTGATGAGGTTCTGAGCAATCTGATCTAGTTAAAGATGCCCCTGCTTACTGCAGGGGGGTTGGACTAGGTGACCTTTAAAGGTCCCTTCCAACCCAACACATTCTATGATTCTGTGATACTATAAGTACATAAGCCTTTGAATCTCCTGATCACATGGCTTTTTAGTCTTTTTATTTCCTGAGTTACCTTTTGCAGAAGAATTATCAAACATGCGTGAGAAGAGTAATTGTGCCATGCCTGATAGTGGGGATTAGTGAGTGACATTGACATCTTATTAGTGCCGATGAGTGACAGAGCTGGATACTTGGGGAAAATGGAAAGGCAGGTGGATGATTTTCAAATCAGTGTTCCCTACTTTGCATGTGCGTGGGCTGTTAGCAGAATGGTGGGGTTCAGAAATGCCTTCTGCTGTCAGCGAGAGCCTGTGGCACTGGGCTTACTCTTAACATAATTTACAGACAGTAGTGCTGCTGCTGAAATCGTGCAGCTGCTCTTTGAAATCCCATCAGCGTACCGCCTTCTTGGCATGAGCACGGATAGCCTTTGGGAGACAGATTGGTAAAAGACCATGAAAGGAGAGAGATTTGATCATCAGTTGTAGTACTTCATCGCACTGGACTCTTGCATAATTTTTAATTAAAAAAAGGTAACTGACAATTCAGTTACATGTCCTGACATGCAGACAGTCAATTTCATAGCCACTTGTTCCTCCTCTCCCTGTCCAAGGACAGATCTGGTTTTACCGTGATCTTACTTTTGATGACTTATGACCATTAATCTCTCATTGGCAAGCTGCTGCATGCACCAGCCTGTGCTGAGAAATGGTACTGCAGCTTGTGGGCCAGTCAGCTTGGAGCTGCTGCTGGTAGGAAGAGGTCTGTCAGAAAACTGTCTGGCTTGTGCTGAAGGGCTATTACAAACCCACCTGTTCATTCTGTGCTCACAGCAGGCATTGGGGATGTTTAGGTGTGTTTATGCTTGTGGGAGCTGGGAGGGAAGTAAGGTCACAGGCAGAACTGTAGGTGATTAAAGAGAAAGTTGGGTTTGCTTCGCATATATATTGTATTTAATGGTTTTAGTTTAGGTTGTTGAGGACAGATTCTGTACTCTAGCTTGCACCGAGTAGATGGCTTGATTCCCACAGATTGCTGTCTCTGGGCCTTTCTTTCCCTCAGATACTGTAATTCCTGCGTTGGTTTCTGATGACTTATTTTTACTCAAATGGCTCCCTAAGAGACAGATAACAGCCAGCTGCTACCCACTCCCGGTTTGAAACAATTACGATAGTTAAAGAAGATGGTTAAAGATGTTCCACGTGCTCCCCAAGCTAGTTATTTTGTTTCACGCACTTGTAGAGTTGTCAGGCATTTTATTCCTTTGTTGACATATTGCAATTGCTTCTGGCTGCTATCAGCATCCATTGTGGTATTAGCTTGTATTACAATAGGAGAGAATCTATGCAAATGGTTAGCTCTTCTTTCTCACCAGTACTTAGCAAACAATTCCTAAGCTTCTAGGGCTAGCAGAACAAATCATTGCATTCTCACAAAATAAGATATATTCTCGTTTGGTGGGAAGCCCCTTGTACCTAGCTGGATTGACTGTCCTGAGAGCACCACAAAGTCAATTTAGGATTTATGCAAGTTAGATGCAGTACATGGAAAGGGAGTCTGTAGCCTCCTGTTCTAAGGGCTTCAAAAATTAAACATTGATTCTGTCTCACAGCAAATATAACTAGGTTGTAGTGGGTGTATGGGCCTTCTGTTAGCACCTCCACATCTCTTGCAAGTAACTAGTCTTACTGTTCTTCTACACTAAGCATGGACACTTAATGCAATTTGAAGACAATGTTGTTCAGTAAATTTAATACAAGTTGTAATTGCTTTCTGAGCAGCGGTTGCAGACTTTGCCCTTAAAGAAAGATGTCTGGCATATCTGAAGTGAGCCTCATTTTCTAACTGAAAGTTCATCTTTTAAGCTAATTCTTTGAAATACCTGCCAAAGCGGACAATTGATTAAAAAAAACCTAGAGCAATGTAAATGAGGTCATCAGGGACAAAGAAAACAAGACTGTACAGGGCAAGAGTTTTCCTGTTATTAGACTATTTGTTCTCATGGTAGTGACCAGAGATTTTCACCAATGATAGTGCTGCTTTACAGGCAGTTTGATCTTCTGTGCTGGCCTCATGGCAGACAGAAAACTGGTTCAGGTCCATTGATGCTGGACGCAGATGACAATTGTGGTTCTCAGGCTGTCTCAGCCAAGTAAATAGCCTTTTGTGAATGCAGCATGTTCTCAGTTGTTACTTTTGGGTGTTCACCAACCGTTCTGTATGCTAGGTACAGTTACAAACCTGTCCTGTGTCCTTCCTCCCCAGAGTCTGGTGAGCTCCATATGGCTGGGACATGTGCCCTGGAAAGGCTGGAGTTACAGCTCCAGCAGCTCAGTGTGCTGCGTTTTCTCCAGTAACAGTCATGGAGTTGTAAAGATGTCCTGAAGTGCTACAGATATGCAAGAGTAACTTAGCCTTTGTTGCCAAGGGGTAGCCCATGAGAAGGAGAGAGCCCAGCTTGAGCTAGCAGAACTGTACTTCTGAAAGTTGGTGTTGCATAAAAAGGGGGCATATTTTGGCACTACTTCCATGCAAGTATGTTGGCATGGGCCTAATTCTCAGCAAGTGAGTAATCTCCGAATGAAATGGATCACGAGATTAAAGCATGTGCAGCAGAAGCTATTTATAAACCAAGTGAAAATATCCTGTCAGATAACTTAGTAGTACAAACAGCTGCTGTGAAATAGCATTGGTTTTAGTACCTAAAATGTTCTCTGATTTACCTCCCATTAAAAAGTTACTCTTTAAACCAATTAGTTGTTTTGGGGTGTGTCTTAAAGAATCAATCACATGCACTATTGTTTTAGCTTGTGATAAAGGCTTTTCTTTACTGCTGTGTGCGGGATATGTTTTATTCATGTTTTCCATGAAGTTAGTTTTTGATTTCCTGGAAGTGGCTGCCCAGAGAGCCACCTAATGTCTAAACAGCATCTCCACACATGTGAGGGTAAAATAACTGGGTAGTTTTCCTTAATGGGCAGCTGAGTCCCACAGTGGAAGTTTCCACTGCAAGGGGAAAGGCTATGTCTGCAGGACGCAGCAATCTGCCCTTGCACATTAATGTGTCCATCAGACAGTGACTCCCATGGGACCTGCAAGCGGAAGAGCAACAGAGGAAGCCGTGCCAACCCTCGCTGCAAGACACTTTGTTTGGGTTTTGCCTTATGACAATCAGGTGGCAGAATGTGGATTCCTGTTTCAAGCTTATGTTCACCTGCTGTGTCCATGCTGCAGAGGGCTTTGTACCATAGACACATCCAAGCTACTTGGTGAAGACAAGCAGGACAAAACAGACTGTGCTGGATTCTGAGCTTTTGTACTTAACCTCTTGTATGCTCTTGGTTCAGCTCAGTTAAGGCTTGCCTTTGTATCCCCTGATTGTACTATGTCATAGTTTGTGTATGGCTAATAGAGACTTTGGTTGTTTTGAAATGCACGAGCTGCCTTCTCCAAGGATAGTTGTGGCCTTATGGCAGTTGGCTAGTAAAGGGCTGAATCAGGTTAGCACAAGCACTTCTAAAAGCAGCAAGAGCAGCACCCAGGGGAATATGCTGCAGAGTATATGAAAATTTATCTAGAGAACATCCTGTGGTTATGAGCTTTTAAAAGTTGCCTTCAGACTCTCACCTGACTGCATTGCTTCCTGCTACTAGTAGTTTGTGTGCTTTGCAGAAGCTGAACTCCATTCTCATTAGTGACAGTAGGAATTGGCTCAAGGAACGGTTCTCTCCAGGCCGTCCCTCCTCTTGAACTCTTTTTTCTGTTCCTGCAATACCAAACAACTTATCTACTGCCATAAAACCTGAGTGCTAGGCGTACAACACTTGGTTAATTCTCACTTTGTGTGAGACACTTTGTCACATGGATTATTCTTGATGTGCTCTGCAGTTGATCTCCTTTGCTGCTCCTAATCTCTGCTGAAACATTTTAAGCTCCTAAGGATACCCAGTGATTCACAGTGGTGTCATCGTTTATCTTCAGTATTAACATAGAGGAGGCATCATCTCACTGAACACAAGAGCCTCCAGGTTAGTGCATTAGTGAGTCTCATAAAAAGCCTAAAGGTTGCTGAGCTGAGACTACAAAAATCCTTTCTTAAGCATAGTAAATGAACTTTTCTTAAAAACCAGATTTCTCCTGTATCAGAGGTCTTGCTGGTGTTTTGTGCAAATGTCTGCATATAACATGTTAGCCAGGGATTTATTTTAGTTAGATGAAAAATGCCCTAAAGGGATGTCTCTAGCGTTGGAGGGCAAACTATTGAATTATGCTGGTCCCTGGTGGCACCTTCTGTGTTTAAAATTCCTCAGAGAAAGGCTTGAGAGAAGGCTCAGACAGCGTGTTTTTGTTCCAATACCTGGAGGCAGAAAATAGTCTTTGCTCTTACATTCGTTCCTCTTTAGAAAAGAATAAGCAGCAGTGTATTTCTAAGATCTGTTTAGACAAGAAAAATTACAAAATGCAGCCAAGAGTTATGTTAAAGTTGAGGATCCCTTGGGGGTTTGAATTTTTCAGGCTTACTAGATTTGGAGACAAATCTTGGAAGTAGCTGCCTGAAGCTGTGATGTGGGAGGCCACACAAAGCCTTTGCACGTCCAGGCAAATGACTCCAATAGTATTTCTCAGAGGGAAAACGCAACCCCATCCAAAACCCCCTTAATGCCAGTGGTTCAGATAAGGGAGGACATGGACCCTTGTCCTGTACCTTTAATTCACAAACAAGCTAATACTAGCCCACCTGAATTAGAGTACCAGAGAGGACAGCCAAATGAAAGTTGTCCCAAGCCATCTTAGTGTGGCCTGCAAGGTGGTCAGTGTGTGGATATCTAATCATCCAGTCTTCTGTAGTTGGGAGACACCAGAGGAGAGCAGTTCAGCTTTTAAGGTGTGTGGGACACCTCATGCCCAGGAGAGCGCTGTTTTTCCTACTTGCCTATGGAGGGAGCCAACATGCCTTGGATGTTATGTGCTTACACCACGTTTAGACAGCATTCATTGGGCAGGACATATGGTGTTCAGAGCGCTCTCTCTGTTACCATGACAGTTTAGCTGCGTGATCCCAAGGGTTAACCCTCTGGGAGGGTTTCCCTCTGGGAATTTTATTTAGATCACCCCAATTGGTTAACCTCTTGTGCAGAGATTGAAATGAGTCACAGTTATGCTCACATAAATGGAAAATACTTGTGTTGATGGTAACAGAATCAGTGTAACTAGCATGTGACAGTACATTAGTGTTGTCACTTCAAACTAAAAGGGAAAAAAACTCAAGACAGAGATAATGGGACAAAGTTGTTTCTCTTCTTGTCTGAGTATGTTTCTGTGTATGAATTTCTGAGGTTGTCCTAGCCCTTCCTTTAACTTGTGAGTAATAAAAATTTTCTTGACAATGCTTCCCTTGTTATCAGAGCTTGTAGTCCGATGGATGGAAAACTGCCATTTCATCTTTTACAGCCAGTTGACCTACTGGAATAAATGCACTTTTGCCAATTAGTCACTGTGGGATTTTTCTCTTCTTACTTGAGATGGCTAGCTCTTTGGAGCAATCTTCCTTTCTACACTGCAATGTGATCAGTAAAAAGCAGTTGAAGGTTACTGGTAGTGTTTGGTGCTGTCAGTCTTCTAAGAAAGAGCATGGCAAGGGAAGCTAGCTTCTGTGTGCCTGTTGATGTATATATGCTCTCTTGACTGCACATATGTGGAAGATTTGCAAGATGCTGCTTCTCAAACCAGGATTACTTCATGTCCCTATTTCTCAGTTAGTTTCCGTGGCTGCATGAGCATCAGGTAGATTGTTAATCTTGAGTCATAGAGTAGCAGATAATAGGCAGTGCTGAAGGCAGCTGTAATGAAGCTGGTGGCTGGATGTCTTGGGATTAATGTTTTGTTTTCTTTGCAGAAACTATCTCAATGCTTAGCTGGAGAAACTGTTGCATTATTCCTTCAAAATGTGCCTCAATTAGCATTGGCTATGACTGAGGAAAGTAGAACAGAGTTGTTCTTGCTATGGAGGAATGGAAGCCACAAAAAGGCTACTCTGCCTTGGTGAGGCCACACCTGGAGTACTGTGTCCAGTTCTGGGCTCCCAGGTTCAAGAGGGACAGGGAACTGCTGGAAAGGGTGCAGCAGAGAGCTACAAAGATGATTAGGGGACTGGAACAGCTCTCTTATGAGGAAAGGCTGAGGGATTTGGGTCTCTTCAGTCTGGAAAAAAGACGTCTGAGGGGTGACCTTATCAACACTTATAAATACTTAAAGGGTGGGTGTCAGGAGGATGGGGCCAGGCTCTTTTCAGTGGTGCCCGGGGACAGGACAAGAGGCAATGGGCACAAACTTGAGCATAAGAAGTTCCACCTAAACATGAGGAGGAACTTCTTTACCCTGAGGGTGGCAGAGCACTGGAACAGGCTGCCCAGAGAGGTGGTGGAGTCTCCAACTCTGGAGACATTCAAAACCTGCCTGGACGTGTTCCTGTGTAACCTGCTCTAGGTGACCCTGCTGTGGCAGGGGGGTTGGACTAGATGATCTCCAGAGGTCCCTTCCAACCCTATGATTCTATGATTCTATGATTCTATGAATGACAATGTGCAGAGACTATTCCCTCTTCTCTTGCACCTTCCATCAAGTACACAGGCTTAATTATATAGCTATAGGATAATGGAGGGACTTGTCACTTCTAGAGTTGAGGTTGTACAGAATGACTCAGTGTGCCTTCAACACTTAGGCTGTCTAAATGGGATGGGTGGAGCAGGAAAATAAACTCAGAGGGGAGTAAAAAGTGAGCTGTATAGATTAGTGATGTGTCTGAAATTCTGTGAGTTTGAGGGGAGAATTTGTGTTGGTGGGGCACGTGATTAGATATTAGGAAGAAATTCTTTACTGTGAGGGTGGTAAGACACTGGAACAGGTTGCCCAGAGAAGTTGTGGATGCCCCATCCCTGGAAGTGTTCAAGCCCAGACTGGATGGGGGTTTGAGCAACCTGAGGTGTCCCTGCCCATGGCAGGGGGGTTGGAACTAAACGATCTTTAAGGTCCCTGCCAAGCCAAACCATTCTATGATTCTTTGATTGCCTGTACATGCTTGAGACACAGATATTAATAACTATTTTTATGTCTGGTAATCCCACCCAGTACAAAACCCTGTGCTTAAAGAAGTCAGGGGTGTCGGGCTTCTCATTTAGATGTTAACAAGAAACTGGCTTTGTTAATAGCATACTCATCCTGAGCACAGGGGTCTTGCAGCCACAGGGTAGAATGGATGAATTCAAAGAAGGTAAATGCTGTTTCTTAACAAGTTGGTACTAATGAACTGTCCTCCTAGTCTACTACTCTTCTGTTTACCCAAATGCCATTTACTATCATGTTTTCTCAACTTGCATGTGTGAAAGTTGAGTAGCATCTGTCTCTGCCCCTTAAAACTGCTACAAATCTGTTAGACTGTACACATGATGGATATAAATATACATTTAGGTAAAATATATAACACAGCTGCTAGGTAATTTATTTTCACCAGTGGAAAATCTATATTTCAAGACAGTGGTGAAATGTCAAGTAAATTATGGGGTTTGTCCTCTTACTTGTGAAAATAAATTGTATATTCTATAATCTAAACCAGACTAGTTTTTAATTATGCGCTGTTTTGCTTTGATTTACTAGGCAGGTTATCTAGAGGCCAAAACACTAGCAGATTTACTGTAGTCAGTCTGGAATGACTTAAAGGGCAAACATTAGACCTAGTATTTCATTTTTAACAAGCTACCATGGTTTTTTGCTAGGCTTTCTTTCATCTGTTGCCTACAAAATTAACTCTTTTGTGGATTAGTATCAGCTTCTAATTTCTATTTTATGTTTTGACTATTAATTATCAACCCTGTAGATTGTGCATATAGCTTACATCCATAGGTTTCTGGATAGATAGATGTAACTCGTGTCTGTGCACAGCTTTTAGCTAATTGACTGCTCTTTCTTGTGGAGATCTGAGACTGGAAAGATAAGCTAGAGGGACTTGGTGGTTCAGTGAAATTTGTGCATCTCTGTGCTTGGTCAGTGGTCCTTAGTCTGTAGCTGTTGGCCCTGTACCTGGGACCCTGGGCAAGACATGCAGCCGCAGGGAGTTAAAGCCAAAACAGTCACAGCTGCTGCTGCTACAGAACAGGTTGACTAGGAGACCAAAGAGTGGCGATGCCGGTAGGCCTTAATTTCTTGGTACTGCTGCCCAGAGACAAGCAAAGACTGGGAGCCACAGTCAATGCTGCTGTTAGACCCCTTTCACCATAAGTCTAATTTTCCACTGATGGTTTGTGAGTAGTCAGGCTGTCCAGTCTGGTGAAGAGGTGGAGTGCATCCTACCTTTGAGCCACTGCTGGGATGCCTGTCCGCAGCCACCTGAGTGCCAGTTAGCTTGTTGAACATAGGTCCTGGGTAGTTTGGATATGGTTGGAGAAAGGCATCTGGGATGCAGAAGCAGCCAGGACCAAATGGCATGTTGTTAATTGGAGCCTTGCAGACCTCTTGGAACAGCTCTGGTTAGCAGCACACGAAGGGAGATGATATCCCTGTCTGTTTGCTGTACTCCCATGCTACTGATAGCAACAATTAAGTCTAATCTTCCTAAACATCTGATGGTCCAGCCAAACCCCAGTGAGATTTTACCCTCTTGCTCTGGTCTCATGCTTGAATTTTGTGTTCAAATCAAATGCCCAAAGTTTCTGCAGAGAGATGAGTTTTGAGTCAGACAAGCATTTGAACATTTGTTATCAATGGATTGAGTACTTGTGGTCAGTAATGAAAATCCAACATAACAGTTGTCTTTGACTTTTTCCTGCATGCTGGTCATGGATAAGTATGTATTCCAACAGCACATTAAAAGGTGCTGGTGCGTAGACTTCCAATGTTACAGTAACGTGTCAGCCTCTACAATGGCCAATTGAAATGGTTAGTTTGTGTTAGTAAAGATGAAATCTGAGACAGCTGAATATAAGGACCATGTGTTAACATCACAATCTGCACATGATTAATCTAGTAGATTTGATAAAATTCATTATATACTGAGGCTGCAAAACTGCCTTTAGACCAGAATCCCTGTGTAAAGTACCTAGTAAGCTCACCTAGTGTAAAGTAACCCAAGAGCAACATGAGGTGGTTTGCCATTGTCTTGGAAGGTTTTTTGAAGGCAGAGGATTTAAATAAAAGCTGTTATGTGAAAATAAGGAGATGCTAACCTTTAGTAGAAAATATTTAGAGAAAATGTTCCATCAATAATTTGGCAGCAGGAGTTCAAAAGGGACAGTGCATGCAGGCCAACTGTCACAAGTTAGTGAGCACTGATACTGTGCTGGAAGAATGACTACTGTTTTCATATCTACTGGTGCTCTAGCCTGACCCTGCTTCCTTCTGGGATCTTAAGTTCTTTTAGCCTATTTGATGCCTTAGATAACTCATCTATAAAATGGACATATGGGCATTCAACTTTTGTACTGGAAAGTGATTTCTTGACATGTGATCAAGTGCTGAAAAGCAAGCTGGTATTTGTCAGTGAGCACTGGAATTGGATTTGTTCACTTAGATTTGTAATACTAGTTACTTAAGATAGATTTTGAGTTGCTTTTAGGTTATTCTTATATCAGTATAAAATTTATAAAAAGGCAACAAATCTATCTGAAGAATTATGTAAGTAGAAAGCCAGTTATTCAGTAGCAGTAGTCTGTACTCTGTGTAAGTGCTCACAGACTGCAGTGCCCATTACTAGTTATTTGCAATAGGGGATAGAACAGCATCTGTCTTGCACGTACCCATGACTGTGGTTTCTAAATTAAGTCGGGGAAGAGAATTTGGCCCTACTCCACAAATAGCCTTTTTCGTTTTTACAGTCAAATATCCCTGTTTTAAAGAAACTCCATAACCAGCAAAACTGCGTGGAACTCTTCATTCACTGGCTTTGCCTAACAGTAGGTACTGAATGTATGTACTGACCCTGCTGTAAATATTACCAGAGCCTACTCTGACCAGCCCAAAGAAAAGACCATGCTTTTTTCATTTACTCATCATGCAGTTAGCATGCACTGGCAAGGTTGTGGAGAGCTAGATGAATTACTTGATATATATTGGAAGCCAGGTAGTGTCTCGAATTCTCCACAGAGCTAGAGCTGCACTTGATTATTTTTAAGAATAAGTTTTTAATTACCTTGTCGCTTAAGTACACCAAATTTGC
The DNA here is from genome assembly GCA_008658365.1 of Alca torda. NCBI lineage: Eukaryota > Metazoa > Chordata > Aves > Charadriiformes > Alcidae > Alca > Alca torda. The sequence continues at coordinate 19,468,380 of CM018079.1, read as the reverse complement.
AGACAGGCTTCAGTGAGTTGGCATATAGCTGTACAGCTACTGTGTGTAGCGCAACGTGGATCATGTGCTTTATCTGGTAGGTCTGTCAAGAGGGTTTTTTAATTTTTCCTATTAGTATCAAGTTATTGTATATACAACTTTAGAAGTGTGCATTTTTAAAAAAATTTTCTCTCATAAAACATCTATTAGGAAAAAGAAAAACTCTAACAGTCGATAAACACCTTTTAGCACCAAGGAGGAGTGCTGTGTTCACTGCCTCTTAGTGTCAGGGTAGCTTCACAAAATTTTTTTTCTGTTGTGGTGGATATTTTCTGCTAGAGCCATGTGTCTAAATGCTGTTTAGGCATATTATGGACAGATATAGAAGGAATGGTTGCACTTCTTAGAAAAGGAGGAAATAGCTACAGGGTAGCTAATTAAAGAGATGATTTTGTCAAGTGAAAGGGAGGGCCAAGGAAAGGCACCGAAAGCTCAAGCATAAAGAAGTGGTTATGGGAGATGGGAGGAGAGAATTGCAGCCTCGTGCTGCATTTGCCTTCTGCCTGGTGACTGAAAAATTAGCTGCAGTTGTCTGTGTAATACTACCCTGGTCTGACAATCACCATTTATTCCCAGGCAATCTTTGTCTCTCATGGAATTTGTTCTCCTGAAGTAAATCTGAGAGAATAGTTATATAAATATATCTGTCTACATCACAGATTTATTTTCATGCTGTAAACAAGTGTCTAAGGCAAACTTGTAGACAGTGTCTAAATACAACAGTTGAACAGGAAGAAGTAGAAAGTCACTCTGTAGAGAGAGCCATCTTGTAAAGAAGCAGTTGATTTTTAAGTTGTAAACACTTCAGCAGTGCATAGAGGGCTGTAAATTGCACTTCCTTTTTTGCTTCACATGACTGTGCCCACTACTTTTTCCTGGACATAATTGTATATATTTAATAATAGCATAAGGTTTTCACGGCAAGTGGCATTACTTAACTGAGATTTCACATTTGTTAAGCTTTAAGGTCAGTGGAGTTTCTTTGGGTCACAGCAGAATCAGCTGCTCCACAATACACAGCCCAGGTTTGCTCTTTTCTGGAGACTAAATATGAAGGACTAAACCTTCAAGGAGTGAAAAGGTGAGCGCAAATGGTAATTCTGTGCTTCTGGAGATACTTTGTGTGTTGCTGGCATGTGAGAGGTCAGGTGGCATGATCAGATCCGTTCCTTTTAGAGTTGAAATCAAGGAATCCATAAATTCGAGGAAATGGAAATATTTTTACCTGCTCATCAAGATCTATATTTCAAATGTGCATTTTCAAATGTAGCATTGAAATTCTCTGTTTTGTGGTCATGGTTTCAGAGACCAAAATATTTAACACGCATTAACTGGAATGCAAGTCAAGCGTTCGCACAGGTGGGGATCAAGCCATATGTGAAACTTGGGTGTAACCTTGCAGAAAAGAAAGCAGATAATCTCCACTTAGCTGCATGAAAAAAAATCCTGTTTTCAATACTTGTAGTGTACTATCTAGTATATTTCTAATTAAGTGTTGCTAGGTTGTTGGATGTGTGGCTGTTCCTTGGATGCCTTTATAGATGGGTGAGTTGTATGCTACCAAACACATCTATTAACCTTCATCTGATACAATAACTAAATAAACTATTAAAAAGCTGTATTACAAAGATAGATATCTGTATAGGCTGGTTGCTTCATGTTCTGGTTTACTTGAACACTGTTGGATAATAGCAGCGTAGTGTTAGTTGTGGCTTATCTGAATAGGATTATCAAGGTTTTCCAGCAATTGCTTCTAGCTGTTTCAAAGATAAGTGTGAGAAATAGACAGCCTTGTGGAGAAGGGTTAGATGCAGATACACAAACTCTTCAGACCCTATGTGATAAATCATAATGTGTGAGTGTAAACAGTGCTGCTTTGAGGATGTGTAATAAGGATTTTGGCGATGGTGCTGTGACACGTATACTGAGGGCAGTATATGGAAAAGATTCATTATCTCATGTAAAATTAATAATTGCATAATAAGAATAACATAATAGCAATATCAGAAAAAATAGTTGCAGCCCTTCATATTAGTGAGATATCCTGACTGTTTGGTAATGCATGGTAGAGCAACACAAAGAATCCAATTTCTCATTTGCTATCACATTTCCTGAGGGCAGAAAAGGTATTTCATTGCTTTTTGCAATTAATACTTTTGTATCTAAAGCAACTGGTTGGGATGGATGCTTCAGTGAGGCCCTGTCCTGATTCCTGGTAGACAGGAACCAAGCCATGGAAACTACCAGAAGTGAAATTAAGTGGCAATGAGCACCACTCATACAGACAGGCACAGCATCTTTAGAAACTGTTGTGGGGAGTCCAAGGATTGTGCACTCTCACTGTTTCTCATGCTCTTTGTTATTCAAGAGTTTGAGTCCTGAAGTCCCGACTTGACTGTTGCTGGGGACCCTGGAGGCAGGAAGGTGCAGTCTAGCAGAGCATCTACTGTGTAGTTGAAACGCTAAGGGAAAAAGTACTATTCATGAATTTGCTGCTATCGTGTATTATTCATTCAGCAGCACTCAGTGCCTTCATACTGCAGTGACATGAAAAAGGTAAGCACGTGATACCTCATTTACAGGCACACTTTGCTGTAATACCCCCATTTGCCAGTGGCCAAACCCAAATCATCCCTGGTCTTTTAGCCTCTTCAAAAGCTGGGCAAGTAATTTTCTCAGCTTGGTGATGCTTCCAGGAACTTTTCTAGAGCTGTAAAGATTCCAGTAGAAGCTGCTTCTGATCATGCTGAGCAGTCAGACCTTAGGAAAGAAGGTGAGTCCAAGGACATGAAGTCTGAGATCAGCTGATGTTCAACAGGCGGGTCACACTCATCCCACCCTCCATGTGCTTTATCTTGTATATAACTGTATGTGAACGTTCCTGTAAATATTTTGCATCTTAGGGATGTAGATATTTTAAATTGATAAACAGGGTACCCATTAATCAAGGTTTTTGCAAGGGAGGATCCCAGTTTGGTCTTAAATCAGCAACTTTTTAAAAAGATTTTAGCCCAATTATTTGGTATTTTTAGTTTCTGGCAAGTGTTCTAGAATAGAACCAAAATACTTGTAGTACCAGTGACAAACTTCCTCTGAAAGGAAATACATGTTCTATAAAAATTTTCCCAATAGTTAAAACAAAAAAATTTCGTAAAATTCAGAATAAATACATATTACTGATACACTAATAGCTAAGTTTGTATCTTCTGTATGCTTATGTGCTAAATTACAAATATGTTCACAAATAACTCAGCAGTAGAGACTTGATAAAATACCTCCTCTGCAGTCAGTCGAGATCACAAAGTGTGGTAAACAGAGAAAGTTGTCAGTTAAATTAAATGAAAAACATTTGATGTCAAACAGGGGCATGGCTAAGAGTGCTTCAGATGATTTTTTTACACTTCTGCTTGACTGAGATGTCTGAAGCACAACTGTGGTTTTCCTACATAAAAAAAAAAAAAAACTTTGAGCAGCTTTTCCAGAGGTGATTTTCTGTGGAATGCTATAGTGTAACAAAAAGATGCACTGGTCTGCAATATCATCTGCAGTTCTATTGCAACTTTGGCTGTAAGCTATGGAATCATAACTGTAGGTTCCCATGACTTTAATGACCATACTCTCGATTCCAGGAAATGCCGATTAGTATTTTTCCCTTTTTCCATACCCAACAAGGCACCCACACAAATATTTGTGCTTCCCTTCCCTCTCCTAGAACACGAGGTTATTTCTAGGCGGTTTAAATGTTTGTAAAGGCAGATATGAATACATGGATTTTCCATCAGAATGATATATCTGCTCCCACTGGAGTGGTCAGGTCCACTAGAGATGGTCGGGTCATCCCGCTAGAGATGAATTAATTTTCATTTCTACAAAGGGAGAGTTAGAAAGCTGCTATATCATTGCCTCATTTTAAAAAGCAGCTGAGGAACAGCAAATAACATCATAGTGGTTTTGTACTGTTTTTTCTAATACAAAGTCCAGAGAATGAGATAAGGTTTGGAGAGACAAGTCACAACCCCTGTGGCTAAACCAGCAGTTTTCTTCTTGACTTTTATCCTTCAAGTGAAATCTCTTAGTAACTCCAAGTATGTGTTGAAATAGAATTTACTATATTCTAGAAACAATAGTTGGAATTTACTTTTTCAGCTATATAAATTATATAATCTCAAATTCTTCCCCATCTACATTATAGATGTAATGTTACTTAAGTTAGTTGCGTATTTGTTGTGTTTTTATTGATAAAAACTATTTGTGAGTAAATACATTGTACTCCTTATTTATGGCCTCATCAAGTAATGAAAAATTACGCTGTTTACAATTGCACCAGTATGCCTTTCATTCCAGTTAATTTCTTACAAGCACATGACATGCACAGGACTAATGTCTGGCAATATTTAGTGAAGTTACAAATTTGTAGAGACAGAAAAGTATCCCCAAGTCATTATTTGCCATATATGACCAAAGCGGAGATTTGACTGTTAATGGAAGATTAACGGGAGCAAGCTAAAATACTTAGCAGATTTCACCTTTTTTTTTTTTTTTTTTTGATAATGGTCAAATAAGTAGAGGTAGTGTTTAAACAAATGTAATTGTGCCAAAAATTTGTCATCTGGGAGGAAATAGTTCAAGAGCAGGGAAACAGTTAAATTTGTGTCAGGTTTCATTCTGTTAGTAAGATTTCATCATTGCATATCTTCGAGCTTCACTTGATTCATGCAGGCTCAATGCAGCAAATGTAAGTTAACCAAGGATTAGCACTTTGATCTATCACTAGCATGTGGCGGCAATTGCCCTGTGTTGATGAATACACAATAATTGATAGAGTGCTCTAGGGTGTCTTTAATATAGCAAAGCTGGAGAAGTTTGAATGCTGGCATCTGTTGTGCTCAGAGGACACTTTTTCTGCAGGGCTGCATTGCACTCTGTTAAAACATATGCATATTATCTCATTTTTCATGGCAAGTGACAGGGAAATAATCTGTCCGATATTTGCATTCTACTAATTGTGTTGCAGGATGAACTCATCAGCTACAGTCATCCTTTTAGTATTGGAGTTTTCACTTCAAGCCCCTTAAAGATGGTCTCTATGACTTCAGGTGCTGCAGTTAAGACTAGGTGCCACAGATGGGCTTGGCAATGGAGGAGGTCTGTGGCATCGTGGTAGTTGGGGTCATTCCGTTTTTCCTCTGTCAGCTTCCATCTAAGGAGGCACCTGGCTGCTAAGCCATTGCCACCGAGGTACAATCCTAGTGAAGGAAAGCGAGGACTTTGGTATGTAACAGTTGGCCAGGAGACAGAATGGTGTAATGCCATAGATGCCTTTTCAGTGGCTGGACTTGACTGTTTCAGTTCTCAGCCATGGAAATTACTCAGTAATTTATACAAAGCATCGGCTAGACTTGATTTTGTAGTATGATCATGGGTCAGCAGTTGTGCGAGATGAAAAAGTCTGGCTGACTGCTATGGTGAATGAACCTTAAACTCTCTTGCTAATTATCAGCAGTAATTAATTAATCCTCTCTTCAACACCTCTTCTCCCAATTGTGTTTTGGGTGCTTGACAGGACTTTGGAACAGAGGTCTTGAATAAGGGGTGTATAGGCACAGAAAGAAGCGAATCTAAAATGTTCTGTGCTAGATCTAGGAGGGAACCTACAGATATTAAGACCTGAGGAGACTCTTCACCAACCTTGATAAAAAAAAATTGACACATCCTCCATTATCTGGGGCTGAGGTGTTTCAGGCGTTTATTTGTTCAGACTGAGCTAGGATTTTGTTTACTGCTACTTTATCTGTTTGATGTGTAAGTACTCTTACCTTTAAATGCTGTGTGCTTTCCATGTGCTCTTCAGATGTCTCCATGACTCTAGCTGAGACAAGTACTTGATCTGAATCATAGGCCTGGAAAAGTTGTTGGCTTCCAGGTGGGTTAAAATTTAAAAAAAAAAAAGTGCTCCTAAACTTCTGAGGAATGTGACAGCTGCTGGGCAGGCTTACCAACTATATCTTTGTCCCCTGTTAACTTGTCTGTGCCCCACACACTGGTAGCAGTAGAGTGACATGAATAGCGCAGTGCTGGAACTGGACTGAGGCTGACTTGGCAATGTAGAAATGGTATGCAGGGCCAGCACAAGGTTACTGTACTTGCAAATTTTATTGTCTCTGTCCCAAGAATGAGTGTGCAAAGAAAAGGGGGAGAAGGCAAGGATGCTGCAGGATGAAGGACAAGACACTGCAATTGCTACTTCTCAAACTACAGATAGCTGATCTGAAACACTAACTAGACAAAGCTGTTGGTTTCTGGACAGTAGCAACTGCTTCACAATTGAAGCTGAACCTGACTTTTCTGTAAAATCTGCTTTTATCCACCTTACAGGAATTTTCCCAAGAGAAAGCACTCTGTTTCAGGTGCAAAAGGTAGATTCTTAGATTTCCTTTCTCCACATCTGGCAGCAATGCAGTTTTCCAGCCAAAAAGGAGGTCGTGCCAGCGCCATACTGCTGAGCACCCTTGTCTGAGCTTTTGTGCAGTAGTGGACTTCATGGGGAGAAGTTGATGGCAGTTAAAGGTAATGGAGAAAAAAATAGAAAAAGAACAGGAGAGATGAGGTCTTAAGTTAGATGCACCACTTTGATGTTGCCTGTGTGCAGAAGAGGTGGGGTGGGTGAGAGCTAAAGTTTGAAGGTGGGATATGAAAACATAGCTCAAGTATCTGTCTGGTCAGTCCAGCCTGTGCAGATAACTTGAAGGAGTTGGACTGTGAGAAGTGCCACGTGGCTTATTGGCATACATTTTCCCTTAAGCCTTGCGTTTCAAAATGATTAAAATAAGATGCATGCTGCTTTTAGAGCCAGAGTTTGAAGCTGCAAAATGCCTACTGTTGTAGGTATGTGACATAGCGAGGAAAAAAACCTGACACCGATACATGTCCATGTGTGGAGCAGCGATATGAGCCCCTGAGCTTCATCTCTCCAAAACAGATTTGCAAAACTAAGTCATGTATCTCAATTACTGAACAGGTCTCAGGGCTGTAAGGAATGTCTGACCTGTAGAGTTGGATGTTGTGTGCTCATTCTTGGTTTTGCTAGGAAGTATTGTTAATGCTGAATGCAAGCACTGAGTTTGGGAGGGTGGTGACATTTGGTGGTGGATGAAACGAGTGCTAAAGCTCATGTAATGAGCAGTCCTCAAGGATGAGCACGATTTCTCCTGCAGAAGCCATGGATCCTGTGCTAATGCCTTAGCTGAACCGTGGTCAGAACAGCTTGCAAAAGAAGGGCTCATGCCCTGCTCGCTGCTGGGGGAACGTTAGTCAGGCAATTTTGGCAATTCAAGGTATTTGCAAAGAGAACAGATGAGAAAAGGAGTATGTTTGAGAAGGGAACAGTCACACAGTTCATGTTCCTGCCAGGACAAGTTTGTAGTGTTCTGTTAATGTAAGTCATTTCTTAAGAGGGCTAGGAAAGCAGGCAGGCAAATACCTAAGGATATTTGCCCAAGGTATTTTCTTCAGAGGTTAGATCTTATGAGGCTTATCCTGATAAAGGAAAATAGTTGTGCATCTTTCAAAGTAGGAAATGACCTAGGAGTTAAACCAACTTTGACTTCAGTAACCCACTCAGATCTCTGTTGCAAGGCTTAGTATATTAGAAAGTTGGCTAATCAACTGTAGTATTTTATGTAAGCTTTTTTGTCCTGTTTGGCTCTTCTTCTGCTTGGAGATACTTTTTATTTTCTCACTAAGTATTGGCTGGAATACACTTCAAGGGCTTCGTTGTTCATAAAGGAGTTTAATCAGTTTGAAGCAAGACATCTGTGAGGCATGCTTATATCCAACAGGAAGAGTATCATAAGGAGTGTGTCTTGTGCATATGTTCCCAGCAATGCTCTGACTATGTCAGTTTTGCTGTGGGCATAATTGTGTTTGGGAGAGGGCTCAGGAGATGTAAATTAATCTGACACACTCTCATAGCTAAGGAGAGCTTATTTTGCATGAAAATCAAGTGTTTGAAAACTAAGGTTTTTCCTGTCAGCATGATCAGGAAAGGGAGATGCTGTGGTGGTCAATGAATGTAAAGCATCACTCTGGGATTGTGTGGTCTGGTGATAGTGCCAGCTCTTCTGACCGGCCACACCACCCAAAGCAAATCATGTGCCAAGCCTGTCTCGGTTCTGCTACCTGTAAAATAGGAAGAGTAACCGACTGCCTTCTCCTAATGCTTTCACATCTAGGGGGTAGAACATGGCATAAATACTAGCATGGAAAATATTTTTCTCTTCAGTCTCAAAACTGCTGTTATCACAGTCCTTAAATACTTGAAAGCTTGCTATCCGCAGAAGTAAGCAGATCTGCACTCAGGTTAAGGTTTCTGGCCTGTGCAAAGCAAAAGTTAGCACTAATCCTGTTTTCTTCTGGGAAGAAACCTTTCCTCTGGAAAATACACCCTTACCTTTGCAGGTGGCTACATTCACTTGTGGAGACAATGGACAAAAATGACTTTGCTGTGGTGCTAAAGCAAATTTGAAATTTCAAACTGTTTCAGCGTTGGTATCTATTATTCATCTGAGTGGGGTAGTTCTGAAATCAGATATCTGTTCAGGGAGCATCTGGCTTCAATGTGAGAAATGATAGAGGAAGAATAAAAAGAATGGTTTGTACAATATATGAAGCAATGGCACTTTGAGATGCTTGGTAGACTTCTGTATCTTGAATGCAGCTTTTCATGTTACCTCTGGCTGCACTCACTTAGCTGCAGCCTCTACCTCTACGTCTTGTTTGGCTATTCTTCTCTTCGAAAGGATTTATATTTTTTTCCTGTATGAATTGGCTGGAATCCACTTCAAGGGCTTATTGATCATGATGGAGTTTACTTGCTTTGGAACAAGCCTCCAACGAGGCATGCTCATAAGGTGCTTCCTCCAGTTTATGGTCTATAGATCATAACTTTCTTTAATCTGCTTCCTTTGTAAACTTGCTGTGGCCAGTTTTCTCCCAGTCTCAGCTTGCTCCTACACCTCCAGTGAAGTGTGAGGATGCAGTGAACCCCATCCCCACTTGAAGGTGACTGGTGAGCAAGGCTTGTTTTAAAAGGAGTTGTGCCAAGTTCCCCAAGACGTGTGAGTTTTGGAAACTATGCATAAATGCCTCTTGCGTCTTAGTACTGTGCCAGTACTAAGCTCAAATCAATTCAAGCAATTCTTTTTTCCTGCTAAAGAACATGAAAAGACAAGTTTCTTCTCATCTGTTGCCTCTTGTTGAATTTTTGAGAGATTTCTCTAACTTCACAATTAAGAGAAAGCTGTTTAATTTATTGAGGATTTAAAGAAATGTGACATGCAGTGGCAGATCCAAACCTTGAAGTCGTGTAATTTCTTGTTAAAGGAAAACAGGTTTTGCAGTAAATATCCAGAGGCCGATACATCCCAAATCTAAACTTGAGAGCTGCAGCTTGTAACATGCCCTGGGCTGGGCTGCGGGGCGACCTCCCTGCTGCGGGGGGGCGCTGCCGCTGGCGGGGCCGAGCGCGGTGGAGCCAGGACCAAGGGGGCTTTAGGGAACCCCAGAAGCGGGAGGGACACGGCGAGGTTGAGAAGGAGGATCCCCGACCAAACGAATACATCCTTGCCGCTTTTCTAGGCTCCCTACCATTCATGGATTTGGGAAGTTGCAAGGCAATTTCACAGTTACAGAGATGGAGGTGGACGAGCTGTGGCACCTCCAAAAGAGTTCTGTGGTTGATTTGCTTACAATGAGCATACATTTTATATGTACAATGTTGCTTGTTGTTGAACTTCTGAAAGAAGGTATAACTAAAGAATATATGTATCTGATAAAGGTAGTTAAACAAGAAATAATAGTAGTATTTCTGGGGCATTGTTATTTCTGGTATTCATAAGCAATTTAGGAAGTCTAATAAGCTGTGTCCTAATTCCCTTTTGCAATAGAATAAACGGTTACTTGGGATGGTTTAATTAATCATAATTTTTGTGACTCAAGTACATAAAATGCTACTGTATAGTAGTAAACGTGGATGACTGTGGGCATGCTGGCTGACCTTACAAGAATTCTGTCAGTTGAAGGTCCTACTTAAGCTTTTGTTCTCTGGAAATAACGATGTTTGGGTCTCAGAGGTGCAAATAATAAGTTCTTTGAATGTGATTTGCAACATATGACTCATCTGTGACGAGTCGAGAAAGCACGGGTAAATGTGTGCTCTGTTATGTTGCAGTGCTGCGATCTTATCTAATGTGCAGTGTGCCTGAGTGACACATGCTGGATGGAAACATCTGATGCTGTAAGAGATGACTTCATCTCTTTCTTGCTGTGGCTCACATCTTGCTACTGAAATACAATATTCAGCGTTTTTCTTATCACTAATCTACAACTTTTCTTTCTTTCCATCACTTTACATCTTGAAGAAGACTAGCTGTTACCTGAAAAATGTCGTCAAATATTTCTGCTTCTTAAATACTTGAGGTTTTGCTGTTTATTTTTTCACTAGTACTGAGCTTGTTCAATGGGAATTTGACAACTTCTATGCCATTCTTAATATTTAATTTCTTTGGCTAACCAGAACTGAGCTTTATTGCTGTCCTTATGCTTGTATGTACATTATTTTGAAGCATCAATATTCATAACGGTTTGGCTAAAAGTCACTTCTCTACCTTCTGGGAACAAAAGACAGTTGATCTTCATGAACACCACCGGCAGCTGCTGGTCTCTTATTACTGAGCTTGTCTGTACAGTTTTTCTTCCCTTGGCTAACAGAATTGGTAATTCTTACCTCATTGAACTGTTCTCAAGTTTTGGATCTTAGGCTGCAACGCTTGTTGCACCCTACTGAGTTATTAATTCTTCTGCTGGGAAGTGACCTTGTCTACTCAGGACTTAACAGAGTCAAGGAGTAGTTTTCAGGTTAGTGACTTCTGGGGGACAATGTGTTCTGTGGGCTTTTTGCTTGTCTTTAAAAATAAAAAAAGGTATTTCTGTCAACATCATTGTAGCAGTTGTTTGGGAGGCAGGGGGAGGTCCTTAGTGCTCCAGTTCCCAATTTTGCTTTGCCACATTTATCTCAAGCTATACTTGCATTAGTTGGACCAAAATGTTTTCAATAGTTGGAGAATGCATTTATTGCAAAGATTCCCTGGCGTGGAAGTCTGGTTGTGATCACTTGGTGTTCAGCAGAGCTGCTCATCAATCTGATTTCAGCTTTGTGGCTCCCATTATGCTTACTTATTACTGTCTGGGTCAGAGGTTGTTGGGGAAACCTCCGACAGCTGCTGCCTAGCCAGTGGTGATTGTTGATGTGGAGAAGACCTTCATCTTCCTTGCAGCGTGAAGGTCCTTGAGGAATCTTACAGCATGTCATACTGTTTCCCTGACTTCCGCTGTTTGTGTGTTTTAGCTGTTAGCACAGCACTAAGGGAGAGTAGAATAACAGAGGTGGCTAATGTACACCAGGTATATGCAGCATAGTGGAAAAGGGAAAGTAGCAAGACAGGAAAAAGCGTGGAAAACTTGGGTAAGGAGGGGCTTCTAGCCTGTGGAGCTGGGCACCTTGTCTTTAGCTTATAGGTGTGTTTTAGCTTTCTCTGAGACTAGAAGAAAGCAAATTTTTAACTTAAAACATGTCGTGGTTTTGGCCAAATCGGCCAATGGGCAGCGTCAGATGCTCCCCCGCCAGCCTCTCGTGGACGGAGAGGAGGAGGAGAGTTAAAGAGAGATTTATGAGTTTAGAAGAAATTAAACTACTTTAATAAAATATTAAGAATAAAATAAAAAGGAAAATAATGAAATAGATACAAAACCGTATTAAACTCCCAGGATGATGTCACTGGCAGCCACTGGCGAAGTCCCAGGCTGGGCTCAGCCGACGGGTGGGAACCAGTTTCCAGAGTTGGAGTCAGGAACACACCAATTGGGATCAAAGGCAGATGAACAGACAGGGTCCTCCTGGGACGTCAACCACTGAAGGAAGAGAGTTGACCCTTTGATCCCTCAGCTTTTATGCTGAGCATGGGGCAGATGGGATGGAATACCCCTGTTGGTCAGTTTTTGGTCACCTGTCCTGTCTGCTCCTCCCCCACTTTTCCGCTTCTAGCCTTCTAGCCCTCTGCTTCCGCCCTCTAACGGGGTAAATAGCGAAATTAGCTGACCTTGGTTGTTATAGCAATAAGTATAATCAAGAGCTTCTCTGCATACCATTCCTTGGCACAAACTGTCTTATCACTCTGAACAAACTGTTTCAGACACAACATGCTGTTAATTTCAGAGAGTTAGAAGAGTCCTAGCTAAGAAATAAAATTACTGCACAGAAAGTTGGTTCTGTTTTACCTCAAACCAGGACAAAACACCATCTTGTTCTCTGTGTAATATCCTTGCATGGAATTTTCCTGAAAATGTTGCACTCATCACCATTGTGCTCTCTCCCATTTCCAACCTCTGAACTTGGAAGTTTTAGTGTACCTCACGTACAGAAGAACAAGTATATCAGGAAAGACTTATTAAACTGATATATTTTATTTCTTTACATGTCTATTTCACCAATGTAATAAATGAAGTATTGCAAATAGACGCTCAGATCTTTGCTTCATTAATACTGTAACTTTACCTCTTTGTACCTGTTGTCAGGCTACTTCAAGAGAGTGCAGACAAGAATGGAGGACGTTCATTCCACTAAGCCTCCAACACATTCATGACAGAACACACTTGTCGTGTTTTGGGAATCTAGATCAGTGTGCCTCTGCAGTCCGCTTCCAAATACTTTGTTATTTTTCCAATATTGTGTTAAGAGTTTTAAAGTTTACTCTTGCAAAAGCTGGACTCCAGTAGTTTCTTGAACTGTAAAGGTATGATAGACCTGCACAAAACTGGGTGTAATTTTTTAGGGGCTATGTACATTTTCTGGTTGATTTACTTGAAACTCTGAAGTGTGTAAGATGTGTTATTGCTCAATTGACTTGGTCACTTGATCAAACCCAAGTTTGATCAAACCTGTCTGCACTGTAAGTCATCTTATCATATACTTTAGATAGATGCAAAGGACATGTATGTTAATGTCATATCTAGAAAGATGCAAGATATTAATTGTACTCTTTATAGTAAGTAGGTAGTTGACTTCGTAGCTAAATTATAGAAGATTTAATTGATGAAAAATGCAGCTATTGTTAGTTCATACAGTAAGGCAACTGTTTGATACCTTTTTCTTTTTTTTTCTCACAAAGGAGAATATCAAATTATATGTATGATGGCCAGTGAGATACTGCGAGTCCCATTGTTTTATCTGCGCGTTTCATGAATGGAATGGAATTCATTTAATGAATGGATCAGGTGTAAACCTACAATTAGATATTTCTTGCAGTAGGCAAACCGATGGGGAGAGGATTGGCCATTTCACTGATATATAATTCTTAAGTTTTTACAAATGTGTAAAGTATCAGATAAGCATGGTTTTAGTGTGGTGGGTATTTAGCTACATGTAAATCTCCTTACTATCTGTGCAGTGGTTATATCAGTAGAAGGAAATAATTCTGCAAAACTCAGTGACATCTAGAATTGTTCTTAAAGCCCCAACCTGGGCAAAGGTTTTACTTGTGCAAAAAGACTTTCACCTGTGTGGAGAATTGAGTTATCAACTCACCCATGTATTATAAGAGCAGAATGATGACTGAACTGTTTCCAGGTGAACTGCAGTTGTTGTGTGTCCACTCTAACATTTGTGTGAGTTCAGACTTCCCCAGTATAGATCTTTAATCTGTCTCTAAAAGCCCATCTTCAGATGGACGTGTGGAATTTGTGGGACGTTTGTGTTAAGGCATCAAAACTGGCCATTTACTTTTCACATAGTAGTGCATTCATTAATGTAGCTTTGAATTCTCATTGGGTTTTGCCTTGTGTTTTTATATATTCAATTCTCTTATCAGAAAGTGATCTGTATGTTTTGGGGGCTAGGGCATTTCTACTTAAACAGGGTCACACAGAATAACAAAGAATGTAGACTGAAAACTGAAAGCTTTTGTTCCAGAAAGCAATATGTGGAATAATATCTTTACATATGTTTTCAAAAGCGCATCAAAAGCCAGGGTGCCATTAGCTGTATTAAATACTCTGTAAGTGCTGGAAATTAATGCAACTGAGTTTGTCCTTCAGCTCTAACATACGGACTGGTAAGAAAACATTATGACCAGATGAACATTTTTATAGGAAGAGTTTGAGGTACTTTTAGAATTGCAATTAATTTTTTAGATGGAAGTCTTCACATATTAACTGTGACATTTGATTGTTTTTGACCGTGAGGTCTGCTGAAATGTAAGAGCCTCATAAAGTTCAAGTGACCTCACAAATTTTTGGTGAGGTCAGAAATCTTCCTTTTTGTAGTTAGAAGGCAGGCAAAAAAAAAAAGTTCCAAAAACTTTAAAGACGAACAGTTAAAGGAGCATACCTACAGCTAAAAATGCAGTTTTAACTCAATACAGCATTTTACACATCTCAATATCATTTATTAAGTGATAATTTTCTTTTCCTTGATGTTTTGAAAATTATCTTAAGATTGTAATATTACAAGATTTGTTTTGCTTGAAGAAATTAATTTTAATTGGAAAAGACTCATCTGTATCCTGCATATCTCCTCCAAGCTGGAGGCTTTGTGGCTTGTTCTGTGTAGCTGCAGGGTAATACACCAAAGTTATTAACCTCTGAGAAATGGAGGTTGTGATAATGGAAATGCTGACACATTTCATCTTTAGGGCTACAAGGAGTGCGACTGTAATAACACCGTCTCCTTTCACTGTGTGAATACTGTGAAAAGAAGCCTTCAGATGCTCAGCTCCTTTTAAAAGACAGATTTAATTTATCAAGGAAGAAACTTTGGGACAGGAAGCTCTTGAAGTGAAATACTGGGTTTAATCATAGAAGAGGTATAACGTGGACAGTAGAAGTGTGGGTTTCTTAACACTGATAACTAGGAACTGCAAGTTATTTTTAAGGCTGGTTCATAGAATCATTTAGGTTGGAAAAGACCTTTAAGGTCCTACTGTTAACCTGACACTGCCAAGTCCACCACTAAACCATGTCCCTAAGTGCCACATCTACATGTCTTTTAAATACCTCCAGGGATGGTGACTCCACCACTTCCCTGGGCAGCCTGTTCCAATGCTTGACGATCCTTTCAGTGAAGAAATTCTTCCTAATATCCAATCTAAACCTCCCCTGGCACAACTTGAGGCCACTTCCTCTTGTCCTATCTCTTGTTACTTGGAAGAAGAGACTGACCCCCAGCTCATTACAGCCTCCTTTCAGGTAGTTGTAGAGAGCGGTAAGGTCTCCCCTTGGCCTCCTTTTCTCCAGGCTAAACAACCCCACTTGCCTCAGCTGCTCCTCTAAGACTTGTGCTCTAGACCCTTCACCAGCTTCGTTGCTCTTCTTCGGACACACTCCAGCACCTCGATGCCTTTCTTGTAGCGAGGGGCCCAAAACTGAACACAGTATTCGAGGTGGGGCCTCACCAGGGCTGAGTACAGGGGCACGACCACTTCCCTAGTCCTGCTGGCTAGACTATTTCTGACAGAAGCCAGGATGCTGTTGGCCTTCTTGGCCACCTGGGCACACTGCTGGCTCATATTCAGCTGATTGTCTAACAATACCCCCACGTCCTTTTCTGCCAGGCAGCTCTCCAGCCACTCTTCCCCAGGTTTGTAACGCTGCATGGGGTTGTTGTGACCCAAGTGCGGGACCTGGCATTTAGCCTTGTTGAGCCTCATACCATTGGTCTCAGTCCATCAATCCAGCCTGTCCAGATCCCTCTGAAGAGCCTACCCTCAAGCAGATCAACACTCCTGCCCAACTTGGTGTTGTCTGGAAACTTACTGAGGGTGCACTTGATGCCCTCCTTCAGATCATTGATAAAGATATTAAACAGAACTGGCCCAGAGGTCTGGGAAACACCACTTGTGGCCAGCCGCCAACTGGATTGAACTCCATTCACCACAACTCTTTGGGCCTGGCCATCCAGCCAGTTTTTTACCCAGCGAGGAGTACACCTGTCCAGGCCTTGAGCAGCCAGTTTCTCCAGGAGAATGCTGTGGGAAATGGTGTCAAAGGGTTTACTAAGGTCCAGGTAGAAAACATCTACAGCCTTTCCCTCATCCACTAAGCAGGTCATCTTGTCATAGAAGGAGATCAGGTTAGTCAAGCAGGACCTGCCTTTCATAAATCCCTGCTGACAGAGCCTGATCACCTGTTTGTCCTGTATATGCCATGTGATGCACTCAGGATGCTTCTGTAACTTTCCCCAGCACTGAGGTCAGACTGACCGGCCTGTGGTTCCCCAGCTGTTCTTTCTGGCCTTTCTTCTAGATGAGCATCGCATTTGCTAAACTCCAGTTAACAGGGACCTCCCTGGTTAGTCAGAACTGCTGATGAATGATGGAAAGGGGCTCAGTAAATACTTCCGCCAGCTCCCTCAGTACCCTTGGGTGGATCCCATCTAGCCCCATAGACTTGTCTAAGTGGTGTAGCATGTTGCTAACCATTTCCCCTGAGGGAAATGAGGCATTAAGCCTTTTCCTCATCCTTAGTCACTATTTTTCCTCTGCGCATCCAATAAAAGATAGACATTCTCCTTATCCCTCCTTTTGTTGCTAATATGTTTATAGAGACATTTTTTATTGTCTGTTATGGCAGTAGCCAGATTAAGTTCTAGTTGGGCTTTGGCCCTTCTAATTTTCTCTCTGCATAACTTCACGACATCCTTGTAGTCCTTGTGAATTACCTGCCCCTTCTTCCAAAGTCAAAAATTCTCTGTTTATTTCCTGAGTTCCAGCCAAAACTCTCTGTTCAGCCAGGCCGGTGGTCTTCCCTGCTGGCTTGTCTTTCAGCAAACGGGGACAGCTTGCTCCTGCACCTTTAAGATTTCCTTCTTGAAGAATGTCCAGCCATCCTGGATTCCTGGATTCCTTTGCCTTTCAGGACTGCCTCCCAAGGGACTCTGTCAACCAGGCCCTTGAACAGGCCGAAGTCTGCCCTCCAGAAGTCCAAGTTGGCAGTTCTACTACCCCCCTCCTTACTTCTTTCTTACTTTCCAGACTGAAGAGACTCAAATCCCTCAGCCTTTCTTCATAAGAGAGGTGCTCCAGTCCCCTAATCATCTTGGTAGCCCTTTGCTGTACCCTCTCCAGCAGTCCCCTGTCCTTCTTGAACTGGGGAGTCCAGAACTGGATGATACTCCAGATGTGGCCTCACCAAGGCAGAGTAGAGGGCGAGGATGACCTCCCTTGACCTGCTTGCCACGCTCTTCTTGATGCACCCCAGGATGCCATTGGCCTTCTTGGCCACAAGGGCACACTGCTGGCTCATGGTCATCCTGTTGTCCACCAGGACTCCCAGGTCTCTTTCCACAGAGCTGCTCTCCAGCAGGTCAGCCCCCAACCTGTACTGGTGCATGGCATTATTCCTCCCCAGGTGGAGTGTCCTCCTTCTTGCCCTTTTTGAAGACTGGAGTGACACTGGCTTTCCTCCAGTCCTCAGGCACCTCACCTGTTCTCCAGGAACTTTCAAAGATGATGGAGAGCAGCCCAGCAATGACTTCCGCCAGCTCCCTCAGCACTCTCGGGTACATCCCATCAGGACCCATGGACTTGTGGATATCCAGTTTACTTAATTGATCTCTCACTTGATTGTCCTCAACCAAGGGGAAGTCTTCCTTCATCCAGACTTTCCCTATTACTTTCTCCAAAGTCTGGGACTCCTGAGGGCTGGCCTGACCAGTAAAGACCAAAGCAAAGAAGGCATTCAGTAACTCTGCCTTCTCCACATCCTCCGTCACCATGGCTTCTGTCTCATTCAACAGTGGGCCCACAATTTCTCTAGTTTTCCTTTTGCTTCCAATATATTTGAAGAAGCCCTTCCTGTTGAGCTTAACATCCCTTGCCAGGTTTAATTCCAAGGAGTCCTTGGCTTTCCTCATTTCATCCCTGCACGCTCTGGCGGCATTCGTGTAATCTTCCCAAGTGGTCGGTCCCTTCTTCCACTTACTGTAAACTTACTTTTTCCACTTGAGCTTTTTCAGAAGCTCCCTGCTCAGCCATGCAGGTCTCCTGCATCCCTTGCCCGATTTCTTGCTCTTAGGGATGCACCGATCCTGAGCTTGGAGAAAATGGTGTTTGAATACCAACCAGCTCTCTTGAGCCCCCCTACCTTCCAGAGCCCTAGCCTACAGGATCTCTCCAAGCAGCTTCTTGAAGAGGTCAAAGTTAGCCCTCCTGAAGTCCAAGGTTGCGATTTTACTTCTTGTTGTTTTGTGAGTACTGCCCACGATCCTGAACTCTATCTTCTCATGATCACTACAGCCAAGGCTGACCCCAACCTTAACATCCTCCACCAGTCCCTCTGTGTTTGTCAGTACTAGGTCCAGTAGTACTCCTCTCCTTGTTGGCTCCTGCAGCACCTGTGTCAAAACGTTATCATCGATACACTGGAAGTTTTGGTAGTCTGAGGTTGACTGGCAACTCTCTGCTTGGGAAGGAGCTTGCAGAACAACCAAGTTAGCGCACACAAAACCAGCAAGTAGATGAAGGGTTTGTGAGTCTGAACTGGAGTGTGTGCCCCAGAGCTAGGTGTGCTTCCAAATTGCAAATTGCTGCGAGTGATATGTAAATAAGCTTATTGGCCTGGAGTGGGGTGGGGGGCAGTGCTGAAGGTGCTGCATGCTGCATTTCTAACTGACATTTTGAATTTGCACTGGGATTGATGTGATGTAATTATTCACTAACCTTGCAATGAAGATGGCAAAAAAACATTGTTTTACCTTGCTTACCAGCCCATCAGCTTCAGGAATGTGATGTGCAGTAATTCACCAACTGATGCATTTCCGAGTGCTAAGGCTTCATTTTCTAGCCTTTGGCATATAGTTATTACTTTGAATGAATGAAACTAATCCTTAATGAGTGAAGATGTTGGTGGAGAGCTATCTGTCTCATTCTCTTGCATGTTCTGTAAAGCATGCTATTTTCCAAGTACAGCATGATATTGAAAGTTCAGGTAAAAGGTGCTAATTTCCTGAATGCAGCTGTCTGCAACTGAGTGTTGTTGGAGATCCCCTGAGAATTCCTAAGCATGTCATCTCTCAGGATTTAGTACCTTCCTGTGTACATCTGACATGGTGTTGCTCTTTTGTCTTCACCTAAAATAATGCTAGAACAGTTCTAGCTAGAACAGCTAGAACGTTCTCTTCTGTTGAGCATCAGCTAATGCTGACAGTACTGTGAGAAAGTACAAACAAGAAACCCAGCCCTTTCTTTTGGATTTTACTGTTTTCCGTATGATTATGTGTGAAATCGTATATCTGAAGTGTTCTTGTACATTGCAAAAACAATCTACTGCATCTAGTGAACAATAAATACGAAGAACCATAACCACCTCAGCTCTTCCTGGTGGTTGACTTAAATTATATACCGTTTCTAATAACATTTTAAAATTGTTTAGACAAAATAAAACCATTCTTTCTGTACATTAAATATATCTCTTGTAGTACGTACTCAGCATTATGACTGAAATTTGACTCATAATACAATTGTTCTTTTATCAGTGTAGCACTGGGTTTAATTTTTTGTTCCATAGCTTCCAGGAAGCCTTTTCCCTTCAGTCATCCAGTGTAAGCATGTGTTAAATGACCCATGGTGTGCCTCTTATGGTAAGAATTAGAAATGGGAGAACTGCTTTGGATGAAATATGAAATGACGAAACTTTAATCTCAAAAATGGAGTTAAACTGTTAGGTTGTGGACCCATACTTCTTGTATGTTGCCTTGTAATGTGCTTTACTTTGCCAGTTTCGCTCCTCTTCTAGCTGTTCTACAACTGACTGAATGGGTAGTATGACAAAAGGGCTACTTTTACTGATCAAATTTTATTTTACTGATAATTTTTTTTTCTGATCAAATTTTATTTTACTGATCAAATATTAATTGTGTTTAGGGATTCTAGGAAAAATGGTGTCCAGGATTGGGACAAGCATCTAGCCAAACTGAATCTCTGAGTCCAAGGATGTGCTTTCAGTGCTCATTAAGTTGGTGGGTTCTTCAAACCTGAAAGTTTGAAAGCTGTAGGGAAACCGTGATAATCCTGACCAGAATCTTGCATTGAGAGTTTCCATTCAATGGAGGTATAGTATTACACATCACATTCAAAAAGAGATTTCTATTAAAATCTCAGCAGAAGTTTCAACATCCTGCCTGTCAGCTTTGTAGAGTTGTATTTGCAGAAACAGTAGAACTACATAGTTTTTTGAAATACCTATTGTGATAAGTAATCAAAAAATCTGTTAGGTGGAAAACACTTAATAAGCCATCAGATTTTGGGCATTGGAATTACATGACTCCTCTTTCCATATGCTTACTTGAGCTTATCTGTTACAAGAGAGGTATTGCTGTCGATCCTGAAATGCTTACTAAGTAATATGCTGCACTCTGTGGCAGTTGGCATTCATTAATAATTGTGAAGCCTGTCAGGAAGAGCTGTGAATTTTGATGCTGCCCTTCCAAGGCAATGTAGTGAGAATAAAGAAGCAGCAGAGGCCAGCAGCCATGAATGGATTTCCTTAGAGAGCAGCTCAATTTATGCTGAGGTAACTTATCTTTGTTCCTTTTATCTGAGCCTATAGGGAAGACTGAAGGTAAGTGCTTGTCTAGGGGAGTTGAATAAGTGGCGGTGGGAGGCTGCCTTTTTTTAATGTCATCTTTATTACCTCACCCTTTCCTAGATATGAAAGCTTTATAGAGGTAGGAGACTGAGGAGACAGGAGGTAATGTCAACTGAGCAAGGGATTATTTCCAAGAAGAAGAAATAGGGGAGCATGCACAGAAGGTGGGTTGTACAGAGAGAAATACCTCATGGCATTGGCTTGCTGCTATGCTGCTTTCCCTTTCTCACAAGGATTGGCTAAGTATGCGTTAGCGGTTGAGAAGCTAGAAGTTTTTCTAATACGGCTGGTTTGTACTGGCCCTGAAATAATGCTGATAATGTTAAACTTGTAGTAACAATAATTCCTTTTTGAATCCTAGAAAACCATACCTTCACTTAAATATTTTGTCTCTTTGACCTTAGCATGTTTGGTATGTCCGTAACCTGTTGCAGTAATTTGTGTACTGTAAACCTGTGTGTAGAAATAAAAATGCATGTCCAGCACTGACAGATGAATGCTGGGCAGTGTTTTTGAACTATGGCACCACCTGTTCAACTTGACATGGTTTGGAAACAAGCATTTGGTGAGCTACTGTCATGTCCTCTGCTTGCCTGAGGAAGATGCTGAAGACTGCAGATGAGCAATGAATGGTTTTAAGGGAGAAAAAGAGGGGAGAAGGGAACATGAGTCTTGATTCAACAACTTCTGAAGGGAGACAAACAACTGAGAAGGGTGGCAGAAATTTGGGAAACTAGCAGGAAGTTAGAGATGTTGCTGGTTGGTTTTCTTTCTTTTTTACCAAGATCCTGGTGGCAAGGGAATTGAACACTTGGCACTTATTTTTGTTAAGCTGGTTGAATGATAGCAACATCTCATGCATTTAGGAGAACAGCAAACCTCTGCAATTGCATGACACTATCTGTTTGAAAGGGCTTACTGATTTGTGTCTTATTGCCCCATATTATGTGAGATTGCCCCATATTATGTGGGATTACGAGCTTGCACGAAGCCAAACCATGGGTGGACATCCAGGCAGCAGAACCTGTGTCCCAGGTCCTGTGTTCCTAGTCTATCCAGGAGCCTAGTCTTGTGCCTGAATTTGGCTGACAAAGCCAACTCTGCTTAGAACCTGAGAGTTTAAACACAGAGTGGGATTTCAGAGATCATGTCATACCATCATGGAACAGATCCTCCTAGAAGCTATGCTAAGGCACATGGAGGACAGGGAGGTGATTTGAGACAGCCAGCATGGCTTCACCAGGGGCAAGTCCTGTCTGACCAACCTGGTGGCTTTCTACAATGGAGTGACTGCATCAGTGGACAAGGGAAGAGCTACGGATGTCATCTATCTGGGTTTCTGCAAGGCCTTTGACACGGTCCCCCACAACATCCTTCTCTCTAAGTTGGAGAGATACAGATTTGATGGGTGAACTGTTCGGTGGATAAGGAACTGGCTGGATGGTCACATCCAGAAGGTAGTGATCAATGGCTTGATGTCCAGATGGAGACTGGTGACAAGTGGTGCCCCTCAGGGATCCGTACTGGAAGCAGTGCTGTTTAATATCTTCATCAATGATATAGTCAGTGGGATCAAGTGCACCCTCAGCGAGTTTGCAGATGACACCAAGCTGAGTGGTGCGGTCGACAGGCCAGAGGGATGGGATGCCATCCAGAGGGACCTGGACAGGCTAGAGAGGTGGGCCTGAGCAAACCTCATGAAGTTCAACAAGGCCAAGTGCAAGGTCCTGCACTTTGGTCGGGACAATTCTTGTTATCAATACAGGCTGGGAGATGATGTGATAGAGAGCAGCCCTATGGAAAAGGACTTGGGGGTACTGATGGATGAAACGCTGGACATGAGCCAACAATGTGCACTCACAGACCAGGAGGCCAATTGCATCCTGGGTTGCATCAAAAGAAGTGTGGCCAGCAGATTGAGAGAGGTGATTCTCCCCCTCTACTCTGCTCTTTTGAGACACCACCTGGAGTACTGTGTCCAGCTCTGGAGCCCTCAGCACAAGAAGGACATGGACCTGTTGGAGGAGGTCCAGAGGAGGGCCATGAGGATGGTCAGAGGGCTGGAGCACCTCTCCTATGAAGACAGGCTGAGAAGTTGGGGTTGTTTAGCCTGGAGAAGAGAAGGCTCCGGGGAAACTTTGTAGTGCCTTCCAGTACCTGAAGAGGGCCTACAGGAAAGCTGGGGAGGGGCTGTTTGCAAGGATAGGACGAGGGGCAATGGTTTTAAACTAGAGCAGGGTAGGTTTAGATTAGACATTAGGAAGAAGTTCTTTACAATGAGGGTGGTGAGACACTGGAACAGGTCACCCAGAGAGGTGGTGGAGGCCCCATCCCTGGAGACATTCAAGGCCAGGCTTGATGAGGCTCTGAGCAATCTGATCTAGTTAAAGATGCCCCTGCTTACTGCAGGGGGGTTGGACTAGGTGACCTTTAAAGGTCCCTTCCAACCCAACGTATTCTATGATTCTATGATTTTTAGTAATGGAACTGGGATGCCTGTTGTCAGTAAGGATAGAAACCCATCAGAACTAATGAGTCTGAGGTGTAGTAAAAACAGTTTGTCCAGCTGATTTCTTGCAGCTATTAAATGCTTTCAAAAGTTCTTACATCACTCATCAGGCACAGTATTTGAGGGTACCAGTGGTCTGTGTGTGGAGTGTGGCTCAAATTGCATCTTACCCTTATGTTTGCTTTTCATGAGGAAGAAAAATATGGTTCCTGCTTTACAGATGGGGAGCTGAGAGAGTGTATTTGGTTTTTCAAGAGTATCATAATAAGAAACCAGTGGAGACGATTGATTTCTAAGGATGCCAAGTATTAGTTTCGCAAGTTGACCACAGGCCGCCTTTCATTTCACAAAGACTGGAGATCTAAGTCATGCTACAGTACTTGAACACTACAGTTACATAGGTTTATGATACACTGATGGAGGTGTGTGGAAATGTGGAACACCGACAGTTTCTAGTAACAGTGTTGGCTGAATTGTGTCTATTTTTGTCAGGCCAGAAGTTACTTTTTTCTCTTAAAATTCATTTAACACTCAAAAAAAAAAAAAAAAAGGAAAAAAGACCCCCACCAAACAAAAAAAACCCCACAACATGATTTTAAAATGCATTTTAAAAAACTTAATGTGTTACCAGGCAGTTAAAAACCAGCACTCTTCAAGTGGTGTGCTTGACTGTCAGAATCAGTGTTGAGAAAAAGTGTCTTAAGGAAGTGTGAAGATGCTGAGTTTTCTGGTAACATAGTTGATCTTACTATATGGTCCTTGCACACAGAATATGACTCCTTGGAGTCTTCCAGCACTTTCTGCTACAGGTACAGTTTTGCATAGGAAATTTTATTTTTTTTTTGTCCTCCACAGAAACTTGTGAAAATCAGAGTTACAGAACAAAGCCAGATCCCAGATGAGTTTCAAAGCTTATTTGAGTTGGGTAACAAACCATCTATAAGACATTTGAACTTAAGTAGCCATTTGCATGCTTTTGCGAATACGTATTTGAAAGCTTGTTGTTTCCCCACAAACTATTTCTACTTGAAACAATGGAAGTGTATTTCTTACTGACAATGTACTATTGTTAAATTGCATCATTGCCTCTTTTTAAGAGCTCTGCTTAAAACATTCAGAGGTGATGTGGAGAAAAAAATTATGATAATTGATGTTTTCACTTTTTTTTTGTCAGAGAATATTTATTATTTTAAAATAAAATCAATATCTTGTTTTGTAACTAAAATTTTTGTATTTTCTCTTAAGAAGTGCAACTTGTCACCAGAAATTATGCTTTTGATCTACTGCTGTAAAATGTAAAGTGAATAACAAGGAAAATAAATCGATGACAAAATATAATTAAGTTGTATAACATAAGGGAGGACTGCAAAAACAGAAGGGAGCACGATGGTAGAATAAAATGCAGCATAGACAAGTTTAGTTTCAATTTTTGCTGATATTGGCACTTTCTTTTTTGAGAATAATGAAAGGAATCTCCTTAATGTATACTTAGCATGAGAATTCCGAGATTGTTTTTAATAACATGATAGAAGTTCACATGGATATATAAAACTATCTGCTGCTAATACCAAGGAAAAGTTTCCGTTTAGTCTAACTTTTTCAAATTTTTGTCATCATAGAAGAGCGATAAATGCCTTCTAAGACTGAACAAAGATTTTTGTCTTTTGCTCTGAACAAGGTTGGACTGAGCATATGCTGGCAATACTTTTGAATTTCATGTCTAAAAAGAAAGGAGGCGGGAGTAACTGTATTCATAAGGTTCCCTGGAAATAGTGTGTGTGTATGTGTTAGGGTCAGAAAACCATGTCTTGTGATAGTGCTAGCTGGGACGTCTCTCCATGTTTTAAATTACTAGACTTTCACTGAATGTTTCAGTGATGGATTTCAGTGTATCTTGTTTTCCCACCATTGTTTTTTGCTTGGTCAAAAGTAGATCAAAGTCTGAGGAGAAATAACATGGAAATTTAGGACAGTTGAACAGGGACCACAAAAAAGAGGCAGAATTTTCATGGGAAGTGCCTTGGGGATGATGTCTGGCCAGCAAGCTGCAGCAAACTTTTGGGGTCTGGAATTGAATGTGAAGAATGGGGACAATGGTATTTTTGTCTCCCAGCTACTCCAGGGAGCAGTGGGAGAAGAGCCATTTAGGGTGTACAGTACAGCAGCCCCTATTAGCAATCAAACTGGCTCCAGGCAGAAGCAGGGCTGAAGAGGAGCAAACTGCCTCTCCACGGGCTGTGCTTGCTGCTTGGATAGATCAGGCCTGGGAGATTACAGAGGGGTTCTTGAAGGGAAGGCAGCCTCTCCAGCAAGGAGAGTTTCTCCCAAAACCTGTTCTTGGTGCAGATGCATCCTGGTGGGCTGTGTCCTGGCGTGCGGAACTCTGGGAAGATAAACCCTCCAACTTCAGACCCCAAGCGACATTTAGAGCAGGAGAACTTGTGTCATGGTGGAACCTGAGACAGCCTGCCCCGTGAACTGTCTGCCAAACTGACATTTCTGTTGGTGATAACATATGACAGCAAGAGAAGTCAGATCCCTTGAGGGTTTGTATACATGACAGTCAATATTTCTCATAGCAGAGACAGAGCTGAGCGGTCAGCCTCAGGGCAAAATGATGGACTGCTTCAGATGCTCTGTAGCTCATCCTGTACAAAGACATGAGACTCTTAGAAAATTGAGCTCCCTGATAGACCAGAATACAAGAGCTTTAGTTGTTAAACTGCTGAAGTCAACTGTACAGCTAAAGCTCTAGCAAATGAGCAGTTTAAAATTATTTTATGCACCTAACGGTAGAATATAATTCTACCTAATGGAAGTGGGCGACAGGAGAAAAAATAGGCTTCCAAGATTATCAGCAATGTGGTAATTGCTACAGTTGCCCACTTTGGGGTTTGGGACTCTGACAAATGAATTGCACATGTTGTCATCTGTCTGAAGCACTCAGACTCTGATTTAGTCTGAAAGAGCTTGTCAGTTTAATATTGTTTGTGATCGTAATGGTTGTCAGACATAAACTGAATGGATTGGGTAGAAAAAAAATCCATTACTTAAATGTGAGTCCTGGCTCTAGGAAGATGGCTTTCTACAAAGTTTTAAATAATATCTTAACATTTGTAACAGAGACGTTAAGGGTAAATTGCATTTCAGTCAGGTGCATGTGATTATTTTCACCTTTGGTCTTTGGCATGCTGTTTTGGTGTGGGATGAAGGTCCAAAATATGCCTCAGTCTGGATTTCATATCCTGCATTTCAGGGGCACTGGAGGCTGAGACTTGGCTGTTCAGCAAATAGCAGACACCAGCTTCAGATTTAATCACTCCTGGTGGTACACAAGTTTCTGTCCAGTTATCTGCCCAATTTAATTTGCTGATGGCTGTTGATGGCTTTTGATGGCTCTGTTAACTCCAAAAGTCATATGAATGCCACCTAAATTTGAGGACCCAGGGAATTGTGTTACCGGTTATGAGGCTGACTCAACTGAACAGAGGTCGTTACTTAAAATCCTAGTAGACGTGCGATCTCAGTTCGATCATTCCATCTAACTGTTCACAAAGGAAGGCTGGTCTTATTTGCTTAAAATTGTAGGGGCGGGGTAGGGAAGAAGGAAATAAATCTGTAGTCTAAAAATTAGCTTGACTTTCAAATCTTTAAGGTGCTTCAAGCTGTACTGAGGCAAAGTAATCTCCAGTAATGAATTTCACAAGGACTTGGTTTCAATTCATCCTTCTGTCTTAGTTACATAATAGGCTCTCATCACCTTGTTTCCTGAGCGCTTGTTGGCTGGTTACTGCTCTGAGATTTATGGAAGTGTCTGTTCTTTCCAAGTCAGATACAGGGTAAAAGTTAAGACAAAAGGTAGAACTTTTAAGGCGGGTAAGCCATGTAGGCTGTATTTGCTCTGTATTCAAGCAGAAGTCCTGTTGATATTCTAGTTTTGCTGAAATAAGTATAATGGGATGTTGGTATTACAGGTGCCAAATTAAAGAAGTGTGAGAATATTGAATGGTATGACCAAGGGAGCAATGCTTTTTCAGAATATGTGAAAATAGGCAAAGGAATGTTCCCTCCATTAGGGCTTACTAATTATCTTAGAGGGAAGCAGAAACTACTCATCTCAGAAGAGCAGAAGAGAAGTAAGTTTGTCAGAAGTTGCTAAGAACCTCACGCTTAAGCTTATTTATTCAGGTAGCTACCTGTCCTACACAGTCATAATATCTACAGGAAAACCCTAACATAATTAGGTAGCTTAATGGGTTTTATATCTAATCCTTCCATCCTATCATGTCCTTCCCTTCGCTAGGCCATAAATGAGTATTACACAATGTTTTCTTTAGCTTACCTAGTCTAGTTTTAAATGCTCAGTGTGGGGGAGTTTGTGCTAATTTATCTGCAGGTAGCATCTGGCAAGTGCATGAGAAGACAGTGTGGGTATTTTAGTCTTGCCATTTAATCTGACAGTTGAAAAACAATGCTGCTTATGTTATCTCATGCTTCTCTGTATTAAGTCCCTTACTGTTCCTTATTCATAGAGGTATGGTAACATTACTGTACTTGCTGAACATGTGCATGCCTTAAACTGTTGGAATATGTCCATTTTATTCTTACTAAAAAAAAAAAAAAAGCTTTTACTCTCTGTTTTGAGGGAACGATTTGGATTTAGCAGTAGAGTTGGGAAACTGCTAATTGAACACAGACATAGCTAGTTTTCCCTGTCTCCAGATCAGAGTGCTGTTTAGTTTCATTAGTGTGGCTAACCCCAGACTATTCAAATTCAAGTCTTTGGTAAATCCTGTGATACTAATCCTAAAGCTTTGGCCACATGGTTGAACATTACTAGCTGAGAAATGGGAATTTGCCTAGTTACCAAAATAAAAAATCTGTCTGGATTGAGTTTCCATCAGAAAGCAAGATATGAAAAGCAGATTAGGCTAAAACCCTAAAAATTACATTAATTCCAGATATGCTTCTGGCAATTTCTTTTTCTCTTGTTGCGCTGCCTTGGGCCAGGACTGAAACTTCGTTGTACTACAAGACCGCTTGAAAGAGAAGCCCATTTCTGTGTTGCCTGGATAATCTGTGAGGCAGACTGTTCTCCTCTGTGAATTCACTAAGCTCAGGTTTGTTTTAAGGCTAAATCAGAATTTTGGAGCTTCAGGCTATTCTGTTTTCATACCTGCTGATCAGTCTGTGCCTGTTTCTAGCAATCATAGATTCCCTTTACCTTTATACCAAATGCATCAATCGTGCAGTTCTTGCACGAAGAAGCTGGAAGTGCTGCTTACTCACCTGTGCAAAGACTGTCTGAGCTGAGACTTGCAGAGAAATACTCTTCCTGCTGCTGTAGTTTGCTTACAGTTGATCGTGATCAAAAAGAACTATGCAAACTTTTACTCAAGGTTCAAGAGTATTTACATGTTTGTTTTATAGAGCATACCCCATGTAGGGCGGAACTGTGCTGTTGGGAGGTGGAAATACTTACCTCATTAGTTAACCACTTAGAAGGCAGTATGGATTTTAGGGAATTTGCAGGATCCTTTTGCTTGCTAGGTTCTAGTCACAGTGCTTCAGTACCCTGTGGCATAAGATTAGCAATGAATCCTCATCAAAGGTGAGGAAAAAACAGAGCTTGTTGGAGATTACTGAAGGTTGGCATCACGTCTCATTGGCCTTAAGACATAAGAATGTGCCGTGATGTTTTACAGCTGGTCATTCAGCATTGCACTGCTCTGAATGTGCCAGGATACTTCTGTCTTCATGTTGTCTTTGGCTTCATCTGCAAGACGGGGTTATGCCCTACAGTATGGTTCATGTTTGTAGTAGCTTGCTACTGGTCTCTCTCAAGGTAGGTTTTGGGGTTGTGAGGTTTTCACCTGCAGAATTAATGCTAGCTTGCTTTTATGGACTGTTCAGCCTTTTAAGAAGGAACTTATGTGATGGCAAGAAATAAACCAGGCATACATTTCTGTCACCCTGAACAAAAAGCAAAGCTGCGTAAGAAAATTACTGTTTTATTCAGATGGGTTTGTAATCCTCAAATTTCAGGGACGTTGTTTTTTATTGAGGCAGTTACACTTAGGTTCTATGGGAACTCTTCTGAGTAAAAGAAAACTTGATCATTCACAGGAAGTAAAGATGACAGAGCTAGATTGCTCTCAGTCTTACACCAGTGAAAGGGCAAAAGGCAATGGCCACAGACAGAAAAACAAGAAAATCTGTTTTAACGAGAAATCTTTCTCCTGTGAAAGTAGTCAAGTAGGATCAGAGGTTGCTCAGAGAGGCTGTGAAATCTCCATTCTTGGGGATATTCAAAACCTAGATGAACCTGGTCCTAGACAGCCTGTTCTAGCTGACCTGTGTTAATTAGGGGGCTTTGGACCAGATGTTCTCCAGAGGTCTCTTCCAACTCAGTCCTCTGGTGTTTTGTGTGCAGGCTGCAACCTTGCCATCTGTAAGCATGTATGTGAGGCAGAAAGCTGATCATTTTACTACAGTAAGGCAAAGAAAACTTTTTTCAGCCATGCAAGGAAAAAAAGACTCAGGAGTGGTGCTCTTTTTGCAGAAACTCTTAATAATGAATTTCCTGTTCTAGCCTACAAAATGTGTTGAGGAATTCTAGGCTTTATAGTATGCCCTGTAAAAATAGGCTGACTTGGTTATTTTCTGCACCTGCATGAAAAAGTCTATTAAACACTGTTGTAATCTGCCACAGCCTGATTCATGATGCATTTATTTGGTCTTCAGTTTTAAACTTGCATGCTTTCAGTATCTTCTTACACTGACAGTCCTGTTAAAATATATGTATAAATGCAGGTGCAACACTTGATTTGACAGAAGTGTTATATATATGCACGGCTTTGAAATGGCAGCCTCAGCTAAAACCTATGGGCTGCCTTAAGAGAAAGCCGACACCCTTTAATATCACACCTTTTACCTTTATACAACACATATAATACATATAAAACTAATGTACTTTACAGAGGGGAAAGCCAAACTATTTCAGGGATGCTTTGGGTTACTTTTACAGGCTATTCACTGTATCCTTTCACTTGTAAAGCCATGTGCGCTATAGTTCAGAAATCTAACTCTGTACACATTGGAGAGAGAAGGAAAAAAATATGTAAAATAGTTTTCTTGGACATGAAAATCTGCACTCCACTGTTTTGGAACATACTAATGTTAAAAATCACGTGCTGATAGTCACAGCACTGGCAGAAACCTTTCCATTTCCAGGAGACCACATGTCCCTCTGAGCTTTTGCAGGAGGGTAAGACCTTTCCTTCAGGTATCCTTCTATGAATAGATGTTGTGAAATGAACATGGCTTATGCTGAAATATGGGACAACTTGGGGAAGGGAGAGGGCACTTTGCATGCAATGTTTTTAAGGGAAGAAACCTAGTGTTTGGGAAGCTCTAATAAATTGTAGAGGTTCAGTGGGCAGACTGTAAGTAAGCAGAGTTACAGTCCAATACTTGCAGTGGTGTTGTGTTTTGTAAATATAAACTCCTCCTGCAAACAATTTGATTTGCATCTGTGGTAAAAATACAACCATACCAGCAAAGCCTGCTGCAGAGTTGATGCTTTTTTACCTGAAAATTCCCCTAATGGAGTTAAAATTCCCTTAATGCTGGCTTGCAACTTTCTTAACTTGATCTATCACTAGGCTTTAGCTCCAGGGGTTAAAGTTAGCACTGATAGATCTTTTGCCTCATTTGCAGCACATGTAGGTATTAGAGATACTTAAAATTGTTGCTTCTTTATCAGTGCTAGCAGAAGACTGTGTGTTGTAACAGTGATTTTTTTGTCCTGCTGCAGATGAATTGAGGAGCCTTAGTTTAGTGGCTTACAGAAGCAACAAGTACAGCCTACATTTCATGTTTTACTGTGGAGTGGACTTTAAAATACATTGGAATACCATTAACCTCAAAATATGAAGCCATTCTAATTGTCAGCTGGTATGTACCATTATTATCGGACTAATATAATAGTGATACTCTCACATCCTATAGGCAGTTTTCCTTCCATTCTGCTTGTTTTTGAAAACAGTACTGGGACAGAAATTCATGTTTCTAAGAGTTCATAATTGTGTGCCTACTATGTGAAAGACTAATACAGCCTATAATGTCAAGTGCAAGTTGAGGGTCTGTGTGTTTTTTAATATAAATGAGAAGAAAAAAGCAATGAAAGGTGATACTTTTATATCTGTAATGCTACTCCGAGTGAGGTGGAGTGGAGGTTAAGGTTTGGCTCTTAGTGTGTTTTTAACCGACTTGGTAAATTAATGCAATAAACAAGTGTAAATAATTTATTTAACATACTTTCTGTTAGGGATCAAGCTATTTGTAAGGATTTTAGTGTCTGAGGGTTGGAGTTGTTTCTTAGTGAGGCTAAAGAAAGCCTTTGCTTTTATAGACCACTGCATGGGGCTGTCATTTTCTATATTAATGTCTCTTGCTGAGAGACCTGCTTTGGCAGAGAACTTGTAATTAATATAATGCGCTACAGTGTCTGACTATGGCAAGGTTCAATTAAAGGTGCTCTGGCAGCACTGGCACACAATTATCTGTTTCTTTTGAGTTCATTTTATAACTTCAAAATGTTATTTTTAAGTTTGTTGCCTTTGGGATTAAATTGCTATGTTAAAGTTGAATATTTGGGAACATTTTTAGTAGCCAGCTGCAAGATATATTATGATGTAAAAAGCACTCTCAAGCTACTTAGTTTTCAGAAGTCAGTAGACAGCTTTTTTTGGGAAATGGATGACCTTTACTTTTCTTAGGAAAGCAGCAGAAATGTGTGACAAACCTGGCCTTAAGCAGTGGAAGAGTTATGTGTACACAACCAAGTTATCACAATTTCCAAGGGAAAACCTTGTGGTATGGTTTATAAAGAGTTTTTTGGTTTTGAAGAGATAAACTCAGGACACATACACAGGAGTTGGTATCTTAAGAAAAATTAAATCCATCATTGTGGATAACTTCAGCGGTGGCTTCAAATTATAAAGAGAAAGTCTGCTTGCAAGGCAGTTTACTTTATGACACAAGGCAGGTGGAACAAAATGCGAGTTAGGCAGAGGTAAGATGAGAGAGAACTGAGATTCTGAGGAACCAGCTGTGTATATTTACTGGTGTTTTGTTTGTTATAGCTACCTGATTCTGTTATGAATGGTCTTAAAGGTATCTTGTCTAATGTTTTCAGAGACACAGATGGTTGGAGGAAACATGCAACTGATGAAGGCCTAGACTTGTGCAAAAGTTGCCCACAAAAGCAAATTGCAGAAAGCATCATACTGTGTTTCAAAGGGTGTGATCTGGATTAGTGTTCAGAAAGTCAACATTAAATATTCATAGCTCCATAAAATAAGACTGAAAGTGAAATTGGATCACAGCTGTTGCAGCTGTTCTGTGTATACCTAAAGCCTGCAGGATACCTTCTTTTCACTTGGATAGCTGTAGCTGTCAAGAATCCTTGCTGCTCTTTCTGCAGAGTGGAAATATGACTCTCATGGGGGTCATGCTTCATGTTTAGGTCTCTACATAAATGAAGAGGAGTGGTTTTCTTCAAAACTGGAAACAGTGAAGCTTCTTTATATCTGGACTTTGATATGGTTTCCCTTTGGAATATATTTAGTGCTGGTGTTGTACCAGCAACAGCGCAAGCCTCTCAAACCAGGAATAAGAAAACCCACAAGGAAAATCTAAAGTGGGGCCTCCTGTCTCGTTCCTGAATTTCCATCCAGAAAATTAAGCTATTGATTTTTGAACTGCCTAGCAGTGTAGATTTGTAAGCTTGCATGAAGAGTTGCTCTTCTGTCAGACAGCTACAGAGAAAACTTATTGTGTAGGAAGAGTTTTCTGCTACCTAGGTCATCAGTGTTTACTCAGAAACTAAAATTTTGAGAAGAGGACCCATTTCTTTCCACCCCAGTTCCTATGGAAGTGTGGATTCTAAAAAGTCTCTGGCTCAGGTGACTGTCAGGGAAGGTGTTAGCTGAAAAGGTTGATGTTTCTCTCAGCCATCTCTGCTGAACCTGTATCAGTTCAACGTGGCTAGCAATGGATTGGCAGTTAAAGCAGCTGGAAGAAATGAAATTTAGAATAACAAAATTCCCCAGTAAGCAGGCCCTTTATGCTAGTTTATGACTAAATCCAACAGTGACAGCTGTACTAGATGGGCTGTAAAGGTAAGCATCTGTGTAGCATAACTTCTACTTTATTGATCTTTTGCTTCAGTGATATTTTAAGTTTTATGATGGATAAAGAAGTTTCTGCCATTGGCTGAAATGAATTATCCTTTTAGCTTTCTCAACTATGTATTGCTTTTGATGCAAACACAAAAGATAAGGTGTGTTTTGAGCTGATAATTTAAAAAAAAAGACACTGAGAAAATTGATAAATGCCTCTGTTACGTTTTTCTTAATCCATAGGATCACATGGATGGCGTATACCATCTCATTAGGTAAAATGTGGAATGATGCAAAGACGGAAAGCTTTGCTGGCTCTTTTAGATCTGGTATTACTCGGATACATTTTAGGTCAGTAATGACTGAGAGGCATTTTCATTTTATGTTCTGATGATTTGTTTAAGAGCAGCTTGTGCCAGACACAGGTGAAGACAACAAAGAGGAGGTATCTTTCAGCCTGTTATGGGCAATATAGCCAGAGCTCGTCCAAAGGAATAGGTGATACAAAAAAGAAAGAAGGTACTTTGCTCCTTCTTTCAAGTAATTACAGAATCACACACACAGAATCACAGAATGGTTCAGGTTGGAAGGGACTATAAAGATCATGTAGGTCCAACCTCCCTGCCATGGGCAGGGACACCTACCACTAGAACAGGCTGCTCAAAGCCCCATCCAGCCTGGTCTTGAACACTTCCAGGGATGGGGCATCCACAGCCTCCCTAGGCAACCTGTTCCAGTGCCTCACCACCCTCACAGTAAAAAATTTCTTCCTTATATCCAATCTAAATCTACCCTCTTTCAGTTTGAGGCCATTACCCCTTGTCCTATCATTACACTCCCTGATAAAGAGTCCCTCCCCATCCTTCCTGCAGGCCCCCTTTAGGTACTGGAAGGCCGCTATAAGGTCTCCCCCGAGCCTTCTCTTCCCCAGGCTGAACAACCCCAACCCTCTCAGCCTGTTCTCATAGCAGAGGTGCTCCAGCTGCTGTTATGGAACTCATTTGGATTTCTGTGCCTTCCTTTAGAGCACAGGGTTAGTATCTTGCATATCAGCCCTCTTCTGGAGTTAAAGTGGGACAATTAGGAAAACAGTGAGCCAGGGTTCACTGGTGCAGAACATGTGGGCAGCTGCCTACATTGAGTGAGAGAAAATTAACACGGCTTGTGTTTATGAACCAAACACATGCAGGTGCTCTAGAATTCATGGTGTTATGAGTGATGGGTTTCAAGGGGATGGGGAGGACTGTTAACAGTAGGAGGAGGCCAAAAATGCTAGAGGAGAGCAGTGTGTGTAAATGCTCACTGTTTGGTATTGTTAAAGAGATTGCAGTCATTTCCTTTGATTCTAAATAAAATTAGGGGCACTTTTTTTAATTTTTTTTTTTTTTTTTTTTTGTTTTACATTACAGCACTTGTGAAATATTTTAAGTAATCCATCTGACCAATGAGACAGGTTTTAGATGGATTTTTCCAGACAGGGGGCATGATTCACTTGTTTGGTTGCCCTCAGACCACTGTGCTCATGATTTGGGACTGCTAGTTTTAACCAAGGAGCAAACCACTGATAAATTATGAAGAGGAGTATGTAAAAGGACTGAGAAATAAAACTAAAAAACAGTTGCAGTGTTTTATTTGCACTGCAACGAGGAGGTTAACCTTTCCAGCTGGAAGTTCCTTTTTTGTGTGTTTCAATAGGTTTTATTTTTTATTTCTCTCAACAGAGACCTAAGCTGTCCCCTCTAGCATCTGTTCTCCAGAGGCCTTCCTGTTGAGAAAACTTGTTTATGTTAAGTCATTACCTCTGAGAATGTAAATTCTATGTTCCCATTAGTATTCACGTTTCTTGTGTGTGTCTATGTATATATAAGAAGTAAGCAAATGTTCCCTTTATACTGTTGCTTTTAACTGTTGCCCGTTCATGCTTTTGAATGCTCTAGGTTTAGTAGTTGAATGATCTGGTGTTCCTCAAGGTCTGTTGAAGAGCCCTAATACAAAATATTACTTCCACTGGTGAG
This sequence comes from Alca torda, assembly GCA_008658365.1. Lineage (NCBI taxonomy): Eukaryota > Metazoa > Chordata > Aves > Charadriiformes > Alcidae > Alca > Alca torda. The sequence continues at coordinate 19,432,939 of CM018079.1, read as the reverse complement.
GCCTCACCAGTGCCAAGTACAGAGGCATGATCTCTTCCCTGCTCCTGCTGGCCACACTATTCCTGATACAAGCCAGAATGCTGTTGGCCTTCTTGGCCACCTGGGCACACTGCTGGCTCATGTTAAGCTGGCCGTCCACCAGCACCCCCAGGTCCTTTTCTGCCGGGCAGCTTTCTAGCCACTCTTCCCCAAGCCTGTAGCGTTGCTTGGGGTTGTTGTGACCAAAATGCAGGACCCGGCACTTGGCCTTATTAAACCTCATACAATTGGCCTTGGCCCATCAATCCAGCCTGTCCAGGTCCCTCTATAGAGCCTTCCTACCCTCAAGTAGATCAACACTCCCACCTAGTTTGGTGTCATCTGCAAACTTACTGAGGGTGCACTCAATCCCCTCATCCAGATCATTGATAAAATGATTTTTTACCCAGCGAAGAGTACACTTGTCTATGCCATGATTTGCCAGCTTCTCCAGGAGAATGCTGTGGGGGACGGTGTCAAAGGCCTTACCAAAGCCCAGATAGACAATGTCCACAGCCTTTCCCCATATCCAGAAGGTGGGTCACATGCTCATAAAAAGAGATCAGGTTGGTTAAGCAGGACCTCCCTTTCCTAAACCCATGCTGGCTGGCCCTGATACCTTGGCTGCCTCGCACTTGCCGTGAGAGCTCACTCAAGATGATCCTCTCCATGATCTTTCCTGGTACCGAGGTCAGGCTGACAGGCCTGAAGTTCCCTGGATCCTCCTTCCAACCCTTTTTGTAGATGGGCGTCACCTTAGCCACCCTCCAGTCATCTGGTACCAACTCTGTTGACCAAGATTGTTGATAAATGATGGAGAGAGGCTTGGTGAGCTCTCCCGCCAGCTCCCTGAGTACTCTTGGGTGAATCCCATCCGGCCCCATAGACTTATGTGCGTCTAGTTGCAGAAGCAGATCATTGACTACTTCCTCCTGGATTATGGGTGGTTTCTTCTGCTCTCCATCCTTATCTTCCAGCTCAGGAAGCTGAACACCCTGGGGATAGCTGGTCTGACATTAATTCATTAATAACACTTATTTTCTGAGCAGCTACTGCAAGTGGATTGAATAGTATGTGTAAGGGTGGCATGATCTGTCCTTAACTAAAATAGCAGTGGGGAAAGTATTTATGGGCATGACTTGAGGGTTTCTTTGTTCAATTACCTCTGTATTTCAAATTATTTCTATTCCAAGCATATTTCTTGAAAACTTCCTGAAGTGGCACCTGTTAAGGGAAGGACGAATGTTTCCGAACCTGTGCTATGCAGGAGATTCATGGACTGTGCAGGCTGGCTTTCAGTCAGTTTTCACTGGGGTATCAAGCAGACTTGACACATGATATGAATGGCTAATGGGAAAGGGCAGCACATCTGTCTTCCACTGACTTTAACCCTTTAAGCTGTTTGTTTTCAGTGCAATATGAGACTCCTGGCAGATCAAATCTGTGTTTGCTTTCCCAGACAACAGGAAAGCTGACTCCCTGGCAGCTGTTATGGTTTCATTAAGATTTGAGATTTTTATGGGGTAGAACATTTTGTACCAGTTTTGCTGATGAGACCAATGAAATCCAATTCTGTTTGTATGTACGTATGTCCTGTCCTAAACTGGGATTGCAAGGATTATTTCCTTTAATGTAGCAGCTGGCTGTTAAGAAACTCCTTTCAAAGAGACCACTGTTGTAAATGTTCCAACAGACCTTCTCACGTGCCCTCCCCATGCAGCGCTGTCTGAAGGCTCTCTCTAAAGCAGGCATAGCTGGTGTTGGAATAATACCTAGGCTTTTCCCTTGTACTTCAAGAGGATTTTCTGTAGTGTCCCTCATAAACAGAGGTCAGACCAAGTGAAATCCAGAGAGGGATTATTAATGACACTTGCTAGGAGAGAGCAGAAGAGGAGAACAGAGGAGACAAAAGGACACAAAGTCCCCTTGCATGAACTGTCTGTCAGGCCAATGAATGAAAATGGTCAGTGATGTGTCAAGATGATGAGTAATGAATGGTCTGTTTTCAGTTGTTCCAGCTTTCTGGAACGGCTGTATGATACAGCCGCTGTAGAGACGACCTCTGCCTGGACACCCAGAGACATCATAAATAAATTTGTCACAAGTTAGAAGTTACCTCTGCAAGTCCCATGGGAGATGGTTTATAGGACTTCAGGCTGGTAAGCTCATCAGGTGAAGAGCTGAAGGACTGAAGATGGCTGCCACCCGCCATTTACGGGTCACCTTTAATACATAATCCAACCCTTCCCCTTCCCCTTCGAGACTGCCACATCAAATGTCACGGGAGGACTTTAAAGCTTGTAGCTTTTTTTGTCTATGCTGATGAAAAAATTGTTTGACCACTATATGTTTTATATTGAAATCTGCTGTGTACCGGTCCTGGGACTTGGTTTTTGGCTTGAGTTCCAGATCTGGTTGCTTGCAAGTGACACAAACTCTGGAACTAAGAAAATGAAATGATGCACAGTGTCCTTCAGGTACTGATACCTTTTTTTAGGGTAGGTAAGAGCAGGTTATAGAAGGGAAGAAGGAGATTTAAGGCTAGGGTATTTCAGGTTATATATCCAGCTCTAGATTAATAGTCTTACGCATGTTTTGGTAAAAGATTCGAGCATTACTGTTCCTTTATTAATTAGTGTCTGAGTTCTCTGTACCAGTTATGTGTACTTTATTTCATGTGTCAGTTCACAGATAAGGTTTGTTTGCATTCATACTCACGCTTGCTCTCTGTCAGAATTTTTATACAGTTACAGGAATGAACTTGTTTGAACATTCCTAGTTAAGTGTAAAAAAAATATTTTCCCATGAATATCATATTTTTGGCAAACATTCATGGGGAAAGGACCTGCTGTGGAAACTGTTCTGTGTGTTTGGGAACATCTTACTTTGAAATCCCTTCATGTTGCTGAAAAAAAGTTTCAGTATCAGTCATTATACAGAATACCTGCAGAAATACAAATTTCACCCAGCTGTCTGTGATATTGATAAATAACACTGTACTCCCTAAAGGATTCTTGGGGATGAGGCTAAAGTTAAGGGCCATGTTTTCAACAGTACCTGAGGAAACCTTACGACCTGTTTAAGCAATCAGGATGTGCTTCTTGTTTTTGCATATGTGAGTCACATCTTTTGTTGTGAGGATTTAGTAACTGGGAAAACTTGTTATTGATTTCTTGGGATGGAAACAATTCTGCCAGGTTAAGTTGTTATCCGCTAATTTTACTAAGGTAAGCACTGTTTTAACAATACTGTAAGTGTGTGATACTATGACTGTATCTGAATACTTCTAGCATATTTTGTTCTAGCTTTTGTTTTCAGTTTGTCAGGTAACAACATTGAGGGAAAACCGCATTTTGTCTGGGATCCTGAATGCAGTTTTCTCCCCTTTGTTCTTGATCTGAAGTCTGTAGGAGGTCACTGGAGATGATGGCTGGGAACAAATGAAAGTGTGCTAGTACAGAAAGCTACAGTGCCATAATCGAGCATCTGTTGCTGTAATGCATGAATGTTTGGCATTCTGGGAGGTGGGACACGGATTGTTACTAGCTCCTCTCTGAGGTTATTTCAGAAGCACATAGAGCAGCTGGCAAGGTCTGGGGCAGATTTAACTCTCTAGTGGCTTCCAACTGCACGCTGCATTAAAAGTTAAGTATGCATCAAGAAGCAATTTTTCTCAGTGTAAGTTCTTCCTCTCCTGTAACTTATGCTTGACCTCAATACTAAATCCCTTGGTCACCATCTGAATGAATGACATAGTGTAAGACATGTTAAAACAGAAAATAGAAACCTGCAATAGGTTTTGATGGGGTTGGGTTTCAGTTTTTTAAACTGAAGGGTTGAACAGAACTGAGCAAAATAATATGATCTGTTTATTGGGAGCTGAGATTACGGTATAGCTAGACATTAACTGCCCTAGCAATGACCTGTAGAATGTAAGGAGACATTCTTTCATCAGTCATCCCGGTGCTATCCAACTAGGTAACTGAGGTTACAATTTGCCATTCTTCTTACAAAAGGTTTACTGCACAACTGGACACTGGCAGCTAATAAATTGTAGATGGTAACATCTTTCATCTTTCACATTTGATCTGAGCTTCTTAGCTGTTTGATAGAAGAGTTTAGACTCAGTATAGTGAAATAATAGCAGAAGAAATTATTATTCATATGGGAAACGAAGTTCCATTGTTACTTAACATGCTATTACACCTAGTTTGTTCCTCTACAATTCAAACGTGGTTGTAGGATTAGTTTTTGAAAACCTACAGTATGAAGTCATGGAGACAGATGAGCAAGTCAAGTGAAATGCAAAAAGGAAGAGTGACGGTATTTTTCTGGACTTAAGACCTTATACTTCATAGCATCTTTGAAACTTGGAATTGATCACTTTTACAAAATACGTTTCGAAAATAGTTAAAGAATATACTCACTGGGTGATCATACTTCCCTGAATGTGCACTGAGTTCATCATTGAATGCCTGTTAGTTCTTGAGCTATCACAAAAATAATTTTTTAGTGATTTAAGGAATGAACCATTTGAGTTTTGAAGGGAGGACTTGGGTTTTTTTGTTTTGGATTTTTTACAATGACTTAAGATTTAACTTACTTAAGATATAATCTTCTTTAACCTCAAAGTAATCAAAGCGTACGCAGATGTCGTGGTTTAGCCTCAGACCGCAACAAAGAACCACGCAGCCGCTCTTTCAACCCCCCACAGCTGTGGGGAAGAATCAGAAGAAAAAGGCAAAACTCGGGGGTTGAGACAAAGGTAATTTATCAGAACAGCAAAGGGACCAGAAAACACCAGCAATAACACTGAGAGAGGAATGTACAAACACGATTACTGTGAGGATTACCGTAAGTGATACCACCACTCACCAACGGAACTCGGGGCACCCCAGCCCCAGACTGGGCATGGCTCACATGGGATGGAATACCTGTGTCCCTGCCGGAGCCTGGGGAGAATCAACCCTAATCCCGCCAGAACCAGGACAGGAGAGAAACGGTGTTTCCCATTTTTGTGGCATGTTATTATCAAAGCAGTGAAAAATGGATGAGTACCTGGTGGTGCACTAAGGCTGCTTGTCGTGCTTAACAAAGAAGTTGCTTATGGGTGTCCTCACTTTGTTGCTCTCTCAGATGGCTTGTGATAGCTAGTGTGCATGGAGTGATCATTAGGTCATAAAAAAATCTTAACAGATGAGCAAATCAAGGTGTCCGGGTGTATACAGAAGCTAAGAGTCATAAAAGAGGGGAGGCAGTCTTTCAGCAGTGTCATAGGGTGGGTGGTTTTTATCAGTGCTTATTACATAGCATCTTCTATTGTCTAACTTTCTTTTAGGCACAGTTTCAGTATGGTTTACAAAGGAAAATGTATGAAAGCTTCTGAGGCATATCTGTTATGGAAACTGCATTGTAGTCTTCAGTTTGTAATAAATTGCTATTTAATTCACTGTACTAAAGTGCTGTTCATACTGTTCATCCTCTAGTCTAATATTGAATATGATCTTACTTGTAATGCGAATTTTTGATTTTTTTTAATCCTCAGATAAGTTTCCTATCTTCTGATAGTAGCTGTCTGAAGTGTTGCTTGAGGGAAAGGAATGAATCTTGGCTGGTAATTAATCTTTTAATGTTGGTCTTGTACCTTTTACAGAAATCAAGACTGATTTCCTCTATAGATGTTCCATAAACACAACACTGGCCACAGCAGAGCTCAATTCCCCATGCCCTGCTTCATCACGCTTGTCCTGGAGGTGTCCCTGTATGTGATGGAAGGGCTTAGATCCCACTATTCTTCATTTCCCTTGTGTCTCCCTTGAGATCGGTGCTGACCAATAAGAAGCGTGAGAATAGCGTAGTGTTATACTTTTACAGTAGCACAGCTTATTTTGCACTCCTTTTATCTCTAGAAGAGTAAGTTCCTTTCAATGCTGTATGTAGAAGTGTCATATGTTCATTTTATGTCAAGAGCTTATTCTCTCCTATATACCTGTGCTTGACTTGTAGACAGGAGGAATCAGAGCCCCACAATAGGAATAATTTGAAAGTATAAATCAAATTGTTAAGTCATTCCAGGCTCTGGTTTCTAAAGCAAACTGAAACGTGGTGATGGTTCTCTGGTGTGTTTACTGCATATTTTTTTGCTGCTGTAGGCTCTAGTTCTCCTTGCTTTCCCTGTTCCGAAACCTTAAAGATTGACCGCAAGTGTTTTCACATCAATAAATTGTAGGTTTGGGGGCGGGGGGGGGGAAGATGAAACATAGTTCCTGTTGATTTTCATCCTGCCTCATAAGCAAAACACATATTTTCAGGTCACATAGATGTGGAAATTGTCAGCATGTGGTGTCCAGCACCTCCTGTAATCAGCAGCTCTGCTTCTTTGACCTTCCATTTTTCCTCAGGGAGTCTCGGGTCTCCCTTGACAGACTGAAACCCGTTAGGTGCATGTGTGACATGTAAACATTTTGTATTGACACTCATCCATAAGTTTGGAACTAAAACAAATGCTGGATTATTGACGTCTCAGAAGAAACTTATATTTTGACTTAATGCCATGCTTATTGATGTAGAAATTTTTCCAGTGTATATTCCATGATTTTGAAGTGATGTGAAACTCTACTTGATTTGTTTCTGTATCAACATGATAGAAAAGGAGATTTTTTGTTTGCTAAAGGTCAGATTATGTAAAAAGGTTACACTGTTTTGGAGGGATTCTTCTTGCACACAGGCACTTTCACTGGGTCAGATGTGGGTGGCCTGCTCTGATAATATCAAATATCTGAGTAGGCTGCTTGTGCACTGCTCAGTAAACAGCTCAAGTACTGTGTCTAGAAGTGTCTTAAAAGGCAGTCATGTAACATTGTCTGCTCAGTATATTGCAAAATCTTTGGTAGTTCTTTTCCAGTAATCTGCTTGCACTTATCATACCCTTACATCTCTGAAGCATTATTGGAAAAAAGTCTTTCTAGTAACACCTAAAGTATTTATTCTCTATTGATCAAGTTTTGCTTTCATCTTGTGTATCAAAAACCAGGACCCATCCTCACTTTAAAGGGCTAGCATGAGCCAGGTTACCAGGATATTAATGCAGTGCTCCCCCTCACAACTGCGTTTATATAATTTGCTTCACATATATAATTTTCCTTTTACCGTTCCCTGCATGCACACAGAATGCTGCAAGCAACTGACAGCTCTGTTTTCAGACACTGAAAGGCTTCACTGTTTACACATCTTTGTTTGGTGATTGACATGATGATAATTCCATGGTTTCAGGACAGGTCAAAATACAGGTAACTTGTTAAGCATCTTTTTTAGTGAGGGAGGTGAGTACAAAGATGGTGTTTCATGGAACTCTGAGAGAACACCTGGAATTACTTTTATATGTATTGAGTGTGTCTCTTCTGTGTTGATAATCCTGCGGGTAGGGTTTGTGTACATGGTGTTTGACTTACCTTTGCCAAACTAGTTCAGATTTTGGGGGATGTGGCTTGGGTTTGAACTGTAAATCTCTGCATGTGACACAGATACAGAAATTACAGAAGGCCTTCTTAGCTCCCCAGGCTTACAGGATGCTCTTTGAGAGGGTTGCCAAACCTTTCTCAGCAGGTTGGCTGCATGTTTGGGGAGCTTTGCCTTCTGCAGGACTCATCATTGATCTGTTCCATAGATAGTTTGCTCTCTCCTGGTGCCCTGGCAAGGAAGTCTGTGTTATGTTTTTCTGGCTAAGTTTTCCCTTACCTCCTGTCCTGCATTTCTCTTCTTCAGCCTGCTTTTCCTAAAAAGACCCTTCTAAAAAAAATGTCTTATGGATGCGTTCTGGTTTTGGGGGCATTTTTTAAAGGCATCTGGAGTTCATAAAACAGCGCTGAAATGTGACTTTTAGTTTGGTGTATTTGACAAGCTGCTCCTCCATAGTGATATTAATGCATTGGTTAAGAAAGGAAGCAGAACTTTTCCTTCCTGGTACATCAGTCCAGTACACTCATAGATTGCCAGAATTTGTTTTTTGTCTGCCACAATTTGACACCTCAGTTAATATTGGTCTTGGGGGGAGAACTCTTGCTTGTTACTACACGTTAGCAAGTTAAAAATGTAATGAATTAACTTGATAGCTTTTACTTGATACTTTAACTTGACACTTTAACTTGATACTTTTACTGCACACGTACAACTGAGATGTTTGATTATCAAGTATTACCACAAAGCTGAAATAAAATATTCATATCTAGTCACTGAAGAATAATCCCTGTGAAATCCCTAGTTGCTAGTGCACCTGATGATGGCTTCCTTGTGCATGAGAGATACATGAGAGATGTCCTCCACACTTGTAGCATGTAGGTTCTGCTCCACTCCAGCATGTTCTTCCATATAGCTTTGGATATCAAGATATCCCAATGTCCAAGCTGGCCCTCAGACAGCCAAATAAGGGGAGAAGTTGGTTCACCCAGCAGTTAAGGTAGGAGGTCTGATGTTTGCATAGCCACAGGGTGAAAATGCTGCTTCTTGATGGGTTTTTCCGGCATACCTCCTTGCCATGACTTTTTTCTTGGTACTCTGTCTGTGGCAGGAAGATGGAAGACTAAAAGCAGGTGTGAAGTTTGATGCAGGGTTTCACAGCCACTGCTGGAAGAGGGAGGAAACCCCCCAGCCTTTGTTCAGTGTATTTCCCTTTGGGCCTGATTTCTCTGCTGTCCTGCAGGCACTGCAGTTACTTACCCTTGTTCTGGCTGAAGAGGAAGTGCTCAGTTTTGTTTCCTTGTACAACTCTAAATGGTGCCACAGTGATAGGAGCAGAAAGTTGGGACTGAAAGGGAAATTCTGTATTCCAGTAGTATAAGCAATGTGACAGCCAGGGAAGAAAAACTAAATGCCAAGCAAAATCTGTTTTGTAAGAAAACAGATGCAGTTTGTATCAATGTAATGGCACCAGCTGAAAATTATTTTAAACCAATGGAGTTTAAACTGATTTTAAATATATTTTACATTGATTTTAGGTGAAGATCAAAATGCTCTATGTCACGCTGTGGTAAATTTGGAACAATTTATCTAGGTGCTTGTTTGTTTTGTCAGCATGGTATGGGAAGCTATTCTTCCTTTGCTTATTTTATAAGAGAACTTGTATCCAGGCTGTAACCAACTGTCACTGTTTCAGCGTGGTTGCTGTCTTTCACCTTTTCTTCCATTCGCACCAGCTTTATGATTGCCTCAGAAGCCTGGGTTAACTGGGACTGTCTACAAGGAAGGTGCTGTGAGCCACCAAGCCTGCACAGGTAGGAGGAGCCTCTGTGAGGCAGGTGAAAAACAAAAATTGACTTTTTTGAGTTTAAAAAGCTCACAGGAGGCAAAAGTTTGGGCTGAGCCAGCATGAAGCTCTGTCTGGGCCAGGATCACATCACAAGAGTTTTGGACACATTTTAGTCTGTCATTCATTGAAAACTCCTTACAGAGAGAAAGAGGAAGTTTTATTAAGTCTTTGTACTAATAAAAGAAAGTGTTTTGGTAGATGCACCCTGGAGGTAGCAGCTACCATGTGTTAAAGATTTAAAAAAACCAAACCAAAACAAAACAAGAAAAACCCCAAAACAATTTACAGGTACTTTTAGCATAAAAGCAATGAAGCTAAACCAAACCCATTCTCTTTGAGGTAAAGTTGTCTGAGCCTTAGGTATGGTATGGCTTAGTGTCATCCATGGAAATAAATAGGAAGTATACTTGTTTACATCATTTGGGAAATGGATGTTATCATCTCTGATTTTTCAGATTTCTTGCTCATCAAACTGAGGCAGGAGCCAGGATAAAAAATCTAACTTTCTGGTTAAAGCAGCAATAAGAAAGTCCTTTTCTGATTTGAAAGAACAGCATGTTGAAACATTAAAGCATATGGAAGGCTTCCAGATGAGGAAAATAAATGTAACTAACTTAGAAGCTTCTAATTTATAGCACCAGTGGATACAAAGCTTTACAAGACTGTCTTATTCAGAAGCTTATAATTAGAGTATCAGTTTTCTTGCGGGGAACTGTTTTCTTGTATAAGTGAAAGGACAAATTCCTTACTAGTTCTATCATCTATTTTTATTTATTTTTCATGTTACAATTCAGACAAAAGTATTTTGCAAAGGTTAAAAAGTAAATAATTCATATTTGACAATCTGCAACTCAAATCCATTTAAAAAATCAGACATTGAATGAGAAATAGCACTGTAGACTGTCTTTATTACAGAGAAGTCTTAAGAATTGTTTTTTTGTAATACCTTAACCCTGAAATCAAGTTGATTAAGTATGTCTTAAAACTGCTCTGTTTAAGCAGTCTAGTGAGGAAGAGGAGAGATTGTCAAATAGTCATTTGCCTAAGGACATGGTGCTATTTAATACCTGTATAGGAACATCTGGCTCCTTCTATAGCCTTTTTGGCACAGCAAATGGGAATAATAACCTAATTAAGAATTAGAGGCTCCACAACAAAGAACATGTGCACACTCTGTTACTGTTCTGCCTGAACCTTTTGTAGGTACATCAAGAACAGGTGGTAGTATCTTCGCAGCTGAGAGATTATATAGCTCCTATAGCCTTCAGTTATTTCCCATTTCTAAATGTCTGATTTGTTCTGCTATTTGTTCAAGGTTTTTTCCCATAGTCAAAAAAGTCTCCAGTGCAGAAGCTTTTGGAAAAGTCAGATGTTTTAATTAACGGACACTATTAAATACTGCCATGTCTCCAAAAATCTAGACAATTATTCAATAGTCAGAACAAGAAAATACCAGACACAAAAAAGTAGATGTTAAGAATTACAACTTGTTTAACAATGAGAGGGAATCTGTGGGTGCTCCACGGCTGTTTTACACTGTGTAGCGATAGGACGAGGGCCAATGGTTTTAAGCTGGAGCAGGGTAGGTTTAGATTAGACATCAGGAAGAAGTTCTTTACAATGAGGGTGGTGAGGCACTGGAACAGGTTGCCCAGAGAGGTGGTGGAGGCCCCATCCCTTGAGCCATTCAAGATCAGGCTTGATGAGGCTCTGAGCAACCTGATCTAGTTAAAGATGCCCCTGCTCACTGCAGGGGGGTTGGACTAGGTGACCTTTAAAGGTCCCTTCCAACCCAACACATTCTATGATACTATGATTCTAACAAGAGGTTTGAACATTTGCAGCTGCACTATAGTGTGCTGTACGCAGCATCATTTGTCACTTAGATTTTAGGTCATTTTGAGTGATAATGAAGTTGAAATACCGTATTTAGTAATATTGGTCAGTATCTAGTATTAAATTTAAAGGTATTTGGTATGCTTGGATTCCCTGGCATGGAAATAGGGGTAAATATTTTCTTTAGTAAAGGACAGCTGCATAGTTGCATGTGTTTTATACACAAACCTATTCAATTCCACTGACACAGCGATTACACTGCTGTGGCATAATTAATTCTCCTGTGTTGAACATTGCTGGAATCTAGCCTGTAGAGGTTTAAGTGGGATTTCAGATAAGTTGCACAATCTCATCAGCATTGTGCTTATCCTGGAAAGTGTAATTTTGTTTATTTCAAAATAATGTGCAATTTTAAGATCTAAAAATGGCAGTTAGGATGATGTAAAATACCATTTTTCATTTTTTAAAGGACTTACACCTCTGAGCTGTTTTGGTCAGGCTTCATCTACATTTTCTTCAGTTCTATTTGTACAGGTAAAATTACTGTATTAAAAGTCTAAGGAAAAAAACTTGATAAATTTCCTTTGTAAAGGTAAAGTGACTGAAGTACTTGGAAAACAGAAAATAAATATTCTCCCTAGCTTGTGATGAGTCCAAATGTACAACTTAAATATTTAAAACTCAGCATTATTTGATGACAGTGATGTATACTTGCAAAGTCTGCATACCTACCTGGTGTGTAGACCTTTTGATATCCTTTCTGAGTTGTTTCAGAAACTGAGAAGGCACTGGGATCACAGTATAACTCAGGATGTAAATTAGTATCTCATCAAAGTATAGTTCAAATGTTTCCCCAGATTAAGTAGAGTGTGAGTATTATCCCATCTTGAGAACGTTCCTGAGTTGGGCGCTTCAGTATCTGAGGGTGGATTGGTGAGGAGGCACAGAAGAACATTTTTAGAAGTAGGAATGCCAACTTTGTGCCCGTTGCCAGCTTGACTTGGGACCCTTTGTCTCTCACTTCTTATACCTGGAGAGTGCTCTGTTTGTCTGTGCTTACCTGGATGTCTTATTTGGTGCAGGTGTTTCATGTCTGAAAGTCAATTTTGTAGAAGAGTGTAACTGGGAAGGGGGTTAAGGAGAGGCTGCTTGAATTTATGCCAGAGTTAAGTGAGCTGTCACACACATTAGGGAGTACAAGCACCAGCCAAGGGGAGCCTGCTCTGCAGTTAGAATAAACAGTCTTTTTTTGCTGCCTTCCCAGTCTGATAAACTAAAGTAGCTCTCACTGAACTTCCGTTAACTCTTGCATCTTACTCATATGCCCCCTGTGAATTTGGCTAAGTCAAGACTGCCCTTTCTATAACAGCTCATGATCTAAGCTCCAGATACTGCAGTAAAAACAACGGAACAAGCAAATGATGGATCCTGAGATGAGATCATTGTGCAAAATAATGAACAACTGCTTTCAGAGATTAAATACTACTGTAATTCCAGTGATGTTCTGGCTATCATAATTGAGTTACTATTGCCCTGGAGGTTTTGTAATCAGCCCACTGGAGTGCAGTCTCATATCTGCTAAAACACTCCAGTTACGTGGCTGTACTGATTCAGTTTTGTTTGTGTATTACATGCTTACATTCACTGTAGGTGGAGACATGAGAGGGCAATCTTCTGTGCAGGGGATAATCAGAACAGGACAGGCAAGTCAATATTAATAGAGGAGACTAATAAATGTGGAAGGGCCAAAATTAGTCCCTCATGAGAGTCTGGCTGAGCAGCAGTGCAGGACATGAGAAGGAGCCCAAGGTGGAGGCCTCTGAGGCCCCTGTGCCAAGAATGTGCCTGCTTATGTTTCTGCCCTAACCAAACTGCTTGCAGACCAGGCTCTCAAAGCATGCTATGGTTATATTGCTTCAACTACTATTTCTTCTGTGATAACTCAGAAAGTAATTAACATCAGGTTATTCCTGTCAAGTGTTTCAAGAAGTGTGGTCAGAAACCCAAACAAGGTGTGGGCTTCCCAGTTCCTGGCTTTAGCCTTGCTCAGATGACTACCTTCTGCATTTTGGAAGAAAGACAAAACAAACAGCACAGGTTTTGCAACAGTGAAAGTGGGAAAGAGTATCTTTTCAACACTTCGTGCCTGTAGCATAGAGCCGAATTTGTGGGACTGAAGCAACAGCAACATGCCAAGATGGGTGTAGTTGCACTGCTGCATGTACCTGAGGGCTTGGCAAAGCAGCATCTCAAGAAAAGAAAAAGGTCCTCTGAGGGTAGTAGGTGAGTGAAACAGATTGCAGGGCTAAAGTTGGCCATGGGGCCCTGATACTGTTCCTCATTGCAAAGCCAGGTGGTCTGGCAGATTCCCTCTTGTGTGAGGCAGCAAAAGGGGAGCGTTGATGGGAGCATGGGTGCTTTGGTGTGTCCCCTTGGCCTTGAAGCATGGAGCACCTGCCACAATCCCTCTTATTTGGCCAACAGCTGGTCTTGTAATAGTTCCGCTTGGAGAGAGGATGTTTCCTAAATACAGCTGTAATTCAGACAGATGTCTCTGTTTGAATGCTCACTTCGTGACTGTTTTTCAAGAAATACTGGACACCTTTCTGGTCTTGTGAAATCCATTAAAGCTGCAGGTACTGAGCATCAGCGAAAATCTGTGAGCCTGTGCTTGAAATGCTCATTTTTCCTCACCTAAAGAACCAGTGTTTTATATACCTCATCTTATGTTTTGTACTCACGCTTTGGTGCTGTGGGATGCTGTAATTGCAGCCCTCATAACTCTAAAGTAGCAACCCTTATCTGTGTATATGCTCACATAAGATTAAGAAAGTAGGACTACTAATCTAGAAAAGGTTGAGAAAGAATAATTTGAAAATAACCTTGTTAACCAGTGAAGTTGCTGCTTTTTTCTGTACACTTTGGGAAGAAGGACAAACAGTGCCAGATCAGAACTGTAATAGAATCACAGTATGTCTCAAGTTGAAAGGGACCTATAAGGATCATCGAGTCCAACTCCCTGCTCCTCACAGGACTACCTAAAACTACCATATGACTAAGACCATCTTTCAGACACTCCTTGAACTCTTGATAGGCTTGGCTGGGACCAGTTCCCTGAGGATCCTGTTCCACTGACCGACCACTCTCTCAGAACCTTTTCCTAACATCCAATCTGAAATTCTCCTGATGGAGCTTCATCCCATTTCCTCCTGTTCTGTCACTGTTCACCAGAGTTCAGCACCTTCCCATCCACCACCCTCCTTGAGGAATTTATAGACCGTGATCAGGTCACCCCTCAACCTTCTCTTCTCCAAGCTGAGCAAACCAAGTTACCTCATCCACTCCTTTTAAGTCTTGCCCTAGAGACCATCTTGCCCTTTCACCATCTTGGTCGCCCTCCTCTGGACACACTCTAAGAGTGTGAATATGTGTCTTATATTGAGGCACCCAAAAGTGTACACAGTACTCAAGGTAGGGCCTCACCAGTGCAGAATGGGACAATCACCTTCCTTGACCAGCTAGCTAGGCTGTGCTTGGGGGTGGTACATTTAAAGGGAGCTTTAAATGTTCCCTTTTAAAGCTCCAGCAAGCTTCCAAAGCAGCATGTTGTTCTTTGGCATGGCAACCCTTTACCCAGTGAAATGCAAATGGCTGGCAACCAACCCTTTTTCTCTGGAACGTTTAAGCCAAGTTGGCCACTTCAGCAGGTGACATGGGCTTGGCGAGTGTTTGACACCTGATTTAAAACACTCCTGTGGGTAGAAGACACACCTGTTGGGTAGAAGAAATTTGTCTAGTTATACTTGTTAAAGTATGTCTTGTCTTCACCAAATATTACCAATTGCTGTATTTTCTTTTAAAACAAGCTTCTTGGTAAATACTTCCTCTCTGATGAAATAGCTTAGTCTTGACTGGATGTTGCTTAGTCTTTCTGCTCAGCATGCTTTACTCAAACGTGTTTCAGCTGTACATTGTCTCCATTGTATTCTACTATTAATATAATTCTTGTGCAAGAAGGTATTTTTTTTCACCAGCAAGTTGCTGACCCTTTTTCCATTATTTTCTGGTCTCATTTTTCTCATAGAGCATACTTTAGAGACTGCGGGAAATTCCTAATTACAGTTTGACGTAGCATGGAGTACTTCTTTGGAAGCTTCCACAGACAGCTCGGATGATTTTCAGCCATGCTGTGAAACCTTTTCTACGTTTTCAGGCTTCACTTCCTTTACCAGTTTCTTATACTTGCTTTATTATGTAGATTTAATCCAAAGGTTGCCATAAATGAAAGAGCAGTGACAGACTTCTGTCATAAGGATGGGGCAAGCAACTTGTAATTTCAAAAACAATGTGAAGTGAGCAGTTCAGATAGACACCATGCAGGTTTACCTAAAACCATTTGCTTGTGTGAATACCAGTCTGCGCAGCATTTTGTAAAGGATAAATCAAGAGGGAATAATTCCACATACTTCAGTGAATTCTAATATCTGCATTTTACTATTGCCTTTCAGAACTGTGCATCAACTGGCCTCTAGCTAGCTGATGTATTGGCACAAATGTACTACCAATTATGGAGGAAAATTAATGTCAGTGCATTGTTGTGAAACTGGTTGTCTTGCACCAGAGGCTAGCGAGGCTTTCAGAAGTAATGCCTGAACTATAGGTTCTCTTAAAAATATTTGGCTTACCCTTTTTGTTTTAAAGCTGAGGTCAAATTTTACCTGTTGGTAGACGCTGATACTAAGCAGATTCCAGCTGTGACTGATATTGGTGTTTTGTCAGTTTTCTTACAGTGAAAATTGCAGCAGAGATAACACTCAATACAGGTAAAAAGAGAATTTTTAAAATGTTACACAGAAGATGGTTGAACGCTGGCTTTGCAGGGCATGGTTGCTGTACAGCTTAAAATGTGTTTCATTGTCCTGCTCTCTTTGTGCGAGTTTCCTTTCGTGGTCTGTCTGACCCTTCTGATGTTACTGAGCATAAAGTGGTCAGCCTGATTGTGAAGCCACTGATTAATTCTGTTAGTTAGGTCACTGGAAAGCAAATGAATGGCAACAGCGCATTCGTACATGTGCCAGCAGCTGAGTTGAAGTATCAGGCATCAGTGACAGCTCTTAAAAGTAGAGCTCTGGAGGTGCTCCGTGTGATGGAGTGGAAGCTTTCTTGTTGTAGAAGTACTGGATCATAAAAATTACACGTGACAGCTAGTAGGAAAACTTAGCTACTGCAGAGGCCCTGTGCAAGGCTGCGTAACACTAAATAACAGTGGTGAAATATTGCAGCTGATAAAAACAAGAGGCCCGGAGGCCGGTCTTGCACATATTTGTCTGTATATTCGTTCTAATACGGAAAGTCATTTATCAACAGGACAGCTGCAAACATAGTTAGGAGCGCCCTGCAACAAATGACCCAGCATTGGTGTACCGATGTGAATGTATACATGGAGTTTATTTTAATTAGCAAATACACAGTGTAGCATGTTAGTGCAATTATTTCATGTAAAGGAAACCATGGCCATTGAACTTGGTTTTTCACCATCTGGAAGGCGAGGTCGTAACTCGAGCTATTATTTTGCTAATACCTGTGAAATCTAAGACAAAACACATAATAAGCAAAAAAGATTTTGTGGGAATCTTGACAATTCTCTCTGTTCTTTGGAAAGGGCAAAGAAGGGGTATATTTACTTTTTTTGGTAAGGGACTTTGGACTGGGAGGAAAATTAGTTGTAATTTTCCATTAAACATGGCTTGAAGTGAAAGAGGAAAAAAATAGAGAGTCCTAACATCAAAGAATGCCCAGATCATACCATGCAGACAGTAAAGCCAGAGGTCTTCGTATTCTACATCACATAGCAATGTTTTGTTTTCATACAAGCATTTGTTGATGAACCGAAGAAAACGTATTCTTCAGTTTCACTAAGCTGCTATACTTCTAATGATTTCTGACAAGTGTCAGTATGCCTGGTCAATTCATCATCAGAACATGCTTTGCTTTCCAAAAGCATGTGAGGAGGAAAGAAACTTGAAGTATTATTTCTTTTCAGAAATTTGGAGGGTTATTATCATTACATAAAAATATGTTCTAGGTAAATCCCTTGCATCAAATGTTGGAACAGGCTACTGCTGTGTTCCCCCTGATGGTGTAATTTCCGTTGTAGGAATCCATATTAATTAAAGGTGAAAGGAGCTTTGAAACGTACTGTGTTTGGAAGGGAGCTTAAATGTGGTAGATTAGAGACTGCTTAGAACACCAAGTAAGATGATACTGACGGATCTAGAAATATGCTGATGAAGAATGAAGTACGGGGCGAAACAAATTTCCAGGTTTTTTTGGTTTTTTTTTTTTTTTTTTTTATGGATGTCTGAAACATTAGATCATAGTTGTAAAAACAAAAGGGGGGAAAAAAGGGAGGGAAGTGCATGTTGAAGAAACCTTTTATGCATCTAACAAATAAAAATTCATATGTCAGTGTGTGCAGAATTTGGAGTGTTGGCTTTTTATCCTAGCTGTAAGTTAGATAAAAGGCTAACATTTAAATTGCTGTCAGTGCTATCAGAATGGTGAATTTTTGGCCCATCGGTGAAAGGCTGTGTCGAAAGTTCCACCTCACCATCGCAGACATACTTTGGTGCTTGGCAGAGGAGAGCTTGCATACTGCCCCAGTTGCACAGTAGCCCTGGGCTTTGGAGAAGGAGTAAGATTCAGTTTGCATTTTCTTCAAGCAGCATTGCTTGTTCAGAGTGAACAAGAGTGATGAACCCTTTGCCATTGAGTAAATGGACACAAAATTATGTCTAGAATATAATTACATTATTATAAAATATGCTTTTATTTCAAGAATGCTCTTTTACCTGTGCTGCCCTTGCCATGATGCAAGCAGTAGAGAAACTTATCTGAAAAGTAAATCCAGAAAGTCTGCATGATGCACTGAGTTGTTTAATCCATTTTACAGTAAGGGCAGTATTGTTGTGTAGAGCAATATTTTAGCATGTTGCACTGAGTGTATATATTTTCTTTACAATTTCTGTTGTAAGCATTTTGCTTGTTTGTACGTTGTCACAGGCTGGCATGTGGGTAAGGGAGCAATATGTCTAGGAAAGAACTGTTTCCTATTTCAAAAAATCCAAAAAGCAGAAAGCTGAAGTAGTATTGACTGAAAAATCACGGTCACATTTGCATTGGGTTTTAAAGTTGACTTTTCTGTGTATCTCTAGCAAAAAAATGCATTGTCTTTGTTGATGAGGTGGCTATAGCATTCTGGGGAAATTCTGAGCTGCTATATAATATAAGCGAGTAATGTCTTGCAACAGTTGGCTGTGACAGTCTTACACTTTCTTGAGTGTAATCATTATAATAATCTAATATTTTTACACCTCCTTTCAACAATTGAAGCATCAGCTTCTATTTTGTCACCATTAATCTAGGGCTACTCTTCCAGGACGCAGTCTGTAACCAGTATGAGGACAATTTTCCCCCAAATAATTTCAGTCTCCCAAAATGCTAAGTGAGATGGCTGCAGCTTTAATGAGAGGGGTATTTCTTAGCTCATCACTGGCTCTGTCATAAGAGGACATGTGCATTCTTGTTTGGCCAACAAGAATCTCATTATTACAATTTCCAGATAGAAAAGAGCTGAATGCTGAAGCTCAGCTTTAATTAAGTGTGCTATAACTAGCTTAACTTCTTTAAAAGTCTTAGATGATAAAATACCAAATAATTAAAGGGATAAGGTAGACTAATGACTAGGAGCTATAACAAAGAACCAAGCCTGGTTTCTTTGAATCATGAAATGTTTCGATTTTTTTGTGGCCTTCAACATCTCAGTTCTTGTGGCTCAGTTCACCCAGATGAAGAAATAAAATTCTCCTGAACAAGATCTTAGTGAAAAACAGTTGACAGCAACCTTACAAGACCTATTATTTTTCTAGGTATTTCCACAGAGGAAAACATTCCAGTGCGATGGGTACGGGTGAACTCTTTGGGAGATTAGCACTTTGGTTGCTGCAAAGACAATTGCAGTTACTGTGGGTTTGGTCAGACATGCTGGATTTGCTTGGTCAGGCTGTACTGGTGTTTTTTAAAACAAGCAAGAAATCCCACTAGTACTGGTATCTCAGACCTGTTGTCTCAGTTAGCTGAGTAAACACTGGAGCTTATCTGTTACTTTGCCACATTCAGGCTATTGCTGTGAGCAAAGAATTGCTGGAATTAGAAAATAAGGAGCACTGATGTTATGGATATGTTGTTGGATATGTATGGATATGTTGTTATTGATATTTTCGTTGAAGTGTGACAGAATTCGAAGGGCGTTTTGCCAGTACTGATATCTTCTAGGACAGAGTTACATGAAGAATAGCATTCATGATATTTTAAAACTGGAAATTTGTTAATGGTCTATGACAACACAGATTTTGGTAATTTGTTACCAGAACTAATAGTTAAAATTTAGACATTGTTAATCTAGACAGAACTTCTGGAAAGTTTTTTCACACTGCAGATTTGGCTCTAATTGAGAGCAACCATACTATTTATTATACTTTATTCAATACTGCATTAGTCAAAATCACTCGTGTCCTTGGTCATTAACTCATGTTTGCCCCTTTTTGTATATTCAAGTCCTTAGGTACAGAGTATAATCACTGTTCTCATTCTCCACATTTTTCTCTTTTCCAGTATACACCTTCCAAACATAATCAGCTGATAAAAAAGCATGGCTGTGCACCTTTGAGCACAAGTTTGTAGTTCAAGCAGGACAAGGAAGTGCAGGGAAAAAACATTAAGATGCATGTTTTACCAAGATGATCTGCAAAGTAGTAACATTTAGAGATGTAGTAGATGTAGTCAAGGCCTGGGATTACTTTGAGGAGTGCATTAGATCAAATCATTAGATAGGTGGCTAGGGTTGGAAGAATGCGTTGTTAGATAAAGGAAGGTGTTCTAAATAAATTTGCTTGTATCAAAGTATCTCACAGCTGTTTCCACACCAGTATGAATGTGACTTACGGTACCGAATAGTAATGTTCTTATTCTATCAGATGATGTTTATCTCAGAAAAACCCAGTGATGAAGGAATGCTATTTTACAGAAAGACCTACCATTAAATATATGGGGTGATGAGCTCGAAATTGATAGTATTCAGAAGCAAGAATTGAAAATATTACCAGACAAGCAATAACTGGAATCAGACTTGATGCTTGTATTGTTGAAAGCTTTAGCATAATAGTTTCCCTTTGCACTATATCTAATGAAAAAATCTGTTTTCTGTGCGTTTTACTTTGGACATACACTTTGAAGTTAGCTGTCATTGTAGAAGCTGGACATAACTTAGGAAGGTTAAAAACATACAGTTTTACACAATATTGCTACATCAATATTGCAGCAATTTTTTAGTTTATGTTTTTTATTAAAGCTATTAACCAAAATGAGCAGATCTTAACCACACTTTATTTTTTTTCTCTTTAAGGAGACCTCTTTCTCTGCATATTAGGAGCAAAATATTCCAGTTTGTAGAAAATGTGTAAGAAATGGTTGCCATATCCAATAAGATGATTTTTTTTACTATTTTGACATGAGTCTCCCTGTATTCTGTGACTCAATGTTTTAAAAGATAGTACTGTTATTTCAGAAGGCCAAGTTTACTACAAATTACATGAAGTAAAAAAAGTGGGGTTCATGGAAGATGACATCTCTTGGAAATAGCCATTTAATGAGACACAATCTCTCCTTTTTGTCTGTTGTATGGAAGTTTTCCTTCTAAGTGGTTGCCAGGAAAACCTCAGTAGGGTGGAAAGACATCTTGCTGATTCTAGGACACTATTTCACAGATGGGCGTTCCTCATCTCCTACAGCCACAGCAGATCTAATATTCTCCACAAAAAATTTCATGCCAGTATTGTCTGTACTTTCTTCACCAATGAAGAAGCTAAAGATAATGTTAAGGAAAATGCTGAATGGAAGGTATGAACAGTCAACAGTGAGAGATCTTTTCAAAATATCAGAGCGGGGGTGGCTTTTTGGTAGGTAACTAGTCTTTTCTCTTTTTGTATAAACAGCAAAGTTTTAGGAGGCTTTCAGAGGGCAGGGAAACACTGAATTTCCATGAAATTGAGCATGTGGTTGAACCCAACCACAGCATGATCAAGACCTGCTGAAGAGACCAAGCCCAGAAAACAAGGGCATTTTTTTTTTTAACATATATAAAAAGTAAAAATTGCTATAGCTTGGACAGAACAAATTCTGTGGGTATAGCATGGAAGATACTCTAGTGAATTTTTCATCAAATTAAGTTCTTACAAGGAACGCTTCTTCACGTTGGTGCTCACACTGTATTATTGTGTTCTTAGAAAACCTTCCCAAAAGCAAGCCACACTTTGAAGAAGCTGGGCAAGGGAGATGAAAAACAGATGCTATTGTAGGACAAGAGTTCATTGAAAAAAGGCAGAACACCACCATCAAGAGAAGTTCAGCAGTGTGGATTCAGCCTTTTTCTTAGTTTTCCATTCTCTTGGCAGTGAAATAATTGTAGTAGCTATTTAAATCTGTTCCTCATGTCCTCAGGAAATCGGAGAAGGGTAAGAAATAGAGAGGGATAGTCCAGGGGAAAATAAACAATGGGACAGCACAGAGGGAAGTCACCATCTACTTAATTTCACCCTGCTACAAACTGTTGAGGGCTGTATAGTTTTACAATAATGCCAGAGTTGTCATCAGTCCCCACTGTCAAACTTTAGATGTGCTTTAATTAGTTCACCTCTGGCAACATGAACTGGAGGACATGATCGGGTAATACGTCTTGTGTTGAAGCTAAGGTACGCAGATCAGCACTGAGAGTGTAGGTCTTTCAGAAGAGAGAAGAATTCATAATATGTGCTAGGCAGAGAATACTTTGCAATTTTACAAAGAAACATTAAAATATGAAGAAAAGGATCCCAGATGAAAATGAGACCATGCGTTTTTATTTGCTTAGAAGCTAATTGTGATCTTTACTTTTGCATGTGGCTGAATTTAAATGACCTTAAACACCAGCAATTTGCTCAATTTATGGATCTGGGAAATTTACCTGTGTGTGGAGCTTGGTGCAACCTATTTAAGTTAGCAATAGAAAGGGAAACTCCAGTCCGAGGTTTTTCAAGACTTCAGGCTGTAACAGTCACCAGTGTGTATTCTCAGTTAATGAGGACTTCAGTACTTTATCACAGAAACGGAAGACTCATGGTTTGTACAGCTGAAATAATTGTCAAACATGTTCATGTTTGGCAGCTGAATGTTAACTAGTAATGAAGTAAACAGCTGGCTTTGCTTGAGATTTTTTAACAGGTTCAGAAATGTCAGCTAAGTGTTAGAAATGTCCTTGAGGCTATCAAATGGTCACTCTGATCCAGGATTGCTTGGCGTTTGGACTTGTTCAAGTGTTGGAGTTTGTTCTGGCCACTTGTGGGGATAGCCCAAGTAGGAAATAACTTTGTTATAGATAGCAATTACTATTTTCTGCAGTGCACCTGATCATCGAGGCATAGGTTTTTGCTTAGTCCATTTCAATGCTTGTCCTTCTTGCTCAATCACTGAATTTATTTTGCGAGACAGGTACGGTAGAATACTTCTAGAAGGTGATGTTACAAGAAGTTTTGGCCAAACTGGAAGCATGAATTGTGTGAAAAAAGGCAGGAGTTGATTGCCTTGCATATTCCAGGTCGGCTTGTGAATGTTTGGTTTGGCAGAAGGAGGGTGATAAGAGTTGGGCAATCCCAAGCCTTGGAAGAAATGGCGTCTGTGTCATTAAGTTTTCTGCAGAAGGGCATAATACTGTAGTTTTTCTTCCTATATTTGAAGAATAACATAACCCTATGTTATTCCTATGCTTCCCTTTCTGACTAAAAATACTAGCATGAGCATAGGTCAGTGTGTAGTGCTACCCCAGCAGGCACCCTTGTCATCCATTACCACATGGAGAAAGGTTGGTCATGCTTTAATATGTTTCTTTTTTAGGGTCAGAGGTAGGCACAATGCTTTTTCTTTGTATTCCTAAAAGTGTTGTATGCTGCTCATTCATTTGCGGACTGTGAATGCGTTTAGTGCTGAAGGAGTTGGTCCCTTTACATTTGAAGTTAAGATTTGCTTAAGAAATGTTGACACATGAATTTGGGACCAACGGATAGACCTGAATGATTTTCATGCAATTTGAGAGACATGAGTTGTATCAATGAATTACATGGTTTCCTGGAATTGCTGTTTCTCCAATGCAGCAAACTTGTAATTTCAGGAGAGAATAATGGTATCTATCTAGAGAAAATAACAAACAGGACTGTAGACAGGTGTGAAGGAAAAAAACAGACACTAAAATGGCCCTGGTGACATTGTAAATCACAAGAGTATGGTCCGAGTGCTTTATCATGTCACTAAAAACTCCCCCTTTCTAGGTTACTGTTTATATGCTTAATGGAAACAAGAAAATTGGCTTTGAAATATTTTTCAAAATCTCTCAGGATTTCTTGTCCAATATTACAGTAATGTTTTTTTTTCCTGAGCTTGACAAACACCTCCAAAAAAAACCCCCAAACCACCAGCCCCCAAACCACTGGAATCTTTCCATCCTGTTCTTGTCAGTGAAATAAAATCCATTTATTTGATGGAAAAGCTGCTAAGTAAAAGCACCCAAAGCAAATCAATTCTTCCTAAAAATTCTGGAAAACAAATGGAATTGGATATAAAGGCGCTGCTTATTATTGAATTGTGGCCATCGTGCACATATTAGAAAATCAATTACAGCTTTTCAGGAGCCACTCTACTTAAAAGTGAGTTAAATTGTTTATTTTTCTGTCCAGATCATCTCTTTCCTGTCCGTTGCATTCTGCTGCAGCTATGACTGGTTGCACCCCATTCACCCCATGCTCATCTGCAAATGTGCCATGCATCATCTCGTACACAAAACGTTAGGATATTTGGTTAAAACTGAATAGCCACTATAAACTAGATTAAATACTTGCCTTTGGTCTGTAAAGGATGTAAATATTTACTATTTGACAATAATACTCACAAAAGCAGCCACACAAAATTACTGACTTCTCAGCCTGCGCCATCAAGGGACACCTGCAAAACACTTGGAAAATGAGACTACGAACTAAATTTCCATAACAGTATACTCAAAAGTACAGACCCAGTAAGCTTATTTTATGATCTGTTACAGTTTTTCTGTTGACTGCTCCTGGTAACGTGAGTGCTAATGGCTGGTTTTTCACCTTTGTGATGGACAAAAAACTTCTTCCCCTCATTCTGCTGACAAGAGTTTTCTGCTCTGTGATGATGCTGTCGTTTGGTGGTGGTTTTTTTTTTCCTGCAGTAAAAGTCCAATTGATTAATGAAATTACATTTTACTAAAGCCAACTTTGACTCACTTGTATTAGACTTTTGCTTTGTTACTTCATCATATGAAGCCAAAGCTTATCATTCACCCCCTCGGTTATTGTCTTTACAAATCCTGTATTTCTTAAGCCTGGTGATGACACATGCTAACAGTGTAATTCACAAAAACACTACGTGGTACAGAGAAAGGTATTCAGCTGGTAGACAAGAGCATTTAACCTTTTGACTTCATTGAAGCCATGGTGATGGATAAAGTGATTTAAAATATTTGTAAAAACAGTATTAAAGCAGGAACAGTGACGTGCAGTTTGGCAGGAGACACACCAGTCCTATCTAGCACTACGTATCCAACTACAGTACTGTTCCACAGTAACAGGAGTGCAGAAATAACAGACATAATGAGAGTAAGAAAGAAGGTGGTCACTGCTATGTGTACTACGGATGGACAGGACTTGAGCCAAATGCCAGAAGATATCCTCCCATTTCTCAACCTGTGCTCATGCGGAGTGTGTAAATACCCACTGAGATCTGCTGTAGAGCAGACGTGGTCACTGGGTGTATCAGTGGTGTTGTGAATAGGTAGAAAAGGTGGTATGTGAGGACAGTATGACTGAGCTTTGGGAATAGTCAGAAAAGGCACTTCAGTCTGTACTCTCATTCTCTGTCTTTAAAAATGATCTAAATATCCCAAAGGTACAGATAATGACAGGAGTCTGTATAATGAGTCCTCCCAGCTGGTAAGTGATGCTCATCAGCAGTGGCAATGGAGCACCACGATCTTTAAAACTGAGACCCTCGGTGCTGTAGTGTATAATAGGCACCTTCAAATCATGTTGTGGATTTCAGCGATTTCACATGCTAATGTGCTTTCATCTCCTCTTTAGTGCATCTTAAACTTCTTTTTTCCCAATGGATAGATTTATCTTGGGCCTGTCTGTTTATGTGTTTTGCACAATTTAGTACAGGTTTAACTTGGAACCTTAACTTCCCAATGTCCTTATTTTTTTTTTCATTCTCTGCTGCAGAATAGCTGGCCCTGTGTTTGCAAGCTTTGGGGAAGCCAAGTAACTGAGTCCTGTTATTCATATTAGTGTGTATCTGAAAACAAGAGGCATGTCTAAAGGTGGTTTGTTTTACTGAAGCAATTTCCAGCCCAGAGTTCATAAAGGCAAAATGATGTCCACTTCTCACTTGCTCTTTTCAGACTCTGTTTACCCCAGATAGTGGGACCAATATTGGGCTACTTTTTCCTCCCCTGTTCCAGGCCATCTACATACCACCAAATATGGAAAAAATCATGAGGGCCTGCCCAAAATTTCCCTGTGCCAGGAAAAGTCCAAGAATCAGCGAGTTCTCTCAGATTTATATGGTCTGTGTAAAAAGTGGCAAGCCACTATTTACTCATGCTTTATACAGTTGCTTGCAGTGGTATTAGATGCGTTTCCTGATCTGTCGAGATGGGATTCACAGTCCAATTGCTTCTAGTGCAATGGGTGGGTGACTTCATCCTGTTCCTCTGCAGCAGAAAATACAGAAAAGAAAATCCTGTGCCAGAATCTTTGAGAACTGAGCCTGGGTATCCAACAGTCACCTTATGCATATTAGGTTTTTGTTGCTTCCTAATGGAATTACAACATGTTGGGCATTGTAGCAACAGAGAGTCATTGTCCTGGAGAACTTAAGTTGAAACAGATGTGTTAGAAGTGGGGGAGGAAGAAGAAAGACATAGAATAGCAGCATGGGTTGCCCAGATTTGTTTGGCTGGCAGAAACTTGGACTAGAACTCAAATCTCACGGCCTCTAGCTCATTGCTTTTTTTGGGCTGGATCCTGTTCTCTGTTTATATTGCTCATGACATCTGTCTCATTTCTGCGACTTGACAGGTAGGTTGAAGAGAAGAAGATAATGGGACGTTATCACTGTAGTATGGATATCCAGAAGTTCCCAACACTGCAATTATATTTTTGGAAGGGGAAAAGTAATAGTGGGAGGGGGTTTTAGCATCCAGATTTGTTGAAATATTCCTGTTAGAGGACTGACTTGTACATGACTCCTATGCAAGGATCAGTAGGAATGGTTTTATAGTCTGGGATGGATTTTCCTCATCTGAATTTTTCAGCTCCATTGTCATGTTAGCAGTGTAGCAACTTGCTGCTGCCTGGGGAAGTGGGATGGCTGTGCCAAACCTTCATGCCGTTGTACTTCTGTAGATGGGCCAGCAATGATTGTGGCTTTTTTTGTCTTTTTTTTTCTTTTTTCTTTTTTTTTTGATGGAGGGGAGTGATGGGGAAGCTAATCATAAGAACATTGCATTTTCTCTTGCATCTGGTCCCCAAGGTCTGGCAAGCAGGAAGGCTCGGGTTGCTATAAACCCCTGGTCTCTGTTTGACAGCTAGGTTCTGGCTGAGAATTCTGGCAGCCTCTCTGTAAGAGATTTGAGTCCCACTGTGGGCTTAATGGTAAATGCAGTGTGATCTGGTTCCACAGAAAGTTTCTTTTCTTGTGTAGCCAGTTACATTTTCTTCCTGCTCTACAGGCTGTATTGCATGGTCACAATTAGATGAGTGAGGGGGGTTTGGGTGGGCAAGGGGGGCTTGGATGAAGTAGGCCTCAATAAGTATTATCATCACACAGATACTCTGTCAGTTACAGGAAGAAGGTTGTCATTTTTTTTGCCTAAGTTTTACCTCAAAAATCAAAGAGGTTCACAAAATAAATTAAATGTATTGGAGCATCAGGTTGAGACTTCCTAGCCTGGGGCAGGGGGAGGAGAGTGACATATCAGGAAAAAGAGTTAAAAAGAGGAGAAGCTCTTAACTTGTTAGGGCTTGGAACTTACTGTGAAAGGCTTGGTGGAAGGCAGATGATGCTATTCCTCTATCAGCCGTTGTTTGCGTGGCAAATGCTCCTTGCTAGTCTCCTTGTAAGTGGAGGATTTCTGGTTATTTGGTGTTGCCTTAAAGTCTTTCAGAACTGCTTCTCCATAAATGAATATAAGCAGATCTCTAGCAGCAAAGATAGAGAGTCAGAAGGGACATATGAGATTGCAGAGATGGTCAGGTGCATAAGAGACCCTGAAAGAAACCTGGTATTGAACGCTGAGAAGCCTGTAATATCTGCTTGGTATGTCATCTTGAAGCTTTAAAGAGTTCCGGTAATGGTCAAGCATAACTGTTAGAAAGTTATCCAATTGATAGTTACCCATAAAGGTAAATATTATTCTTAATTTGAAGTTTGTAGTTATTTAGTCTCACTTGGTAGCTGTTGGGATATAGTATATGTTTCTATTAACTAGTTTCTGTTCCCCAATACCTGATACAGACAGTGATGCACAGTGTGAGGAAGATGTGAAACACTGGTCGCCTCTGTCAGATCATTCCCTTGTTTTTCAGCATTTATTGTAGAGTCTGAATGCTGGAATTGTGTACTGACTTAGTGACTTAGAAATGCTCCTGTCTACAAAGGATGAAAGGTGGCAGCTTCCCTCATGATGAGGAAAACTGTATGATCAAGCCCTTCCTGGGAGCAGCTGTTGAGGTTTTTAGTTCTGGAAATACCATGTCCAGTCTTAGTTTCTCCATTTTTGGATCTGGATGTCTGTCACAGGAGGCTTCTTCCACAGCCCTGAAGAAACTGGGGAGCAGTGACTGCTGATTCCCATGCATAGCTTGCCTGTGAGGGGCAAAAGATAATCTCTGTGTTTGCAGTATGTACCACAAAAATGAGATTAAATTTTTAATTAAAAACCCAAAACCAACCAACCAACCAACCAACCAAACCAACCAACACAACCTCTATGCCAGGTCCTTTATATATGTAATTAACACAACTTTCACCAGCTCTGGTTAAATTGCTTGATGAAACAGTGGGGTCAAGAAGTGAGAGGTCTGTATGTCATACATCCTGGATTATACTGCAAAAAGTAGTGATCCCCACCATTTTGCCTTGGTGACTTGAAAGCATTACTCTGAGTACTTAAGGAAGGGAAGCATTTTTTCTTCTTGAAGTAATAGCTTTAATTATCTCATTGTTGCAAAAGTGACCCTTTTCATTTCTGTGGCTGCTTGCCTAGAGGTGGAGGTCATTTGCCATGACACTTTGATAAAATCTCTGGAATTAAAAACTTTCTGAGTACACAGGTCATCAGACATACACTAGGTCCTGGAAAATACTCATAAAACTAAATGAGGCATGTGGAGATGAGTGC
Source organism: Alca torda (assembly GCA_008658365.1). Classification (NCBI taxonomy): domain Eukaryota; kingdom Metazoa; phylum Chordata; class Aves; order Charadriiformes; family Alcidae; genus Alca; species Alca torda. Next base: position 19,404,215 of record CM018079.1, on the reverse strand, counting down.
AGCAGCCTTTATTGCTATGATTAGGTATCCAATTATGTTGCTTCATTTTAATATCTGATCCCACGCAGCCTCCGCTCATGGCATCACCTCCACTCACTGCATCTGTTTTGCGTGATGTTGGGGAAACTGTGACAGGGGCTTTAGACAGATCTCTGTGGCAAGCATAATATAGATGCTTTAAAATATTCAGATGTAAAAATCCTGTTCCCGGGGGCAAGTGTCTTGATGAAGAAGGGAGTATCCACAGAGGAAGAAGAGGTGGCAATGACATTGCAAGAGAGAAACCCAAGAGCTACTTGAGGTTTTTTCTGTTGAAAGATTTTTATTAAGCACCTGGAAGGCATAAAATACATAGCGGAAGTACTCTGAGTCAATGGACTGGCCTTGAAAACAGCTTGTATGTGGGAGAAGAATGGGCATATGCCTGAGTGGCATTTATGTATGGGACAGCAGAAAGAGGTCCCTATTTATATTGGATCAAAAGGAAGTGTGCAGAGTAGCAAACAGGGCTTTTGGATATGAAGATAAAAGCCTTATTTTGCTGTACTGTTAAAATGAAATGGCTCAAGAGCTCTCTAGTATTTTGAAGTGCTACTGTTTGAGATGGAGGACTGTCTGTCAGTCATGCCTCAGAATGCATCCAAAAGAATGGAAGGGAAAGGACTTTGGACTGCTGTGTTTTCTTTTAATATTGAATCTGTTGCTAGAACTATCTGTCACTTGAATCCCCTGTTGGAATTTGAAGAGCTTAATTGGGACATCCTGAAAGCTTCCAAAGCAAATAGTGGAACAGAGTAAATGTTAAGCAGCTGTCAGTTAGTGCTTAAAAACTCAACTGGCTCTCCAGATGAAGCAGGGAGCTGTAGCTGTGTTTGTTCTAGCTCTCAGCTCTGTGCTGCAGTGCAGCAAATAGTTTGTGCTTATCCCCAAAATCTCTGGTCATGCTTTAAGAGCTCATAGCTGCCTTAACTGCAGAGTGATAGCGAGGACTGCGTGCAGTCTGTCTGCTTGAAATCCATGTGATTTCACTAGTTGTTCTTGATGCCTTTCTGAATGCTATTTTCAGAGAAAAAGGGGACAAACATAGCAGGCAAACATAACTGAAGAAAGTCTTGTAGAAAGAGGCTATCCTAATGAGCTTGGGAAGTGATGGATATCATATTACTTAACTGTCTGCCTTTGTAGTGTTCAAGCACGAGAAGGTTTTCTCTCGGAGTTAGGCAGAGCTTTACAATGAGCCATCAAGATAGCTGTACTGCGCCACCGCTGGACTGAAGTAGCGCTCAGGTTTTCCTTATGTCCAGTTCACATGAAATGCATGATGGAGAATGGCAAACACTGCTGCAGCTTTGAGTGCCCAGGTTCTTAGTACTCAAGCTGTTACCAAGCTTACAATGAAGATGTGATGAAACTAGTCAGGATTAGCAATCAGCAAATATGAGTGGGATTGCATCTCACATTTTCTGATTTTCTTTTTTTGGCTTTACTCTGCTAATTTAAATCTGCATCATGTAACGGACACAGTAAGACCTGATTTACAGTGCTGAGAAATAATGTATCATGCATTAAAGCTGAAGTGCAGTAAGAACTGTTAGAGAGACCTGATAGAAGGCAAACATTCCACTAGCAAAAGGCATCTGAGCTTTATCAGTTTGAACTCTTATTTCAGTTTCATCTGGGTAGGACCATAATTGAGGGAAGCAGTAGATAACCAAGTCGAAGGGATCCGTAATGTTGGTGAAGCACTGAACAGTTCTTAACCATTTTTGACCTGGGTGTCTAAGTAGACTAACTGCAGGGATACGCCTTAATACATGACTGAAAAAAGCCTAGGCATTTAGTGATATCACAAATAAAATAAAACTTTAAAAAGCAAAGTGAAAGCAAGCAACAGCAGCCTTAATGAAAGCATTTTCAGTGCCAGGGTGATAAGAATGCATTCATAACATTAACAAAAAGCCAATGAGTATCCTAGAAGGATTTTGAGGAAATGAACAAATATTGTCCACTGTAGATGCAAATCAGTAGTATTAATACACCTAGATATATTAGTCAATGGCACACTGACAGGATAAGCTATTCAGAGGGGTAGGAGTTGATAACATATATGGAAATATTTGTTGCAGTAGTAAGATGGTGGATGTTATCAGCCCCTGATGTAGCCTATGTGCATCTGTCATTGAAGGAAGTGAGGATGGGTATTCCAGGAATGCACTTAAATTATTGCAGGCAAAGTCCTGCAAGTAGATCGTCTGTGGCTTTACCAAAGCTCTTTGAAAATGACTGAGGTTCCCCCGGCATACAATGTGTTGGTGATAGTAGGTCCAGATTTCATGCAAGTATTATATATTCACGACACCTAATCTGTGACAATTGCTGTCATGATGACGTAATGAGATAAGACTAGAAAATCTTTTCTAGTCTTATCTCACCTGAGAGAACGGCTGTGAAAAGATGAGATTTGCTGGATCTGGGAAATGGTATGCTCAGTTTGTAAAGGCATTATGCAAGTCCTGATAGTAGTAGTCTTGACACAGTAACTTTATTGGATGAATTCAAGGCATTTTAGCAGTCCTCTGATGCATTCTTTAAAATAATCCTTCAGTAATATGGAACAGAGTCATTTGTTTCCACCGCTCTTGCTTACTTTTGCTCACTGATGAAAGCTGATCAAGAAATGCTATCCGCTGTTTTTTTACTGCCTTATACAAGTCTTCAAAATGAAAATTTCTGATTTGTCCCTGGTGACTAAGTCTGTTGTCTCGTGCAGGAGAGTGTTTTGTGGACAAATTGTGTGACAACTGTGTTTAGTTTTTCCTCTCTTGTTTTTTGTTATGATCTGGTCATGTTTGTCTTCCCTCTGTTTTCCTTTGCACCTTAAATGATGTAGTTCATCTGATGAGGCTTGTTACTCTTCAGAGCTGCAGTCCAACAGGTCTGGGCTGCCCTTGGGGAATCTGTGTCAATGTTAGACATTGGTTCTGTTAGACTCCTCCTTTTCATGTTCCACCAGGGTGAAATACAATGCAATGGTTGTGTTCGTCTTCTCATGAAAGATGTTTGAGACACTGACTTCCTACCACTTTATGCTTGTTCTTTACTGATGTAACATAACAGCAACTGACCCGGCGTGATGTTTTGCTGCAGATGTCAGCAGAAGTCATTGCTGTGATAGATTTGGGGATTTTTAAATGGACACAAATTGTGCCTCATGCAATAACTGTACCTGTACACTTGCTGTAAAAGCTTTTTGTTACAAGAAAGCATAGGAAGGAGTCCAATATCACCCTAGGAGGATGTTCTGTGTGGTGTTTTCATATTCCTACTCAGAGATGAATGTTGACAGTTAGGTGAATGAGTGCCCTCTGAACAGGGTGTGCAGACATCTCAGTAGAAGGCATGGGGACTGTGAAATACCAATGCAGTGACACTTACATAATTCCATTTTTGAGGGCTTTCTGAATTCTTTACCTGTTGACTTAACTGTGTTAAATTCATCACACCTGATGCATTTATTCTTGCAGTCAGGTTCACTGTGGGGTGCTGGTTTTTCCTTGTAAATTTGTTTCTGCTTTAAGGGGTGGATGTTTCTGTTTGTCCATCCAGCCTATTGAGAGGCAATGTAAACTGGAGCTTCTGTTTACTCTTGATGAATAACATTCACTTCCTAGTGACTTGAGAAAATTGCTTGGCCAGTGGTGAGATCCTCTGAGCTCTTATGGTTTGGGTTTTTTCTGCTGCTTAAGCTGGTACATTGCTTATGAAAGTGGAGCTGCTCACAGTGTGCATGTATGAGAAGAAGGTGAGACTACCCATTTAAACACCAGCTAGCAGGTACATAACTATATTATTGTTCTGCTTGCATTTTGTGTATATACATTTTATGTGTATCAAAACAAATCCTTGACGCGTAATATTTTTGGGTTTACTAATTTCAGCTAGGCTGCTGCAGCTGCTAAATGGACAACTGAGTTTTATGTAATGTATTGCAGAATATAAGTGTAGATGTTAATTTTTATGGGGAAGAAATCTTTTCCTGTAATGTCAGTGTTCCCAAAAGAGTCAGGCTAAAAAGCTTTTTTCCTCATGTAAGTTTCAGCTTCTAGGAAGATCCCATTCTTTGTGTTTTTTAACGTATTTAAAAAAACCCCAGCATTATTTTTGCATGGCACCTCTTCGAAATGTCCATTGTCAAATTGGGAAGAAACCCTGTCCTATTTGTATATTTGAAAGTTTTACTCTATATATAGAAAAGAAGTAAAATGTTCTGTTCTAAACTGTCCTGTGCAAACAGGATCCCTAATTTGCTGGTTTGAGCTTTGACTTACAGTAGTAAATCAAAATTCACTGTTCGAATATCTATATTAGAAAGGGAATTTTTATTTTTATTCCTTCCTACCTGCTGCCATCCCTTGTAAGGATACATATGCTTGTGTTCTGTGCTTCTGACCAAAGATAAAAGGTCAGTTACCTTCTGCCTCTCCTGTGAATCCAAATGAAATTTGGTTTATGGCTGGGAAAGCATAGTATGTTTATATATGGGCTAATTCCAAAGTAATCTTGGAGCAATATTGGAAGATGTTTAGGAAATCAAAGCCAAGTGGCGTAAAATCAGATCTAATCTGAGATCCTGGCAACAGCCTTGTGAAAGAGTCAAATCTTGTAGTTAACCAAGTCCTTAAACAAAAACATTAGTTTTAAAGCTTTCTGTTGATGTACCTGATCTTGGTTGTGTTATTTATATATTTCTGCATTGATCTGTCACACCATAAATCATCACTGTATCTATTGAAGCTCTATTCTATGTCTTCTGGCACTTTTTCAGTACTAAGGAATTAGTATAATTTGAAGCATATATTACAAGGGTGGCCATCTTTTCCTCAGTCAGAGCACAGTTGAATCAGCTTCCTTCTGTGTGTCCAGGATAACCTTGTTTTGTTTTTCATAATGTTTTTAGTAGAACTCTAGACTCAACAATCTGGACTTGAAGGAAGTAGACCAGATAAAATTGTCTGGGCTTTTATAAAAGGAGAAGAAATTCTCTGGTGAATACTGACATCCAACCTAAGCACCAGGTTATTCTGAGCACTTGCACAGAAAGGAAGAGGGAAGTGATGTAGAACCTTTTTTTTTTAAATTGAATATTTTGTTTCTCCCCTGTGACTTGATGTATGACATGCACATCTGAAGAGTCCTACATTAGTCACGGTTAGCTAGACTGGAAAACAGAACATGTAGTTAGGAATCATGCTGCTGAGTACAACTAGAAGTTGCATGCGAGGCTCAGTTGCCAAGCACGGGGCTGGAAGAAGTTGTAAGGCAGAAAATCTACAAACTGGTGAGAAATATCTTGCTGCAGTTGAGGGAAGTGGATGTGAAAGTGGCTGGATGCCTGCGGGTTCTTTGAGATAAAATGATTCCCAGCTGGACAGCTAGATTTTGATAGATTTGAAGATGCACAAATTATCCAAACATTCCTGATGACTATGAGTAGAAATTTCCTGTATGTGTAGGGAGGATCTTAACCTTTTCAATCCATTCTCAGATGTGTCAGGTTTTGGCCCTGTCTCTGCTTGCATGTCTGTGCTTTAGGGTTATTAGTGTAAGTAGCTTTACTCATTTATGAAACATCTTGCAGAATCTGTCCCTATAGAAACAGTAAAGATTTAAGCCACTTTTCAAGGTGTCATCAATTCTAAGTGTGACTTGTCCTTTTCTTGCTGGGGACTAATGATACAGAAGAATACTTATTTAGTGAGCTATGGCTGTGTTTTCTACCTTGTGGCCTTAAATTTTGCTGAAACTTGCTATATTAAATTCCATTTCTTTCCTTATTGACAGCTGTAATAGTGGATGAATGAAGGCAATAGTGGTGAGCCAGTACTCGAAAATATCCAACGAAGGTTAAAAAACTAGTGTTTAAAAATTCTGCATCTTCCAAAATATTCTATGCACTGGGGACATAAGACAGATTTCATCTGTGAGTGAGTAAAGGATAAGGTGAACTGATTTCCATGAAACTGAAAATGGGAAATGACTGCCCAGCCTATTCTATTGCACAACATAACTAGTGAGAACAAGGTCAGAAGATATTTCCTGAAATGTGTAGTGAATTCAGTACCGCCTCCTCCAACAGTATCAGCCAACAGAAACTGCAGGGGCAGTGAATGCCTTCTGGAATTAGTTACATTGAAAAAAAGTGGTGTTTTTTCCTGCTTGCTTATACATTTTCCCACTTTGCTCACCAGACTGCAGTGATGCCCGCAGAGAAGCCCTGTTCCAAAGACTGTGTGTGTATAGACATACATGAACATGTAGAGGAAGAGCAAGTCTCCTATATATATTCTATGAAAGTCCACAAGCTGTGCAAACCCACTCTTGCTAGATCAGAAAATCCCTGCAAAATAAGTCTGACTTACTGAATGAAATTCTTTTATTTGCTGTTTGGGTTCCTGTGGCTCAGAACTCTTCAGTGTGTATCTTCAGGTGTTAACAGCCACACAGTTAACTTTAGCAGTAGATTTAAAACAAATAACCTGTTATGCCTTCTGCAGCGACCAAGTGACAAGATGAGGCTCTGCACAGAGCAATAAAGTCAATTTGCCGCTTCCACTGGTATAAAAGGCTTTAAGGGCAAGAGCCTTAGTAGGGGTCTGTAAGTAGTTCAGTGGTGGTAGTAATTACAGATCAATTTGCACATAAGATGAGCAAGGAAGAGGGAGCTTGACTAAGGTATTCTGTGACCCCCAACTCATTGACCCCACTTGCCAAAAGAGCTCATTTGCCCATAGGGGCATAATTACCTTTGGAACTGCCTGCACTTGGCCACGGGTATTCCATGCCTGAGCAGGCCCAAACTGTCCCATGAAAACGCAGATTTCATCCTTCCCATTCATTTGATCGCTTGCTGAAGTGTTTATGGTTTGTCCCATTAGATGTTTCGGAAAAAAAAAAATGTGTTTTTCTTCCAGAGGGAAAGATTCAAAATCTTAGTTCCCTGACATGTCAAGTCTTAGTTCCCTGACATGTCGAGTCTTTGAAATGTCGCAGTCTGTTCAGGTTTGGTATCCAAGGAGTTAAATAGGAGCAGTCTTGGCATGGAAAACTAGCTGGGTACCTACCAGCACCAAACCAGGCTCTTCTTAGCCTTAATTGTTTGTATTGCATGGAGCTGGATAAACTGTTTACAGTTACAGACCTGTTCCTACTGGCCTTTTCCTTACTGTAGCTAATGAATGACTGGATATTGATGACGTAGACGTAGAAAAGACAACTCAGGCTGAAGGATTTCAATGCATTTTACAAATGAGTCCATAAAGCTGCAAATATGAATTGTTTTACAGTCTGAAACTCAGCTTTAGAAGGCTATCAGCTAGCAAGCTGTAAGCACTGCAGAGAGGAAGAACAGCAGCAAAGGGCCACCAGTAAGCGAAGTAAGGAAAGAAATCTGACTACAAAGGGTCTCCTCATTGTTATTGCTGTAATTATGTATTAATAGCCAGACTTCAAATGTGCAGCTCAGTTTTTGAAAGCACCTGCGTTGCGGGCACAAGGCTGTGAGCTTTCTGCTGTGCGCGAGCAGGTCTGGCGCAGGACCTGGGGGCCTGTGTGTACCCACGGCTGCAGCCAGCAGTTCCAGTCTGCACTGCAGCTCGCTCCCTGCGTGTCTCTGTGCCTAGGAAGTACATTGTGCTGCTCTCCTTTCTCTCTGGTAGCTGGAAATTTCCCTGGGGTTACTTCTCTCTTAAGAGAACAGTACAGTAACAGAACAGTAATTTCCTATAATTTAAACAAGAGGTCTTGTGTGTTAATATGGCTGTTGTTCAAGTAAAGGCACAGAGCCGCAGAGACGAAAGTTACAGAAGTGCCCGAGTTAAGTTTTTATATAATGCCGATTACTGTGACGCATAAAGTAAGGCTCCCATATGTACAGGCACCTCATCAGAGCAAGGCATGGTCCTTGATGGTAGAAGGCTTTCCAGCCCATTAAGGAATGTTTTTTCTAGTATGTCATTCTGGCTGTTCTCCCTGTGAGCCTGCATTTGGCAGCTAACCAAACCAAAGGCCAGCACAGGTATCCTGCTGTGCGTGTGTTTAATTCTGTCCTCCTCCTCGCCATCTAAAGTTTGTGCATGTTTACTTTCTCTTCCTCAGCAGCCGTGTATCTGTATACCCTGTTTACTCCAAGCACCCATCTTTGCACAAACGTGAAATAAACAAGTATCTCGGCTCTGTGTGTAAAATTGGCTTATTGCACACCAGGTATTGGACCCCACTTGTGGGACAACAGTTGGTACAAGCTGCATTTTGGAGGGGTGCAGCATGCTGTCCCTGATGCTGAGGACCTCTGTTGGCCTCATCTCTGAATTCGGCAGACAGATGATAGGAATGGCTTTAGTCTACCTCCCCCTTGTTTTATCTCTGTGGACTTCTTGTCAAGGGACGGGAGCAGGGACCAGCCCTCCTGCTGAGCAGCTCGCTTAGCTCTCTTTTGTGACTGGCTACCTCACAAGCAGCTGGGAAGCTGAGGAAAGCATCTTGGGTATTCCGCTTCATTCATGCACTGATACCTGGGCTGGCTGCTGCAGGTCTCAACCCTTCTTGCAGCACTAGTGAGAAGCAGAGTTCAGAGATTTGATTCAGTATACATCACCAGGCAGCGGAGTGATTATTTTTTTCTGTTAAAAGAATGATTATTTTTTCCTGTTAAAAGTAGAAGCTGCTTCAGTGCAGTGGTATCCCATTATCGCTGCTGCAAGCTATACCGTGTCGTATGTTACAGTATGTACATGTTCTTCAGACCTCATCCATTGAAAAACTTCATAGATCTGAGGAATTTGTTAGAAAACTGATTGCTTCCAAAAGGCTGTAACTAATTCTTGTAGTACTCAGGATTTTTTAGTGCTGTCACATTGGGTGGAGCTGGAACCAGCAAACGCAGAATTGTGAGAAATGGGTCACTGGAGACAAGTCAGTGGGAGTGTGTCTAGGTCTGGCCAAGCTGCACACTCATCAGATGCTGAGATTCTGGGCCATGCAAAACAGTTTTCCAGCTTCTACAGATTTGCCAGCTCCAGTCATTAGAGGAACACCACATGCCTGGTATGTGTACCTGAAAACGGGCAGGGTTTTGTTGTTAGTGTGTACAGATTGCAGAACCCTGCTTTGGCTCGAAAGTGTAATGTTGTGCTGTTTTCAAGTATTATTATTAGTAATTTTTTCTTATGATCTCATTGTGGTATAGTATTAGAAACTGCTGTTTGTCTCCCAATGGGGATCTGAAAGAAGAGTCCAGTAACACAGAGCAATTAGGATCTTCCGAGAGAGGTTGTATTTCCAGTACTGTCGGGTCTAGTGTGCTGGACTGAGGTGGTGGGAGGGAGGATGGAGGTTACACATCATTCATTGCCCTCTCTGAGTATGGGGAAGAGTGCAGCCTCACGCTCACTGAGTCACCTGGGAGCAGATGACAGCTGTGCCATTCAGAGAGGGAACGGCAGCTCCTGAAACCCAACTACAGCTGCAGTTTCCATCATAATTCCCATTCTGATTGCCGTTGTGCAACTGAGTCAGAGCTGGGCCAGCGGAGAAGGCACGCAGCCCTCCTTGCGCAGGTCCCAGGGAAACCTCCGTCAGGTCCACGCGAGGTAAAACCCTTAGTCCTCCTTCAGCAGACCACCCTACTAAGTTGCAGAGATGTAGCCTGTGGAAAGTAGGTGAGCCAAGGCCGCCGAGTCTGTGTTTAGTTGGCTAAAGAGGCAAAAACAGAAAGGGGGGAGGGGGGGCGGCAGGAATCTGCGTAGGATCACAGGGTGCCTCTGTGCCAGCTGGCGGCCGCCTCCTACGTGTGCTGCGGGAGAGGAGCCCCTCGTCCCGAGGGCACGATCGCGCTGCTGCGGCGTGTGTCAGGTCTCCGGCAGAAGCCGGCGGCGTCGCCGTGAGTGCGCGGCGGCGGCCCCGGGGGAGCGCCGACCCCGCTCCGCAGCAGGGCGGAACAGCCCGCGGAGGGTCCGCAGGCGCTGTCGGGGCGGCGGGTGCCGTGTGGCCGGGATTTCCAGAGATGTCTGGGAAGGGAGCCGGGTTCCTCTCCGGCGCAGCAGCAGTGCCGCTGGCGGCTCCGGAGCTGCCAGCTGCCCGTGAAATCTGAAACCCGGGGCTGCGTCTGAGGGCTGGCCCTGGAAGGCCATTCCAGCCTCTCCTGCTGGATATTTACACATCCATGCACACAGAGCCACTCTTTCTAACTTCTTCGGCTGCTCCCGGCGCGGCGGCTGGGATTTCTGGAGGACGCGGGGCGGGAGCGCGGCGCTCCCGTGGGGGAGGCGGCAGCCCCGCCTGTGCCCGGGCCGTCCGGGCGGCTGGGGGGGGTGGGGGGGTGGAGGGTGGGGGGAGGAAAAGAAACTTCCAAGTGCATTCAAGCTGAAACGAGCTGTCAGCGTTTCCGAATTCGTCTTGAGAAGCCAGCGCGTTTATGAGTGAGAACATTGACCCTGCTTGCGGAAGGTAGGAGTCCTGGTGCGGGGCAGTTTCGGGGCTCTCGCTGGACTGGGTCGGCACCGCAGCTAAAAACAGGGTAGGTGGCATTCATGCGATTTTTACCTTGGTAGCAAACCAGTGTGGTCTTTGCAGGACAAATAATTGCTGCAGACGAGGAAGCGCTGTCAGCAGCTGCCTGTGTGTGTTACGGCAGTTTTGTCTGCGGGGGGGGTGTGTGTGTATGTAGGCATCTTTAAGTGCTTTTGTGTGCTGTTATTTCTTAACAATGTTAAATACTTCATAACAGGCTTCCTTTTTGTTGGTTTTAGGGGTACAAGCAGAGTATATGTCATCTGACTACTTGTTGGCTTAAATATAAGTAACAGCCCTTTGTGCTTTTGGCAATCTCCATGTTAATGTTCATCTTTCGGTTTGTGATGGTTGTCTTAAAATCTTCCTCCTTTACACAAATATCTGTAGCAGGCTTTCAGAGATAAGGTCCTCGCTATGACAGACTTACAGTAAGGACTTCGATTGTAATCACAAAAGAGTTAGGGAATCTTCAGTGGATTTCTTTTTAAGATAAAGGAGGTCTCTTTTTTCCTTCCATTGGGCTTGTATGGAATATTTATCTCTCTATCTTTCTTATCAGTAACGTGCATGTATGCTCTCAGTTTGGGGGTTTTCTTCTTCCAGTAGAGTGGAGAGTAGTAGATAATCCGGTTTTGGTGTTAGAAACATTGTTACAACAGATGACTGGAAATAAACAGTTAGATAGGTACCCTTGTCCTGTACAGGTAGAAATAAGAAACCAAATTAATTGCCTTTGTAGCATAGTGACTTCATAACACTGAATTTGTCTAATATTAATCTGGATTCTGTTTGTCTGGGTTAAGTAGCATGGTTGCTGGGAGAGGGTGATAACTCTTAGTAGATCAGCAGGTATTAAGATGCTGTTAGGTTAAGTTTTCCTGTTGCAGAGTAGTTCTGTACCTGGAAGGTGACAACAACTTCTGTATGTTCAAGGGAAAAGGATTCTCCATGAGGTAAGAATTAAGGGAAGGGGATTTATTAATACAAGGGGCAAAGCATCTTGTCCTAGCCAAAACTCATTTAAGTGGCATCTCATACTCATAGAAGGCATGCAGAGTTACAAGCGGAGGTAGAGAGAAGGAAGGACTGAGAGTCAAGTGCTTGTTTCCAGTCCCATGAAATTTTCATGTTGTGGCAGGTTTTGTTATTGCAAAAGGCATCTTCTAGTACGTGATACAGTGACTTGTGTTAAAAATAAATGCGCTTAGAACTCGGGTTTCTTTGTGCATAGTGTCTGAAGTTGTTTGTCTGCCTCTTCTTCGATTGTTGTCCTGTCTCTCAGCTGCTTTTTTTCTCCTCTTGTTCTTTATCTGGCTTTCATTCTTTAATGAAATTGGGTAAGTTTAGTTTGGAATAAATAGTGTGCCCACCCCCACAAAAAAAGCCCCACAGTGAGTAAAAAATGTAAAGCCATGTAGAAAATTCAGCTAACAACATGATTCTGTATGGAAGGCGTAACTTCTTTGCACTGTATGGCAATGCGCTTCTGGGTGCAAGCTAGAGGGAGGCCGGGGGTTATTCCTTTAAGACGTGCCTCTCCTGTGTTTGCAGCCTGGTGCATGAAGATCCCTTTTGTTAGTGGTCCTATAGATAGGTTCAGTTTTCTGAAGGTGGAGTTTAGAAAGCTGGAAATGAAGATCCCTTAAAGGAAATTGCTTCACAAGTAATAGTTTGAACTCTGGTAAGGCCATGTCTTCAGAAGTAACTAGAATAAAAAACCCCTGCGAGCTCCATGTACAGCTACAGCACACAGCCATCTCTCAGGACCTTTTTGTCTCTTGCTGCTTGATTCAATATCTGATTCTTTTAAACACACCAGGTGGAAAAAGAAAAAAAAAAAGGCAAATTGAAATTCATGGTGGGTATTTTGAAGTGATTTGCATCCTATTACCTTTAGCTGTCTTCTCTGCAGGCTGTTTGGTGTTTATTGTGACCTGATGGCCGTTGGAAGTCTGCTTTATTCCTGGGGCTATTACTTACTGGCTTTATCTATATTGGGCAGAGGGAGAGCTTGACATGTTTTTTTCTTCTATTAAATAACCTCCTGGAACAGAGTGCAACACTTTATCATATTGGGGTGGCATTTGTGATGTAAACTGTCTTGCGGGTGAATGAACTGTATGTTAGCTTTCAGCCAGGAATAAAAAGAAAAGGTTGTCTTCTCCTGGCATTCTAAAACAAGAAAAGCACTGGCATAGGTTTTCTTCATTCACTGTCTGGAACTTGGCTTTCTGGAACATTGAGGGCACCAGGTAAGGTGAGCGGCTGAAATTGCCGGACGGTAAGGAAACACACTACTTTTTATGAAACTTGTTACTCCATTGCCAGTCTTGGGAAGAATAGAAACTTAAGAAGACAATCGAGGACAAATTTTCAGCTTAGATTCTCTTCCTGCATGCAAGACTGCAGAAAGTGCTAGTGATAAGATTTAGTCTATGTTAGTTTCTATTATTGTGCTAAAAGCAAGGATTTCAAGTTAGAATTATTTTTTATAGTTGTTGCCTGCATTTATTTAGAAAACCTTGATTAGGTTGCCTTTTTTTTTTTTTTTACTTGCAGGAGAAAAGGTGGCTCAGTTCTATAGCACTCAAAAGGGTATGAAAATACCAGACATCTCAAAGATGCGGGGTGTACTTTAGCTTCGGCCGCATAGCAGATATCAGCAAGCCCTGTGTTGAGACAGATAAAGACTCTGCATTTGCAGAGACGTAATCAAATGATGCTGAAATCCCAGCCTCACAGCAGCAGGGAGGGCACACACCTTCCGTGGCAGCAGTACTGTGGGAGCTGGGAGAGGCTGCCTTGCCAGGGCGCTGTGTGTGAGCTCCCAGAAGCAGCTGGATGGGGTTAGGAAGCAGCTCGCTTCGGTCCCTGTGGTGCCCCAACCTCAGTAGGACAGCCAGCAGCTGATGTCTCCCAAGCCTCATATTTTTTTCATCCTCACTTTCAGTAGGTACCCCCGGGATGTGCCCACCAGCCAGCTGTGGCAGTCAGTCTGTAGGTAGCTGATCTTGGTGTGAGGAGCTGCATGCCGAGAAACTTCTTCCTATTCTGCAGCTTCTCGTGCGTTTCCTGACTTCTACTTCGCCATTTTGCCAGTTACATTTGGGTGATCAAAGTGTTGATGGTAAGGACTGGAGTGAAACTGTAAATTTATTTTGTATTTAATTGATTATGAATCCAAAATGAACCATAAGGGTCCTTGATTAGCTTCCATTATAAGCTAGATCATTTATTTTCAAGAAATATCCTGTTTTGCTAACAGAAAGTCACTTGATAGACTCTCAATGATCTGCAATATATTCACTTGGTGTAATTATCATCAGTCTCAAATTATGTGCTTTACTGCTTGTTTCATTTGACTGTCTTTAACTACCAGCTTTGGTAGCTCTGGTTCTTATTAGGTCTTTGTATGTTTAATAGCCCTCTCTATCCAAATTTCCGCTCCCTCTAGAGTTACTATCTTATATCTTATTCTTTACCTTCTTTTTGTAAAAGTGGAAAATAAAGTTCCTTCAGTCCATTCTCCCATTCTTTAACTATTCCAAATTTTTTAAAATGGTTTTCAGTTTTCCAAAATGCTTCTAAATGTTTGAATACCAGTGCTGGAGGTAATACTTAAGGTGCAGTCCTGCAAAATCCAGAGGCACAATGATCTTTATACTTTCTTTTTCCTTGTTAAATAGTCTTGCGGTGACACTAGAGATGGGGCTGTTGTGTTGAACAGGGACCTCGGTTTTTCCTTCAGGAGGATGCTCTCAGGTACTGTCAGTTCTTCACAATTTGTGTGCCTGCTGAGCAAGAACACACAGGCTGGTGCACAGATAGCTGTCTGTCAGTCATCTTTCTTCTTTGTAATTAACGGTTTCCTTGGTACTTGTCACCTGCACGGTTTTTCAGTCATGATCTTTTTTTTTTTTTCTTCCTTTTTCCTTCCAAGTCATTGGCTAAACTGCAAAATAAGATAGTTCCCCTGAGACTAGAAACCACCTGCAGTATGATGCTTTTTTGTTTACAGTCATGGTTTTTGACTTAACTGTTTGAATTGATTTTGTCTGCCTAGCTCAGCTCTTGTTTCATTTTTTTCCTAATGAAAATGTCAAGTTCCACCAAGCCAGAGGCCTGAAGGAGCACATGAGCTCAGTGCTTTTAACTAACAAACTTCTGTTGTTTACTGTTGCACTGGTTAGTTTGGAGGGGCTTTCATGCTCTATGGCTCAATGAGACAAACTTCAGCAACATGTGTTAAATTGCTTGGCAATGTTTATGTAGTTTCTTGTCATAAAATACCTTTCATTTTCCTATATTTAGTTCTGTGCAATTTTGTACAATAGCAATTACGATTAGTAGCTCTTCAGCAAAGACATTTTTCATGTCTGTTACTTCCAAGAAGTACCTGGTGTATCCCTGTCAACCTTTTCCCACATCTGCCTTTGCTCTTAGAGCAGCTTAAATTTTAACTGGACTGGTGTTCTTGGCCTGCCAAATTGAACAATCATGAAGTGTTCTAAAAAGTAAAATCCAAAAGCCCAGCAATTTGCCTGTGGATGGGAGGCAGTAAGATCTCTCTAGATGCCACTAATTGGGAGGACCAAACATTTCTGGATTAGCGTGGTCTGTGCCAAAATGTGTTGGCTATTTCCATATTTTGAGCTATTTTCCTGTTTTACAAGGAGGTAAAGTGATCCTTCAGTAGGCAGAGCAAGTAGCCTTCCAGTTAACCCTTACTCAAATGACCCGACCTCAGCTCCAGCAGCAGCATCGTGGATTTTCCAAAGCTGCCTTTCTAGCTGTTTCTTTAACCTCCCCCAGCTACCACATCCTCTGTTGTGAGAAGAAAAACGTGAAGAAGGATAGTGGTGACACCAGGGGAGTCCCTTGCTGCCTGAAAGTGCTAGTAATTTGCATCTTAAGCTGGAAAAAGTTTTTAAAAGGACGACAAGAATGGTCAAGGACACAGCACAGCTTCTGACCAAGAAACAGTGAAGCAGGAAGGAACTTTTTTTTTAAGCCTGGAGATGAGGTGACTGAGAAAACCGCATTAACGGGTGGCAGGGAAAGGGTGAGCACAGGCCAGTTCTGCCCTTATTTTCCGGTACAGGAATGCCAGGGTGTATCCAGGAGTGACAGTGGCAGGCTCAAAGCAAATGAAAGGAGGTAGTACTGTGCACAAGATGTAAATAAGGTGTAAGTACGATGCCCAAGTACGTGCCAGAAAATGTTGTGGTTAGTAAAGGGAAAACTCAGTTTTAAGGTGTTGCTAGCTGAAAGTACTGTTGTGGGCTTGTCTTAGTTATGCTGCTTGTCCCTGAGGTTTTGCTTCAGTCACAGTTGGAGATAGGATGCTGGGCTGAGTGGACTTTTTCCATCCCATTGTAGCCATCTATTTGTTCAGTTTTGACCCTCTTTTGTTTGGATGTTAATTATGTAGGGGAAAAAACCCCATCTGATAGTCTGTTTGCGACTAGATGGAAAGGACCTGAATGACCACAGCACACCATTGCTATACATGGAGGCTTGCCTTCTTCAGTTGGACATGTGTGGACATAATGAAGGATAAGAGCTAGTGTTGCAAAGCAAGTTGTGATGAATCTTTGTGCTTTTGATTTTTAAAGATTACAACCTTTTTTCCGAGTAGTGCTGTGGGGATGTGTGGGCACAGTCTTACAGGATGAGCATTTAGAAAAAAGATCACAGGAGCGGATCACATGACTTCAAGTGGAGCAGACCCCCTGAAGCATGCTGGAGCTTACTCAAGCAGGGAGTCTTTCTCTGCATACCCTGCTTGACAGCCGGCACTGTAGAGGTGGAAAAAGAAGCAGCTGAAGTGCTACTGTACTCCAACAATCTCAGTGTACTAAATGATTATTTAGCAAATGGGAGAGCACTACAGTCAAGGGTGACTTAAAGTATGCTTGAGGCCCCTCTTGAGTTGCTCAAGAAAGAAGAATGATGCAGAGGCTGCAGACAATTAGCTTTGCTTCTCATTCTTCAAATCCTACTCTGTGGAACAGCTGGATGTGGTGACTGCCCCCCACGGCCAAAATGGTTGATAATTCTTTCAGTGTTGGGGGGAAAAAAAGTTTCAGTAAATCCCTAGGCCTTGAGAAGCTCTGCATTCTGCAATAGCTCCAAGATCTTGTTGGCACCATGGTCGTGGGTATATAAAACTGACTAGTTTAGTTTGGTTAATTATTACTGTAATGGAGCGCTAATCATATGCACTTTACCTATTTGGGCTTGGTCTGGGAAATAAGAATTGCAGTTATCAATATATAGCACAGAGCATGATAAAATTCATTCGTAACGCTTCCAGTTTGAGCATAACAGATAGCTGCAGTTTGAGGACAAGTATGTGAATGCAGACATGTATCTAGGAGATGAAGACAGGCTTCTGGAAATCTATTTATTTAATGATATCATTGCCTAGTTACCAAAGTATTGTCTTGGAAAGTGTGCCGATTAATTTGGGGTCTTAGTGTTGTTGTTAAATGTGAGATAACAATGAAGGAAAAAGCTGTGCTGTACATCTGCTTATAAACTACCTACCATGGTATTTTGGCTGTCCACAAGAAGTCAGAGTAAGCAGCCTGTTTGCTGGATAAGCTTTTATATGGTGGAGCCTCTGGACACTTCCTTCAAGGGTTTGTGTTTCTGGTTATTTTCTGTGGCTGTGTGTTTGTGTGTCTCTATGGTGGGCTTGTATTGAGCTTTTACCTCTCATCTGTGATTGAGATCAAAACTGTGCGTCAGATGCATGGCTAGTCACTGTGGTTATCCACTACTAAGTGGTCTTGCAAAACACAAAATAAGAAATCCTGGATGCTAGAAAGAAATCTTATAATCTTATCTTTGGCAGTTGCAATATTTGTGCAGCTGTTCCCACAGATGTTTCTTTTTTCTTCTCTCTTTTTTTTTTTTTTTTTTTTTTAATTTCTGCTAGGAAGCAAGCAAACCGAGGGAGAATGTTAAAGAGCCTGCCTGGAGAAAGAGAAAATTGCAATGTCTTTTAGTTTGGGGTGGTGATGTACCTTGTTTTAAAAGGACTATGAATTCTTGCTCTATGTTTGCAAGTGCCGAGCCTGCTTAGGCTCTGTATTCAGTAGGGCTAGATGGAAGTGTACTAAAATGTGAGCTATGCAAATGGACTTTGAGAGTCCAAATCTGCCCGTAGTAATTGGGGTTCTTAACAGCATTGCTGGAACTCAAATTGTTTTGATCTCAGTAACTTCAGTGTAAAATTTGCTGAGTTTAGAAGTGAATAGGGAAAATCCTGGTCAAAAAGCTTGTTCTGACGGAGTTCTGCAGTGTGGCTAAAAATGAAGTTTCGGCATGAAAACTCCCCCAGTCAATGACTGGTTTCAAGATGGGGGTCTAATTTTGTTCATATGTACTGCGAGATATCATTTAGCAGCCACTGTAAGGCAGGTTCATTCGCTATTTTAAAACAGCAAATACAATTCCATTATATGGCAGTGAGAAGTCTTGAAGTTGCCATTTTAAATACAGTTCAAGTAAAAATTCTTCAAAAGTCAATAAATTAATTAGAATGTAAAACATTATTAACATTTGATGCATGATGCTGAAACCCCTTCTTCTTCTAGGAGAGTACAGGACTCAAACTGGAGACAGTTAACTTCATCCTCCAGAAACGTATAATAAATTATATTTAGAAAAACATATATTTGTATAAATAGAGCTCTATGTCTTGATGCCAGCAGGCTTTTTTAGGTTGGGTTTTTCTCTCGGGGGACACAACAAAGTAAGTGGCAAGGGGCTGTAAGAAGGCATGTTGTAAGTAGTGGTTTTGAGTAATGAAAACTTATGAAAAACAATATATATATCTGTCCGTAAGCAAAAGAGACTTGGTGCTTTTGGGTTGTTCAGTTTTCCATGTAACCTGGCATGTGGGTGATGTCTGCTGCCTAGACTTAACCAACCATACTTCAGTCCTTTTTCTTAAGAGAAAATTAGACCGAGCTTTGTGTAATCTAGTGAAATTGAGAGAGCAGCCTTAATCTCTGCGTGTAAATACATCAGGTGGGTAAACATCAGGGAGGGAGCAGAACTGTTTTGGGTGATGATGCAGGAGTAAATGGGTGTAGACTGTCCATGAATGTGCTGGCATGAAAAAAAAAATCTAACAGAGTAAGGAGTTCCTGGGTAGCCTTGGGACTCCTGGGTTGGGGGTGAGGGGAAATACTAAAACAGCTGTTTTGGTAGTGCTTTTTCAATATCTGAAAGTAACTGTGTTTCTGGCTCCCGTGGTGCTTCAGGAGCTGGGCTTAAGGGTGCTTCAGAAACTGGTCCTTTTCTGTCCTGCCTGTTTGTCATACATGGACAGCTGTAAAAGAATAGTCTAGTCCCTGACCACAGGAATATTTTACATGTATTATAAGATGTGCCAGGACAAAAATATAATTGACAGCAAACCAACATGCTCACAGTAGGACCCCTATTATTTTCACTGTGATGATTCTGTGCTGTAATGAGCCAACTATTAATTCACTTCCGTTAACTTTACTGATTTTGAAGAATTTACAAGGTTTTAGCATTGGTATTACAAAGAATTATGGTCACTTGCCATGATGATTCAACTCCTGATTTGGTCAGCTGTTACTGGTAGGCTTTATCACATCTAGTGTATGGGTCTTTGTATGGGAATAGCCGCGTTAGTCCCTTCAAATGCTGCCTTCTGCCAGGCGCAAGGCAAGAGGGAAGCTTCTGGGAAGAAGCAGGGGGCAGCTGTGATGATGACTCCGTAAATTTGGGAGCTTGGCACAGTTTCTTATGCACAGCACTTAAAGTATCATGCGGTTGGCTGATGTGTCCTCTGCTGTTTAATATATGCTGAATTTCCATGAGTACTTTTTGCGCTCCTGCCATCAGCCGGGGCTCACAAAGCTCGCAGTGCTCTCGGCTGACACCAGGAAAGGACTAAAGCAGCCAGTTGAGTGTGCACCACATGGCACATTCAGTGGCAAGACTATTTATCATGTAACGAGCTTAAGCCATCGTGCAGCACTGCTGTACAATGCAGGCTCACACAGCTCCCAGTACCTTTCCTTGGCAACTGGAAAAGTGCATAACAGACATTCGGCATAGAGGTCATCCTCTGCTAGCATTAGAAATAATATCCTAAATGCTGAGACTCCCTTCAGACGTTTGCATGTTATTTGATGGTGTCACTCCTGGGACACTGCTTCGGAGATCTTCATCTCCCAGCATGAACAAGAAGGCTGTGAAACGTGAGTTTTACCATTTCTTACTTTCATAGGGACTACTAGAAAATGGCATCTTAGCCAAAAGGATGTATTAGTTATTGTTATATATGACTGTGCAGTAAGTATTTTGCACCTTACTTAGGTATCTAGTAAGTAACGATAAGTTACTGTACAATACCTCGTGGAAATACCCAGTAAAGGAAATAATTTCTAGTCTGTGCTGTTATAGCAAATGCTGAATGAATCCAGGTCAACGAAACAATAAAGAAAAGGTCACACTACTACAGTGGTAGGGGGGAAAAACTGGAATAATGGGATACAAACAATGCTACTGAGGGATTTCAGAGGGATGTGTCTTTGCTGTATTTCAGTTTCTTTTCCAAGGATGTGAAAAACAGGCAGTTATCACCGAGGTGTTGCTGTGGACAGGTAGGTATGACAGGGAATAGATCTGATTTCACTTGCAGACCGATTATCTTGATAGTGCTGCTGGACCGCTAAAGTATAGACAGAGCGATTGGGATGTGTTGATAGATGTGGAAATGTGGCATGAGGAGCTAATTATTTCTCAAACGACTAGTCAAAATTTTTTTGCCTTTTTTTGCCTCAGAGTTCATTAAAAGCTTTCACCTGCCATTTAGCTCTCCCTTATAAGTCATTATTACCTTGAGACAAGATGTATCTTTAGGTTTCTGCTTTGAAAGTACAGAGCTGAGTATGCCTCCTTTGGCAAGGGCATGTCTATGCTGCTGGGCTGTGGACTTAGCCTCCAGCCTTGTGGGAGGGGAAGGGAAGGTTCTGTGTAGAAGTATTTGTAGTTCATAACAGATGTTATGCCAGATGTGGCCAGCAGGTCAAGGGAGGTGATTCTTCCCCTCTACTCCACTCTCGTGAGACCCCACCTGGAGTACTGTGTCCAATTCTGGAGCCCCTACTACAAGAGAGATATGGATGTGCTGGAACATGTCCAGAGAAGGGCCACAAGCATGATGAGAGGGCTGGAGCACCTCTCCTATGAGGACAGACTGAGAGAGTTGGGGTGGTTCAGTCTGGAGAAAAGAAGGCTCCGAGGAGACCTTATAGTGGCCTACCAGTATCTTAAGGGGGCCTACAAGAAAGCTGGTGAGGGACTTTTTAGGATGCTGGGTAATGGCAGGACTAGAGGGAATGGATTAAAACTAGAGATGGGTCGATTCAGACTGGACGTTAGGAAGAAGTTCTTCACTGTGAGGGTGGTGAGACACTGGAGCAGGTTGCCCAGAGAGGTGGTGGAAGCCCCATCCCTGGAGGTTTTTAAGACCAGGCTGGATGGGGCTCTGAGCAACCTGATCTAGTGGGAGATGTCCCTGCCCATGGCAGGGGGGCTGGAACTAGATGATCTTTAAGGTCCTTTCCAACACAAACCATTCTATGATTCTATGTTTTGTAGGAGGTGGTGCTGCTCAGAACGCACAGCTGGGCTGCAAGACCATGGCGTCCCATGAGCTTAGACTTCTGAGGAAAAGTTAGCGTTGGTAACTTTGCTCACCATTGTGGCATTACGACATACATCGTTAAGGAGATTAATACCCTCCTCTGCTTTATAGATGCAGTGTTTTTGTCAGGCTGGTGGGATTGTCTGTGTATAGACAAATGCAAAATTGAGTCCCTGGGGCCTGTGATACTGCTCAGTTATGAATATGCTTTAAAGTTAGGTCATACTTATTTTCTAATGACATAAAATATCCAACAAATCTCCATACAACATGGTTCTTGGGGGGAAAAAGAGTATGGTAGCTGTGATAATGTTTTTTTCATTCAATGGTTTGATTTTTGAGCTGCAGAAACATTCTTCTTTTTGTACTTTCTTCTTCGAGAAAAAGTTTAACATTTTCTTCTGAACCTTGGAGGTGCCACGTGATGGACTACTGTGTGTGTGACAAGTCAATGGGCTGCTCAGTTTCCTCTATCACATTCCTTAAATAGAGAGCTCTGATGCGAATAGTGTCACGTACCTTTCTGATTCATAGCCTCATTGCTCCTTTCATCCCTAGCTGGGGATCAGAGGTCCTTTGTGAGATACAGTTTATACGCATCTTATTCAAAAAATCTGGTGATACTTCTTGTTAAATGTGCACCTTTCTCTCATGGAAGTCTTCTCTTTGCATGTTACTGGGCTTTATCAAGTCCTTTTCTTTAATATGCGTGGTGCACACCTCCTCTACATCTTTATGTATTGAAGACAGTGTTTGTTGTCCATTTTCAGTTGTCTAACTTAAATCTGGGATGGAAAGGTAGATAAAAAAGAAACTTATTTTACTTGAAGAATTGTCTTGTCTGCCCATTTTTACTGATATGGAATGCTCACATAACAGAAAAGGTGGCCCGTTAGCCAGATCTTCCACTGAAGGAATATTTAGTAATACCAGCAAGGTAAGGTAGTCTGGGATTTTCAGAAAGCACTGCTCTTCTGCCCATCTCTTATACCTATGTAGAATTTCTGCTATTTAGAAATTGCGACTTCCAGTGCCTACAGCTGAAAATCTTGCACTTACCCCAGTGCTTTTGAGAATAAGTAAACAAGTAAGATACAGTAACTTTTCTTTTATATCCCTAGATGAGAGTTATTCTTGCCTTTGATCCACCCTGTCTTGATTTCAAGCAGCAAAGATGTACCATTGCTCTGGAGAGTAACCAAAGGTATTGGGGAATTGCCTACAAGCATGGAAACCGAATAGCAAGCATGTCTAAAATCTCTCTCTGTGGGGAGTTTACTGCCAGTTTCAGCCAGTGTGTGTTGCATATTGGCTGTGGTATGACAGTACAGCTGAAAGGATGCATGCAGGCGTATGGATGCTAACTTGGAAAATACTAAGTGTGGGGCTGGTGGTGACAACGTCCTTTTTAGATTGGTCTGAAGTTAATGTCTGTACTTAAAAACTAGGATGCAAACTTGAGCTCAGAAACAACCTGTGTGTGCTGCTGTGATGTCTGGAAAAAGTAGATTTTTGTGTGTGTGTTTTCGGAAGCACACAGAAGCGCAGCTTTTTGTTATCTGCTATGGATGAATAGGAAGGAAAAGGTTGAAGTCTTATCGCAAAAGCAAAAAGATGATTTGTTGGAAATGTCAAGAAATAAATCACGGAGCCTAATAGGTCTGGAAAACAAGCTTCTTGGCTGGGTTATGTTTAAAAGCAAGGAGGCTTGATCAGTTCTTCTAGTTTATAAACTTGGATGCCTAGACAGATTGCTTGGAAACTGATATGAGCAGACAGTTTGTTCTGAGACTCATTGAAAATGGAACAAAAAGAAACTGTGTTTTTTGGCTGGTCCATCATTAGCACAATTTTTCAAGCTAATAAGGTAGGAAAAAGGAAAGTAGTGTGGAAATCGTGACATGATCCTGTAATTTCTACCCCTTTAACCAGCCTATTAAAATTTTACAAAGCTCTTTAGAGAGTGTTTTAAAGCTGCAACTTGTCATATTTGTGGTGGTGGTAGTGCTGAAACACCTCTGCAGAAAGACTGGGTGTTTTAGCTGAGAGCTTATGTGAAAATATATTAGTTTTGACCAAGTTGTCATCAAAAGGTCACTGAATTCCAAGGTGGTGTTGGTGAGACAGAAGATACTCATTTGCCATCCTGGGACAACAGAGCACCGGGTAAAATTACTGTTTGGTTGGAGTGATCTGAATATTATTTTTTTTATATATTACAGGATTTTTACAGCCCGTTTAATATATATATATATGCTATGTCATACAGTAAAATAAAAGCATCAGTTCCATTGGTTTAAATTATGCTTGAAATTAAAACCAAATAATGCTTTACTATTAAGCAGCATCTCTCATTAAGGTCTTGGTGCTTCATTGTAACATTAGAATTGCTGTTTGTTTTGGTCATGAATTTTGTGAAACAGTAAAGGAGGGTGCAGAGGTTGAAAAAATTTCTCATGGTAGGTGTTTAAGAGATGGGAGAATAATACTAAGGTCTCTGAAGTTGTTAAGTGGGGAAGAAAGCCTTGGTCTTAACACATGTACACTTAGGACAGGATTGAATTGACTTGTAAACTGGTGTTGTTCAGGCAAGGAGTTCATGGAGAAGGAGGCAATGGTTTCTCTTGCATGTTCTGTTTCTTCGTAGATGTGTCAGCTACTTTGTCTTAGAGATCCTGAAAACATGGTCCTAGATCCATTGCTGCCAGTTTCTACTGGTGGCATCTAGGCTTGAATTTGGCCTTGTGAGTGAATTATAACTTTTTTGTTTGACTTGGCAACATTTCAGTAGCTAACAGATGAAATTCAGATGTATGTGATTGATTCTTGATGCCATATCACTTTATTTTTTAGTATTATATATTTCCTTATGGCCTGCCTAAAAGTGCAGTTGTAATGTTTTTCTACTGATTTATCTTTTGTCACCCATTGGTCTGTCAGGCTAGTTTACTGTGACAAAATCTTGTAGAATTACCTTGATGTGCATGGAGATAAGTGGAAGTGGTTGTCTGCAAGAAGATGTGTAGAGTAAGGATCTGCAAAATTCTCTGCTGTGAAAGGATTGTGGAATCTGGAAAAATAAGATGCTTCAGCCTGTCTCCTTGAGAAGTGTTGTTGAATTGTTTTAAACATTGTTATTCTCATTGTCCATACAGATGAGAAATTTAAATGGAATGATGTCATTGGCAGAGCTGGGGAAAAAAATCTCTGTGGCAGAAAATCAGTAATTGCCATGGCTTTCTTGGTTTTTGCACCGCTTCAGTTTACCCAAGCTGGCACTTATTCAGTGTATTTGCTTCTTGTTAATAGTTATGCTTTATGTCATTTAGTAGCACGAATGTGTGCCTCTAGACAGCTGTTAAACTTTCTGAGGCATTTGTGAAAAGGAAATATTACATGTGGTGAACACTTGGCAAGTGTTCCCTGCAAGAAAAGAAATTTTCTCCATTAGTCAGGAATCAAACACCATATTGTGCTAGCGATCACAACCAAACAAAATACTCAATTTTATCTTGCTGTAGAATTCAGGAAAACTTTGAATAGTTCAGGGTATCATTTTACAAAAATGCTGCATTAATTTGAGCATCTGCGGTGGAGGAACAAAAAATTAAATTAAGTTATTACAAATGATCTTAGGTGTTTTAGTGCCTTGAGAATTGTCTTAAATGTAATGGTGAACTTGAAACTGATGCTTTTTTTGAGCAATGATGAAAATGAGCCCCCCCCCCCCCGCTCAGTTAGCCATCCATAATTTCATGTTCTCACTTAGGATCTATGTTGTGACGTTTTGAAAGCCACATGTATAGGCTTAAGCATCAGCAAATTACAAAGTATGTTATGAATGATTCAGTCATTTCTCAATAATTAATTTAGAGAAAAGGTCTTCAGAATAGCTTATACTACTTTTGCATAGTTATGCTAATTTTTTGCAGCTAAAAGGAAGAAGCTGTCCATCAGAAAAGTTTTAGTTATCAAAGTACAATGAACTCTTGTAAGCTTGTATGATGGCTTAATACAAATATGCTATAATAAGAGCAAATTTTTATCATTCTTCTTGAATGAACAAGCTGCCCAGAGAGGTGGTGGAGTCTCCCTCTCTGGAGACATTCAAAACCCACCTGGACGTGTTCCTGTGCAACCTGCTCTAGGTGACCCTGGTCTGGCAGGGGTGTTGGACTAGATGATCTCCAGTGGTCCCTCCCAACCCTACCATTCTGTGATTCTGTGATTCTTGACAGCCAGATTTTGACTGGCCCTTTTGTGGGTGTGTAGGCCTGGCAAATTAAAAAAAAAGGTCCACTGCAGGAAACAGAAGACAAGCTTCCAAGTTTCTTTGTGTTTGTAATCTACCTGAGAGCTGGTTGTAATTGCAGCCTCTGTGTACAACGGAGCAGAAGGAATAATATTTTATTACTGTGTGCATTCATTCAGGTAACGTACATGGCACATGTTTAACACAGGAGCAGGCTCTGAGAATTTCATAGATGGGTTCAGGGTGAATATGTTCCTTGTATATGGTGAAATTGTAGATCATTTCCACTGAGCATCTCCTATCCTCTCTACGTAGCAGTATGTTTTGCAGTTTGCCATGTTTGCTTTCAGGCAGGTTCTTAAACGCTGCCAGAGAGTTTAGAAGACCCAGCAACTGATGTGCAGAAAACTGAGGACAGTTAGCGGATACTATACTAATGAAGGCACATTAGTTGGGTACTAATGTGCCTTCAACGCTTTTTGCACTTACTAGTGTTCAGTATGTCAGCCTGCTGTAGAGGTTGGTGTCAGCAGCTCCACAATCCCAACTATTTCACCTATACAGTTTGACACACCTTTCTTTCGAAAAAGCTATTACCATTGGATTAGTACTCTTGTTGTTACCCTCAGTGTTGCAGACAATGTCTTGGCATTCTGTTTGCATGAGGGATCTGGTTCATGACCTCAAGATACCTCTGCTGTGGGCTTTTGATAGCTGATGTAACTTTCCCCCAAAGACAGGCTTACATTTACACTGGATGTAAATGTACACAGTGTTCAGTGATCTCCTGTCACCCAATAAAAAGAGCTGAAAAAATATTGCTGAGAAAGATGTTACACATACTAATAAAACAAGAATTAGGTAAGCATAGTATAAGAAACAAGCCAGTAGTGAGCTGAAAAATGTTGAACATGGTTTTATAGTTATTCCAGTTGTTTGTGTCAATCTACAAACTGAAAGAGGAAAATTTCCTGCAAAGTCATGTAGTTCATGGAATCAAAATTATTGTAATTGTTCGCAGCTAAAAGTATTTCATCGTTACTGCTGTTTTGTCCATCACACATCCACAAGTTTGTTCATATGGTTAAATCCTGGGTTTTGATCTGTACAGGGTAGATGCTCTTAGTAAAAAACACTGTAAAAACTGGGATGATTTCTTCACATATAATGAAAATAATTAGCAATGAGGGATACTAAGGTGTGTTTTCCTGAACTACTGTATTTTCATAAATTCAGAGCCTCATTTAACATTTTGAGCTTGATGTGAAATCATGCAAACCTGAAAACACGGGAAATCTGAAACAATTGTCGGTAGCACTCCTGAGAAATCCTTGGTCTAAACAGTAAAACAAGCATGTCTTCAGAATATGCATTTTGTGTTCATGTATAGAGTCCTCATGAGCAGCTTGGGGTTTATGGAATCATAGTCATCAGGATGTTGAAGATTTTTTGAATACTATCTGGAGCATCTTTTTTTAATACAAAAGTGGAGGAAGGTGTAGAGTGTGGAAAAACTGAACTTGTGCCAAATGGTGTACATGCATTTCTGGCTCTGAAGAAACAGTTTGATACAGGAGTAGTCCTCACTGAACACTTGAAGGCTTTTGCTGGGCGGTGGAAAGGTGGTGCTCGTTTTTCTCTAAACGAGGGACTGTTTACTCACTTAAGCGTGCTGTAGGAAGGTAACTTTGATGCTTTAAGTTGCTGCCAGTGTATATTGCTGATGAACTTCCCAAGCCACTGGTTTGCCTGCCTCAGTGAGCCGATGTTTATCATCTTCCCTTTTAAGTTGTTTTTCTCCTTGGTGTTTGCACCTTTCAAACATTTGTGGAATGGTTTGTGTTCTTTTCTTGGCTGTCATGGTGTCAGTCCAACCAAATGCTCATCTTCATTCCTCTACCCTGAATGTCTTCCAAGTTGTCTTTGTTGTTTCCAGTGGAGAAAAATCAAACTCGGTAAACAAGCTGATGATACCTTAATACGATGTATTATTTTCCATATTGAATTGGAAAGCAAGTTTTATATATTGACACT
This sequence comes from Alca torda, assembly GCA_008658365.1. Taxonomy (NCBI): domain Eukaryota; kingdom Metazoa; phylum Chordata; class Aves; order Charadriiformes; family Alcidae; genus Alca; species Alca torda. The sequence goes on along the minus strand of CM018079.1, from coordinate 19,376,661 downwards.
GTTATGACACTGTAATGAAGAAAGAGATCTATATGTACTCTGTATTCCATTCAGACTATTTTTTTTCAAAGACAGCAAATTGTATTTTTCAAATGTGAATCTTGCAAGAAATAGGCCGGGGTTGCAGTATCTTCTCTGTTTGTTCCTTGTCCATCAAATGTGATTCTTGCAGTTCTCATGAGGATCAAATTATCTTATAAATCTTAAAGGCAGTACAAGAGCAACCACTTCACTGCCTTGGGACAGGAAGGAAAAATCCAGAATAGTTTTGACAAAGTCTGAGTTTTGTAAATTGTCCCATCACTTTCAAATTACCACTATCGAAGCCTTTTTCTCAGGGATGGTATGAGAGCTTGCTACGGTTTTGCTTTGCAGATTCAAGCTTTAAATACTTCCTCTGGAAAAGGTTTGTTGCAGGACTGCTTGAATGGTAGGTTCTTAGGATAATCTGGACCATGAAGATGAATTATGCCAGGATGCTCCCGAAGTCCCAGATGTGGGATATCTTTTGGGGTACCCCAGATTCCTTAGCGGTCTCTTGGGAAATGTCACGCTGCTGCAAGAGCTGCTGATGTTCCTCCTTCCTTACAGCAAACATGAAGTAAAATTCCCCAGTGAACTGTAATACAGATGATAAAGTAGCTTTGCTCTGGAAAAATGTGTTGGAATCTGTTCCTCTTAGAACTGGTTTTGATTTTTTCATTCCATCGTGTGCTGTGCTGCTTATCACAGGCTTTTTGATTTTGCCAGTAGAAATTTGCCCCTTTTTCTGGTAGGTTTTGTGAGGGGTTTTTTTTGGGTGTGTGTGTGTTTTGTTTTGTATCTAAACTGCAATTCAAATAACTTGGGATTAGGGTTTAGCACATCTAAGCATAAATTCCAGAGAGAAGAACTGGAAGTCATGTTTAAAATATTTTGCTTTCATAATATCCAGATGTGTCTAGACTTCCTTTGTCTGTCAGCTGTGGTGACAACATCTCAGTTCTCTTCTTTTCCTTTCACTTCGTGTTCTTCACAGCTGAGTAATTCAAAGGATAAACTGTGGCTTAGTCCTCCATGTAAAGTGTGACACAGGGACGGGATCAGGTTCCCCTAGCCATCTGTTCTGAATTGACGTCCTGTTCTGTCTGCACAGAAGAGCTATTGTTAAGTGCGTGTGTCACCTTTTCAAACTGTTAGATTCCTATTTCTAGTTGTGCAACACTCCAGCTGGGTATTGCGTTGAAGAGAGCTGGTCAACAACTTCCCAAAATACTTCCCCACCAGAAAGCAGTCATTCATTAATTATAACCCTTAGTGGGAGTTTATAACTTCCATGATTTTTTTTTAACTGAAATACTGCATTGCTTGATTTTGAGAGCATATTGTAAACTAGTGTCTAATATAACAAATAATATACTGTGTGTTGACCTTTAAGATATTAGGATTTTTGTGAAATGATGAGTTTCAATGAAAAGTAGGATTCAGATTGAAGTTTGAGATGAGAAAATATTTAGAAAGGTGGGGGGTGTTTCTTGAGAATGTTAAGTCTAAGGTTCAGTACTGTCTGGTAGGAATGTGGTCATAATTGCACTTTTAACAATCTTAAAATGATGCTATTCATCTTCTCAGGAGCTGTTATGCATACTTGAGCTTGTACATGGATTTGGCAGTAAATCATATACAAAGATTTGTTATTAGGTATCAACTTAAAGTGATGACCATGATAAATGTCTACTTCTTTATTTATATTGCTGTTCATTTTAAATTCTATATAAATCTTGCCTCTGTAATACTGTGAAAGAGCTGCCGTATGACAACTCTCTCTTTTTTTTGTCACTTGTAATTTCTGTGTGATGGCACAATAGCTGTAGGCCCTGGATGTATAGCATCAGTGATATGTTGGTCACTAGGTTCAGTTGGCCCCCTGACAAAAATAGAATTCTTTGGAGATGGTCTCATCCTTGCTTTAGGATGGCTTTGGGACTGAAAAGATTATAATTGGGCCTTAAAGTTACCACTCAGGTTGTGGTTTCCAGTCCCTTTATGTCCTCGTCCTTTGCAGAATTAGCAGTCTGGAGCAAATATCATGGAGAGAGTTCGGTGTGTCTCTTGAATGCCTTTTTCAGACTCCTACAAAATAGTTGGTAAATGTTTCAGGGTTGGAGAGGTTATGGCTGTACTGCTTTGTGTGGTGTCTTCTCCTCCTTCTGTGCGTTGTTTTTCAGTGAAAACTCCTTTATAAAATACTCTGATGTGGACCTCGGTTGGTCCATTTTCTGCAAAGATCCGTGTACCTATGGCTGTGGTAGATATTGTCAGTCTTGTTACAGGACCAGCAAATCAAAATGCCCTCTTGGTACACTGGACACATCTTTTTTTAGTCGCTAAAAATGCGCATTCTTAGCTCATTACCCTTCTTGCGACAAATGAACTGTTTTGTATGGACAGGAGCATTTTCTTACATTGTTCTTCACAGTGTACAGATCTGTTTAGAAAGGGGAGGGACAGTAGGGGGAGACTGGTTTTAGCTTCTCCGCTGCCTTTTGAGAGAGGTGAGTGGAGTTTTTCATGACTGCGTTTGCCCTACCTCCCTTATATTTCTCAACCAGGTGAGAAATATAACCAGGTGTAGAGCTGTTAAAGGCTCAACACAGCTGCACAGCTGTGCCAGTGTTATGCTTGGATCACCTATATGGGTGTTTGTGCAGGAAAAGCTGTGTGACTGAGCTGGATAAAAGTAGTCGTAACTAAATCATTGCCTAGTAAATTCCTGGGAATGTATTTTGCTTGTTCAAAATATTTACAAAGGGAATGTTCATTTGCCAATGTTGAGCAGAAGAAAATAGATTGAGGTAAGTTTACAAAAGTCCTGTTTAAGGAGAGGGCAGGGGGAAAGGAGATGGTTTTAACATACACACTCCTCCACCTGCGTTTTTTTTGATCCAGAAAATGAACCCAGGCCTCTTTCCCATTCATATTAGTTATTCAAAAGGAAAAGCTTTATAGGTTGTTCAACAAGCTTTAAAGAATGATGTGAATTGTTGCAAGTGAAATTTTTCAATGATTTGCTTAGTGAGTAGCAGTAAAAAAGTAATGTGAGATTTTTTTGAAAAAAGTAAAACTGCTTACTGGATCTTGTCCCATTCTACCAAAAGAAAACCTCAGTTGGTGTCATCCTTAGGGATAACTTTGGTGCAATCTACAGTGATCTGATGATAGTGATGAAAATTAAATACAAGTAGTTCTCTTGGCAATTTAGCTCTACATATCTTGCACTTAGCTTTAAAACTGGCTGTATTACTCAGCCAGTCACAGTAATTAATGATTTTGAAAAATATGGGCTGTATAGGATTTTGGATGCTCAGATGCTGAAAAGAATCTCATCTGCTCAGTTTTGGTGAAAGATTAGCCAGGTCCTTAACTTGTTACTGGGCTGGGGGTGGAGGAGGGAAGAGGAATTTCAAGATCAAAGAGTTGATGTGTCTCAAGAACTTGTGTCTCTCTAAGATTTTGCCAGGAATGGATTCCAGTATTTCCCTGTCTTGCCAACCAGTAAAGCAGTTTGTGTGGTTGCAAGCTAGGTTAGCTACGAATACTTGTTTGTAATTCGTCATTTGAGCTATAAATTTGGTAGGGGGGCAAACCTGAGAATGAATGACAATCATGAAATGATTGACCTTGTTTTGATTCATACCAGTTTCTTATGAAAATTAATTTATCTAAAATGTAGGAATGAAACAAGTTATAGATTAACTGAGCTGTATTTCCTGCATAAACAATAACATTAATCTGGGCTCCCCAGTTGAAGAAAGACAAGGAACTACTGGAGAGAGTCCAGCAGAGGGCTACAAAGATGATCAGGGGACTGGAGCATCTCTTATGAGGAAAGGCTGAGAGGCCTGGGTCTGTTTAGCCTGGAGAAGAGAAGACTGAGAGGGGATCTCATCAATGCTTATAAATATCTAAAGGGCGGGTGTCAGGAGGATGGGGCCAGGCTCTTTTCAGTGGTGCCGAGCGACAGGACAAGGGGCAATGCGCACAAACTGGAACACAGGAAATTCTGTCTGAAAATAGGGAAAAAACGTCTTTACTTTGTAGGTGACAGAGCACTGGAACAGGCTGCCCAGAGCAGTTGTGGAGTCTTCTTCTCTGGAGATACTCAAAACCTGCCTGGACATAATCCTGTGCAACATGGTCTAGGTGAACCTGCTTTGGTGGGGGGCTTGAACTAAATGATCTCTAGAGGTACCTTACAACCCCTACCATTCTGTGGTTCTGTGACTCTGTGTACTAGACCAATTAATTAACGAATTTATTTGCTGAATGCATCCTAATCTGCCCAACCTGAAGATGTTACTTGATAGACGTGCCATTTTAAAGTACAGTTTCTGACACCAACTGACACTACCACCATCCCTGATCTTATTGTTCGTTTTTTATTTTATCCATTGCAAAGTGCGCAGGGCTGAACAGTGCTTTTTAATGCATTTATGAGTTGTAGTTTGCATCTGCTTTATATACCAAGGAATGTTATAAAGTTCATGTGTCTGTTTAAAAATAGAGTATCCCAGAATCAGCGACGTAAAGCAATAACTTTTTGACCATAAATGAAAATTTCACCTGTAGAACAACTCATGCGGTTTTCTTTTTCTGAAGCCAGACAATACTGCAAGAACCCACATTCCCTGCATAGGCAAAATCTAAAAAAAGAAAAAGTGGAAATGGTGAGTTTTATTGAAGGTGAATTTGCTGAATTTATCTGTCTTGCAATTGGAGTTGCATGAAAAGGAAGAAAAGTTAACAACGCACAGGTTAAGTTTTCAACAGTACTAGAACTGAAAGATTTTGGAAACAAACTTCTGCAACTTCTTCAGTAGCTATACAGAATCTGTATCAATGTGACCAGGATATCTGTATGGCTAGATCAGTAATACTAGCCATATTACATGTTTTACTAATGTGAATAGTTCCGGTGAAGTATATATATGTCTGATAAGAAATATTTGACACTCCTTGAACACCAAAGTGTGTGTGTGCTTGCAAATGCAGTGGTAATGGTTGAACTTTCAGGCTAGTCACATTTTTTTTTGTGGCGCTTAAGCCAGAAATAGCTGCTCCTTTGGAGAATTTTCAAACATATCATGTGTAGAGACTAAAGCATCAGCTTGTAGTATGGATAGACAATTTTCTGAATAATCAGCAAGTACTAGAGAAAGGTATCACGTGAAAAATTTACATCCTACTCCCAAGTGTCAAAACTACTTACTGCAGAGCTTAGAGATCAAACTAATTCCTATCAAACTACGTACCAAAAGATGGAGCTTTGGAAGGAGAATTTGTTCACCGTTAAATAAGTTCTGATGTGTAGAAATATTTTCAGAATGAGGATAAAACCTGGGAATCTGGGATTTAAGTGTGTGCTTTTAATATTTTGGATTCAGTCAATGTTATGTTAATATTCAAGGACAAACTAAACATCGGAGAAGCTAAACGTATACCCTGGTTAAACCTGTGTTTGCTGCCTGCAACACCAATTAAAAGAACAAAGCCACCTACACATGGTGGAGCAAATGGCTTCTTTTCACAGAGATAACCAGAAGTTATGTTAGCAATAGACGTACAGAAGTGTTCTTTCTATGCTGTGACTATTCAAATAATAAAACAAGCGAGGTTTATATACTGGTGGCTGAGACTGAGAACTGCAAGTGCTTGTGCTTTCAGTTTCTCTCTCTGTTAAGTATCTTGTAGACTTTGGTCTGTCTTGGGCATGTTGGGAAAGTGATGGATTTAGTCCTTTGGTCTTGGGTTTCCTGGGGCTGCCAGTACGGAGGTGTACATTCTTTCCCCTTTTGTCTAATTTCCTCCCTTTGAAGTGGAGATCAGGCTTCCATTGAAAGCAGAGGTTGTTCAGATACATGACACATGAACATCTGACTTTATTTGAGGGTACATAAAAGGCTTTTATTACTTTCTTTTAACATTTCTGTCTCGTAATATCATCCTAAATAACACTGTGAAATGAAATCATAGTAGTTACCGCCTGGATTCCCTGTGCGTTGTAGAAAGCTTAATGCTTTATGTACAGGATCTTTCAAGGCCTAGCTGAGATTTTAGCTGCATTGTCTTCCATATGTTTGGAAAAAAGCCTTCATCATCTGCATCTGATTTAGCAGAGAGCTGGAATGCCGGAAACATATTTTTGTTCCTGATGAAATATAACTGCAAGTACTTTGTGAGTGAAAGCATCAAATTGAAGTTGTTCCTCTATTTGTGTAAAACAAAAAGATTTCCAAGTTCTAGCTGCTTTTATCTATTTATAGGTTATAGTCCATATCTCTTTGGTGTAGCCTGAGCCTAGAGGGCTGCAATGAGCCAATGCTGAAGTCATCAGGTCAGCCATGGTTTGACTTAGCTCTTGATGAATCTTGCTGTTTACGCTTAACAGTTCTGAAGCGGCACCAGCAGTCTTATGTCTTCTAAAAGACAAAGGGCTTAGGAATAATTGAAAACAAAAAAAGTGAAGAATTAGAAAAGCTTTTCCAGAACTAATATAAAAAGAGAACTCGAGTCACAAGACAATAATCAGGGCATCTGTTCTGCAAACTCCCAAAGTACAAAGTTCTCTTTGTTTTCTAGAAAACCCAATTGTTGCTGCAATGTCATCCATTATTTACAATGGCTAATCTGTTTTTTCTAAGGTTGAAATACTGTCTTGAGAACCATTGTGTCTATTGGAAGATATGTTGAAAAATTGTACTCTGCCTGTGTCTGTTCTAATTAACCTTGGTTCCTAAATTTAGGTAAAAGGGATGAATCAAGCTGATATAAAACAGACAACTTTGAGCAAAAATTACTTCCTATGGGGTTGATATCTAGAAATTTTACTTTCCAACTTGGAAGAACGGAGATAACTTTAAAATCATTATCAAGAGTAGATGAAAAAGAAAGGGTGTAGTTAGGGTTGCAGATGCAAACAAAAGGGAAATCAAGTATGAAGTCACTAGAAGAATGCATTAATTTAATTGCCTTACATTGGCTTTTTTGCAGTGTCTGTTCTGGAGGTTGGTTGTAAGTGTAATTCCTTAGGAAACACTGTACATAACTGATAGTTTTAAAATAACAAAAGTTGCAGTTGTAGCTTTTACCCAGCTCTGCTGCACTGGCTTGCATGTGGAATAAACTGTGGCGCTGATTACTCTTATTTCTCTTTGCAGTCAAGTCGCGTAATTCATACTTCCTAGAATGCGCCTTATTCTGCAAAAATAAATCTTCAAATAATCTGTGCTTAGGCAAGTAAAGAGCTGCTTGCATTTGTGAGGCACTGATTTAAACTTCTGTTTGTTTCCTTCAGTGATAAAACAATTTGCTTTTGAAATGCAGGATGATGTTGGTACAGGTTATAGATAACCTGAAGGCTACAAGTGAGGGGAAAAAAAGGTGTCCTTTACTTCTTTCTAAAAATAAATATTTTTGAAATTACTATTTTAACACTTCCTGTAGATGACAGAGGGAAAAAATAATTATTCTGCAAACGGAATTTAATTTTGTTCTTTTTTTCTTAACCTGTAACCCCCCAAAAGAAGAGAAAGATAAGAATACTTACATATGCATTACTCAGGGCTACTGAAACTCCTGGAAGACCAAAACTGCAAGAACATGAGGATGAACTGGTCCTTGAACAAAACTTGAAACTGGATATGCTAACTACCATGTACAGATTGCATGAAATGCAAGAAGGAAAATAAACATTTCAGCTAATAATAAGAGATTAATAAGATGGGTGGGAATTCTTGTAAAATAGCACTCGGGAATCCTGACATCTCTCTTTATGAGGACAATAGTGTGTAGAAGATATACCTGATATTAAAGTGCAAGGAGCTACATTGCATTATATTTCTGTTACTGTTCTCCTTCTTGTTGTCTATTCAAGTCTTGGATTGGAGTATGAATTAGGTCAGTGCAATTCTATTTTCAATCCTTGTAAAATATGAATACTTGTTCACACCATTTGATTTGTGATCAAGCTTCCTTGATTTTTATTGTTATGGGCGTCCCAGCTTTTGGTGAGTTTATTAGGCTGGGAACGCCCTGTTCATTCTATTGTGGAAGTGGTGTTCTATGTGAAGGAAGGCCTTTCTGTTGTATTTACTTCTTGACTTTATTATTCTATGTTGTTTGCTGATTAACATTGGCTGGCTGATTGTATGTATTACAGAGCTGTTGTGGTTTCTCATCTCATGATGACAATATTTAAAGGACTGGTGTCAGCAAAGGCATGAAGCTTTACGAGCCAAAAGGAGAGTCACTGGGAGAGGAACGTCCGTTTGCCATGTTGCATGAAACTGCTTTCCCACTTGAGGTGCAAAAGGAAGAGCAATCTGCATGGAGACCAAGAATGCACTTTCCTGCTTGTCAGGAGCAAGCTAACCCCGTGCTACCACAGAGGCAAGGACCTCAGCCACCAGCATTGCTGAAGCCATTAGCACAGTAGAATGAGCAGATCAGCCCGGTGATCCTAGTCCTCAAGCCATGCTTGCTTGGCAAGTCGATGACTGTTGTCTGCTGCTAACTTGTATATCTGTAATATCCATGTGCGCGTGGCTAATCTTTCCTGTCCTGTCATTTATTGCTTCTGATGACGTGCTGCAAATGGGAATGAGTTTTATTCAGTCACGATTGAGGATGTAATTTGGAGGGAAGCTGAGGGCAGGGGTGAGGATGACATAGCATTACTAGCTAGCTGGGCAAACTAATAGGTAATTTACAGAGACTGTCTGGACTTTAAGGGCGCAACTTACCTTACTTATGTAACTTGATCTCCAAGCACCTTGATGCGTTAACATGGTGACTGGTGGCTTTCAGCAGCTCCCCAAGAAGCTAATATCATTCAAGAGTTATCTTAACGTGTTCGTTTCCCTGCTGATTTGTTGCAATCAGCAAATTTTTGAAAGATGAAAAAAAAAAAGGCTGAAACGTGATGAGTAACATCGTCACAGGAAGCAAATGTGTATTTTGGAGATAAGCTAGCATTGTTTTCAGAGCTAGTGCTGAAAACATTTCAGAATAAAGCACCAAGTGTTGTAAGTATAGGTGAGGAAAAGGAGGTCTGTGTTAGTGAGGAAGAAACATGCTTTGTTTAATATAGTGCTGTATCTTTCTGGTAATGCTACAGAGATGACCCAGATCCAGGTCCATGTACACTCCTTGAGGCTTCATGCTGTAGGGGATGAGCTCAGTTAAGATGAGTGGTAACACTGAAGTGAATTCTGCCTGTTCAGCTTTGTAAAAAGAGAAGCCTCAACAATGAGGGTTTTTTTTCCCCTTTCACCACAAACCAGAGAAATCTGTTCATGGGGTTCATGTTTCAAGGCGTACTTGTCCAAGGCAGCAGTTCCAGACTTGCGAAATCACAGCCATTTAAATGGGGAGAGGAAAAAAAAATAATCAAGAAAGCAACAGTGCAGACCAATGATGTCCACACAGAGAGATGGGCTGTTTTTGGGGGGAGGTTGGCGAGGCTTCTCTGTTGCTTTGGCTACAGTAATGTGAAATAGTAACACCCTCTGAACGTAGGTGATAACCTGCTTTCCCTTGGGCACGCTGATATTCTTCTCTGCAGATTGTGACTTACATAAAACACAGACTCTCCTTACTGTAAAGGGAGTTAATAAGAGAAGGTAGATCTTGCTGGCTTAAAGTAGGTGCTGAATAAATTGAACTATGTGGACCTGAACATGCTTAGCACAGCTTCAAAGTGACTGCAGATTCAGGACCTGCCATCTTTGGATCGTTTTGCTTCTGCTTTTGTGGCTGTTTCTCTGAAGTGTTAGTCCTAGTTAATGCAACTATTTCTCTTTTTGTAGCCTACTTAAAACCTGGAGAGTGACTGATGTTGCTTTGCTATTAGCTGGTCCTTTTTTTAAAGTAAAAAAAACCCAAGAAATGTTTACCTTAAGTTTCGTGTAGGTAACGTGCATGTCTCCTGTTTCTGAATCCTTTACTAGGTGCATAAATTAACTTGGTTTTCACTTTTTCTTTTTCTTTTCTTTTTTTTTTTTTTTTGGTGGAGCAATGCCAGAAAAAGATGTTTACATGGTTTTAGCTAGCTCTGAGGTCGCTGAAGATAACCAGTTACTTGCTAAAGTACTCTTGACTTTAGTTCTGCTTCTCACTCAATTCACATAGCAGTCAAGTGTGAAGAAGGAGGCTACCCACTGTGGCAGCATGCAGTTACGCTCTGTGTTGCACAGATTTCAAGGGCATTTTATGTAACGACCAGAAAGATACACGTGAACACTGAATGCTTTTAAAGAAGGTGTGTTCACCTTTTAACTGTGGGTTATAGTAACAGGCCTGAAGACTGTGCTTACAATGCAGTGGAGAGTTGCATCTTTGGCTTTAATGGTTCCTTCAGTAAAAGCTGGAAAAGTAGGTGTTAGCATCCATGCACAGATCGACGTTTTAAAGGCTAAGGACCACATGAGTTTCTACTCTTCCTCCATATGAATTAATTTCAGAGTCAAGGGGTAGTGTCTTGGTTCTGGCTTAGGAATTTGGGGACAGTATTCACTTAGAGTTTTACTGGGAAGGGCAGTGCCACAATGTCTTTAATGGTGTATTATAGCAGAATTTTTCATTTACTAAAACAATTTAGATGGCATAACGTACTCACTCCTTCTTTCTGAAATATACAGGAAGGATTGTGGGCTCTATTTTTCTGATGCAAACTTGGTTTTAAAAAAGTGAAAAGTTAATTCCAGAAGTACAAATTAATGCTTTTCCTGGGCAGAAGTTGGAAATGTCAACTACAAAGTAATGGTGCTTGTTTTGAGTTGGCTTTTTCTATGGAAAGACACACATCTGCTTTTAAAAATTTTGACTATATTGTCTCCAGTATTCTAACATGGAAATTTATGCCAGTATGGTTAATGTTTTTAAGTACAGAGGCAATTACCATTTATATAAAACATTTCTGAACAGCATTAAAACTATACTTACTTCTGTTTAAAAGCAGGTCTATTTTAAGTTTAGGTCCTGCTGGGGATGGCACTCAGGACACAAATCTTGGCTCTGGTGCTGAGTTTAGTAGGAATGGAAGCAGATACACCCTTAAGTGTGCCAAGTCTGAGCCTTTAGTTTTGACTTGCCCGTGTTTATTTCAGTTGGGATGGTGCCAAGATACTCCCTGAAGCTGGGTGGGTGCTCACTACCTGTGTACAGTACGTGCCTACCTGTTTACTATCCATATGCTCTTTTGGATGCGTACAGTACAGGTGTAACATGAACACACATGCCATTTACAGTTGCCCCCAGGTGCTGCACTGTCCATGTGCCCCCAGAGGGGGTGAGAAATGGACGTGGTAATTCTGAATTTTAGTGCAGGCAGGTGCTGTAATTCTGCCAGCTCCTCTGAGACACTGGGGCGGGATGCTCCCAAGCACACATTTCAGTGATGCCATGGTCCTTCTGGGGAACACATTTCCAAGCATGGGATGTGTACTTCAGAGGATCTCTTAGCAGAATACCAAATACTGCTGTTACTTGAACTTCTTTGAACTGAAAGGGAAACACATTACATTTTACTTACTAAAGCAGAAGGAAGTCCTCTCACGTGAAATGTTAATAGTAAATATGTCAAAAATAAGTCCACGGACTTCTGTTTATCAAATGTGAACTAATGTAAGACTTAAAAGGTAATTATGGGATGGGTTGAGGTGGGTCGAATCTTCTTTTGTTTCCACTGTGACTTCTATGGAGGCACCCAGAAATAAGGTTCCTCCTGCTCTGAACATCTGTGTATCAGGAGAGATGTTGCCAGCTAGTACTTGCTGTACTAGCCTCTTGTTGCCAGAGCTGGGACTTCGCTGGGGTTGTATTTGCTCTGAGCAAGAGATGAATTTGAAGTGCAGGCAGCAAATGTTCCTCTTCCTTCCTCCCACTCTCCAGCAACCACAAGCCCTTTTTGCAGAACCAGTGTGCTCCTTTGATTTAGAAGAATTGCAGCAGGTTTGGGAGGAGGGTTTTGCTGCTATGTAGAATGTATTTTTCCCAACTGTCAGCATACTTAGTGAATGTAACTTGTAACGTCTTAATTCTCTTGGTCAATTTTACAAGGAATGTGGAAGGCCTGAACTGCTGTGAATCGGTAAACATGGAAAGTCCTGTTGTTTTGGATTTCCTAAAAGAGCATGCAGCCTCGTTCCATTCTCAGTGATTCACTGTCAGAGAGCTGCTGACATCCGTACTCGGATGCCTTTTGCCATCAGTCTTTGAGAACAAAAGTAGTGCCAGAGATTATTTTTATACTTTGAGAGATCATCTGTTGAGATCATGCTTGGACACAGCTCTTAATCAATTCTTTTGTAAGTGAAGCCAGTAAGTGCTGAAGTATTCAGTACTCATGTGGGAATTTAAGCTGTCCTTACAATTAGTTTCTCCATGTAAAGTATGAAGCTGTAAACAGGGTTTGAGGTTTTTCAGTGTCAGATACTCAGAGGCAGCATAACCCATTGGCTGGGAGAGACATCTGGAAGTTGGAATATCTTTTTGCTGTTCCAGATGCTGCTTTTGACTTGCTCCCTGACCTTTTCACTGCTCAATATTTCAGCTTGTGAGACTTGCCAACAGTTCTGCATCCTTTGTCCATCTTGCATCACCTGACCCTTCAGCTACTCGAGGCTCTTTTCTGTCTTGTCTGTAGTTTTGTATGCTTCTCCAAATAGTTACAGCTGATTTTCGCTGTATGCCATTTAGGATCGTAGAATCATAGAGTTGGAAGGGACCTTAACGATCATGTAGTTCCAACCCCCTTGCCATGGGCAGGGACACCTCCCACTAGACCAGGTTGCTCAAAGCCCCATCCAGCCTGGTCGTGGACACTTCCACAACTTCCCGGGCATCCATAACTTCCCTGGGCAACGTCTTCCACTGTCTCACCACCCTCAGAGCTTCTTCCTGGTATCTAATCTAAATCTACCCTCTTCCAGTTTAAAAATGTTACCCCTCATCCTATCACTACATGCCCTGTAAAAAGTCCCTTGCCAGCTTTCTTGTAGGCCCCCTTCAGATACTGGAAAGCTGCTGTAAGGTCTCCCCAGAGCCTTCTCGTCTCCAGGCTGAACAACCCCAGCTCTCTCAGCCTGTCTTCGTAGCATAGGTGCTCCAGCCCTCTGATCATGTTTGTGGCCCTCCTCTGGACTCGCTCCATCAGGTCCCTGCCCTTCTTATGTTGGGGGGCCCAGAGCCGGACGCAGTACTCAGGGTGGGGTCTCACCAGAACAGAGTAGAGGGGCAGAATCACCTCCCTCGACCTGCTGGCCACGCTTCTTCTGATGCAGCCCAGGATGCGGTTGGCTTTCTGGGCTGCGAGCGCACCTTGCCGGCTCACGTTGAGCTTCTCATCCACCAGCACCCCCAAGTCCTTCTCCTCAGGGCTGCTCTCAATCCATTCTCCGCCCGGCCTGTATTTGTGCTTGGGATTGCTCTGACCCAGGTGCAGGACCTTGCACTTCATGAGGTTGGCACGGGCCACCTCTCAAGCCTCTCCAGGTCCCTCTGGATGGCATCCCTCCCCTCCAGCATGTCGACCACACCACACAGCTTGGTGTCGTCAGCAAACTTGCTGAGGGTGCACTCAATCTCGCTGTCCATGTCGCCAACAAAGATGTTAAATAGTACCGGTTCCAGTACCAACCCCTGAGGAATACCGCTCGCCACCAATTTCTACTTGGACATCGAGCCATTGACCGCCGCTCCAGCCAGTTCCTTATCCATTGAGTGGTCCATCCATCAAATCCATGTCTCTCCAGTTTAGAGACAAGGATGTTGCACGGGACAGTGTCAAATGCTTTGCACAAGTCCAGGTAGATGATGTCAGTTGCTCTTCCCTTATCTACCAACGCTGTAACGCCATCATAGAAGACCACCAAATTTGTCAGGCACAATTTAGTGAAGTCCTGTTGTCTGTCACCAATCACCTCCTTATTTTTCCATGTGCCTTGGCATAGGTTCCAGGAGGATCTGCTCCATGGTCTTTCTGGGCACAGAGGTGAGACTGACTGGGCGTTAGTTGCCCGGATCTTCCTTTTTTCCCTTTTTGAAAATGGGGACTATGTTTCCCCTTTTCCAGTCAGTGGGAACTTCACGGGACTGCCACGACTTCTCAAATATGATGGATAGTGGCTTAGCAACTTCATCCGCCAGTTCCCTCGGGACCTGCGGACGAATCTCATCAGGTCCCACGGACTTGTGCACCTTCAGGTTCCTCAGCTGCTCTTGAACCTGGTCTCCTCCTACAGTGGGCGGTTCCTCATTCTCCCAGTCCCTGCCTTTGCCTTCTGTGACTTGGGCAGTGTGGCTAGAGCCCTTACTGGTGAAAACTGAGGCAAAAAGGTCATTGAGTACCTCAGCCTTGTCCATGTCCCGGGTGATACCAGGTCTCCTGTTTGCTTCCTGAGTGGGCCCACAGTTTCCCTAGTCTTCCTTTTGTCACTGACTTACCTCTAGAAGGCTTTCTTGTTGCCCTTGACATCTGGAAGAAGAGGATCTGGAAAGCATCCTGCATTTCTAGGGTCCTGTAGCATATTGGAGGTGTACAGCTGTTGATCACTGCACTGGATGCAAGTCATATGGCTGCCATTACAGAGAACATCACACAACTGAATTACCATGCACTGCTTTTGAGAGCTGTACTGAAGTCTGATACTTAGACATATTCAGGAAGGAACGTATTTGAGAAATATTAGACTGTTTGGGGGAAATATTTTTTTTTATTATTTTTTTGCAAATACAGTGAATATGCATAATTCAACTACTGAAACCCTTTTAACTTCCAAAACCTGGTGTCTTTTAACAGCAGTACTGGTCCTGCTGATTCTGTAACACAGACCTCATGTTACCCAGAAACGTTCAGAGGCAGCGAATTGAGCAGGACCCCCAGCAACGGAAAACACATCGAGACACACATCTGTAGTACAGCATCCATACACAACACTGCTTTAGTTAGGACAAAATTCTGGTCCATCTGTTAATTTCCACTGAGCAGTTCATCTGTCAATTTTTCTCTAGCATTGACAGTTTTACAGAATAAGACACATGAAGTGGGAACCCGGGCAGAAACCTGGAAGATGAGAAACGACTGCATTCTATTCACACCTTCAGTTTTCCAATCACATTGGTAGCAGCAACCTTGTCTTGCAACTGTGTGCTGCCACGTGAGGAAAAAGCTGAGGACATATGTACGTAATAAGGAACATACAAATGGGAACAGTGACGGTGTTATCCTTGTAAGTTGCTCCTTAAGCCTTCAAAATGCGTTTTTGTGGTGTGACATTTTGTAACCACTGCTAAATCAGACATGGTATATCTGCACTTGACAAAAGATAGCCAGACAGATTATATGTAAATGTCTGTCTGTTACATGAGTCTTCTACATTTGGAGTCCATCTCAACTCAGAGAAGTCAGTGGGATTAGGAAGTGATGGAGAGAACAAAATGTCATTTCTAGGTGTTAAAAGAGAGTCTGTAATGGGGAAAGTGCTCTTAGCTGTGCAATTTCCTCATGCCTCCTGCTACCACAACTGTAGCTGTAGTAGTGCAAGGGCAAGAAGGGGTTTGTCTGAAAGTTGCTGCATGGATTTAAACAGAATAGGATCTGATGGCAAAAGCGGCAAAAGTTAACCTATGACAATTACCCAAAATACTGATTTGACAGCATGATGCTGTTGTCACAGAACTGCTGCAGTTGCTTTGCTTTACATAGCAGCAGCTGATAGATAGGGGGGACACTTTGAAATACTTAATTACCCAGCTACCTTTACCAAGGAAGCCAATATGATTTTGTTGCTATATGGGGAAGAAGTAAGTTCTAGCAAGTAGAGAAGGATGTGTTTAGGACTAAATCTGAGCTCCACTCATTGCTGACTGCAGAAAGGACAAAGGGGAGGCAAGAGGTTCTGACTCTGCAGTGCCCCCATCCACCAGCGTTTTGTACCAAAGACCACACTAAGTACAGAGGCACTACTATTGATCATTGCTGTTTCAAGAGCAATTCAGCCTCCCGTCTGCCAGCTTGGGCTTAGTGCTGTCCTGAACATAATAGGGCAGAAGTTTTTTGAGAGACTAGTCTGTTACATGATTTCTAAAAGGTAGGTCTGATGCCTGTCAGTGACCCTAGACCATGGGCAGATTCAAACGGGACAAATGCAGCCAGTACTGTGGAATTACGCTGAGGGAAAGGGAACTAGTGTCCAGACCTCAGCTATAGGGTTTAAACTGTGCACATGTACTAAAACTAGTCACAACCACAGAAGATAGAATCATAGAATCTTCATGGTTGGAAAGGACCTTTGAGATCATCAAGTCCAACCATACACACACACAAAAACCCCCTATAATCTCTGTCACTAGAGCATGCCCTGAAGTGCCAATGTATATGTTTCTTAAACACCTCTAGGGATGGTGACTCAACCACCTCCCTGGGCAGGCTGTTCCAGTGCCTGACCACTCTTTCAGTGAAGTAATTCTTCCTAATGTCTAATCTAAACCTCCCCTGCCGCAACTTCAGACCATTTCCTCTGGTCCTGTCATTATTCACCTGGGAGAAGAGGCCAACACCCACCTTTCCACAACCTCCTTTCAGGAAGTTGTAGAGGGCAATGAGGTCTCCCCTCAGCCTCCTCTTCTCCAAGCTAAACATGCCCAGTTCCCTCAGCGTCTCCTCATATGACTTGGTCTCCAGACCCCTCACCAGCTTGGTAGCTCTCCTCTGGACACGCTCCAGCACTTCAATGTCCCTCTTGTACAGTGGGGCCCAGAACTGAACACAGTACTCGAGGTGAGGCCTCACCAGTGCCCAGTACAGAAGCACGATCACTTCCCTACTCCTGCTGGCCACCCTATTCCTGATACAAGCCAGAATGCTGTTGGCCTTCTTGGCCACCTGGGCACAACTGCTGGCTCATGTTAAGCTGGCCGTCCACCAGCACCCTCAGGTCCTTTTCTGCTGGGCAGCTTTCTAGCCACTCTTCCCCAAGCCTGTAGTGTGCACAAAAGCTGATGTTTTCAAAGGTGCCTGACAGAATTTGTTAACTAATTTCTATTGTAATTCACAAGAAATCAAATACCTTCTTATGTTCTTAATAAATTCTCTAGTCCCATTTTATTTGGGCTGTTTATATCTGTGCTTGAATTCCTGTAAGCAAACAGGCTTGTAAAAGTTTGGCTAGTTTAGGAATATCTGTAGGATGGTTCTGGCATGGAAATGCAAGCCATGTACTAAAGAGTTATATTTGACCAAGACCTCAATTTGCTGGCAAGATTATTGGGTCTTGGTTTTGGAACTGAGTCCAAAATGCATTGAAAAGTAATGGAAGTCTTTCCCATAGCTTCACTGGGCAGTGGAACAGGCCTTCTACAGTCTGGCTGCTGCTAACACCTCTCACAATTTTTTATTGTCTAAGTAGTAATTATTTAGGCCTTGGAAGTGAAATTCTTTCAAGCAAAATATCTTCAGGCTGTCCCTAATAGGACAAAAATGAGAGTGGGGAATGCAGAACAGCCAGATGTATCTGTGATTAGGATTGTAACTGCCAGTAGTACAAAAAGTTTCTCAGATGTCCAGAAAACCTGGATAAAAGTATAATGTCTGTTTGTGGAGGAAAGCTACTGGCAAGTGCACTGCTGCAGCTTTTGGAAAAGAACAAGACTGAAATGCTTTAAAATATGTCCTTATAGTGACAGAACTTGAGACATGCTCCTTGCAATGTGCATCTTGTAAAAATGGTTGCTAAGCACTAGCAGAAAGTCAACTCTCTTTTAAAGTATTTTTTTACCTTTTTGACATGTTTTTTCCTTCCATGTGCAATATCCTGTTGACACAACAGATGAGTAGCAACTGACTTGAAGCACCCTGATGGTGGGAAATAGACAAATCTTTTGCTTCCTGCAGCAGTTGAACACAAGCACATGCCTGTATTGTAGCAGAGATTCAGGTGTCTTGAGACATATTATGAGCAAGATAAATGCAGGCAATGTTTTCACATACTAAATTATTTTACGAAGCTGTTACTCAGCCAGAATGAATCAGGAAAATTCAAAAGGAAACTCATTGGTCAGAGGCACCACTCCATATCTGAAATATATTGATAACCTTAAACTTAGGCACTTATGCTCTATATAGCTCATGGGAAATAAGTAGGAAGGAACCCAAAATTAGACATCACTTGGAAAGTGAGTTACATCTCTTCATGTAAGTGTTGCAGTATTGAGGTCATCTAATTTTATGTAGAACCATTGCGTCACAAAGATTTTTATGAATTTTGCACATGTATATATGTGTGTGCATTTATTTGGCAGATATATTCATCAATGACCAAGTCAGTTGTTGCTGCAATTTCGCAGCCTTGTACTGGATATCTGTTAATGCATCTGGCATGGAGAAGACATCTCCATGCAGTGTTGCATTGCTTGCCCTTTTGGGAGAGCAAGGGGATTAGACCTTGCGACAGACTGGAAGAGTACGGTTCTGGGGCAGGTGCTTTGGTGGCATCTTGTCTCTATCCATTTTATGCTAGGCTGACATTGGGCTACAAAGGACCTGATACAGCATGTGAGCAAAAGCAAAGATGAAGAAGGATTGCTGGAAGTGCACGCTGATGATGTTTTGCATGCTTGAAATGTGCTATCTTGGCCATGAGAAATTTCAGTGAGAATAAAAACATACTGCAAACCATCAGGTTTTCTAGCCAAATGGGTCATCTTGGTGCCATCCTGTGACTGTTCATTGTAACTGGATTTGCTGTGCTTTAATGACTTTCTCTGACTATTTCCTAGCAAGGTGCTGGGATCTGGGGGAGCTGCCCAATTGCATATTTCAAGTATCGAGTGAGTGGTAGCTGGGGAGAAACACTTCCCCACTTTCTGTCTGTGGGACCAGCACAACCCTTCCACATTGGCGAGGAGAATGTAAGTGCAGTTATTTGCCTTCGAGACAGACTAGTGAGAGAGGCAGGTGCCCTTATGGGAGCAGAAAAAAGTTGGATTGGGGCCAGCAGTGGTAGATGGAGATGGGCTCCGTGGCCCAGGAGATGTTGATGCAGAGCCAGTGCGTCAGGGAACATTTCTCATTTTGTTTGCTTTTCACTCCCAATGTCCAGACAAGCCCAGGAGAGTTAGCCCGCAGACAGCCCCAAACGAATAGACCGTGTAGCATTTGTTCAGTTCTGGTCATTACCTAAACTGGAGGGTGGCCAAGTCAGTAGAGTTGACTCTGGCAGCAAGTACAAGTTGTGCTTCCTGTTCAGAAGATGGGTTTGAGGAATATGCTCATTTAGTGCTTGAAAATGCATGGCTTTCTGCCTTGTCTCATGAGAGCAAGAGGACTTGGAGTATGTTGATGTAATTCCACACTTTGTCATGTGTTGTTTACATACTGTTTGCACCTCGCTGTTCTCTGCATCAGTGCCAGCACCCTGATATTTCTGCAATTTATTTTTATGATCTTGATGTTGAAACAGCTGTAAAAACAACTAGTGAAAATGAACCAGCTGCTGGAATTTCTGATTCCAAGTCTAGTTTGTAGTAGGCAGATTCTGAAAGGGAAGGAGAGATGGAAAACAACAAATAAACTTAATCTCACGACTAAATATAATTCCTCTGAACAAAAACAAGTTAGGTGGCTGAAATTTTAATTGCTGAAGAGAATTAAATCACAAATAAATGAAATAGTACAACTGTTTTGTACAGAAAGCGTCCAAGGATATACTACTGCTTTAAAGGAGATCTTACACTTGCCTGCGAGGACTCGGGAGCAGTAGAATGTCATCTCTCCTACACCTCATTTGTTTTAGTATTGCTGAAATAGTTTAAGATATGAATTTTACCAGACAAAGAGGCGTAGATCAATTAATGTTTTCCCTGGCTAGCTAAAATCCAAATACTTAGTTTGTACTCTGGTGTGAACACCAGCAAAATGTGACTTTGTGGAACGAAATTAAAAATAGCCTTTCATCCAAGTAGTTAATTGCTTTTGACTTTGGAACTTAGATTCTTGCTTGTGGTCCAAGTGTAATAGAGACCTGGTGTCATTGACACCCATAATTACAGTATTTAAACTCTTCCTTTGTTACTGCCTTGAGATTGGCCCAAGCAGTGGAGATAAACTGATCAGGTTAGCTGAAGCTGAGCACCGTGAGTTTCTGTGGTTGTGCAGCAAGGAGCCAGATGGCTCATGGTTTTGTTCCTTGCTTTTTTTCAGTTGCAATGACTTATCTGCTGTTTACAATGGTTTCCTTAAAATATTTGCTAATTCAGTTTCTAAGGATGTGAGTTGGAGTGCTGCTTCTTGGCATCTACTTTGGCCCATCCAAAAAACAGCAACATCCAAGAGATTTCTGCTCGTATTCAAACAATGCCAACTATGAGTTGGGTGCATTTCCTTTTGGAGAGAATGATCTCATATAGCACAGATAAGTCTGTCCTCATTCCTGATGCGTTTTCACCACACACAGTGGTAAGCAGAGGTAGGGTACAAGTCAGTTTAATAAAGCCTACTGTGTATGGAAAAGTTGGTTCTTGGAGATTGTTTATTATCATTGCTTATTGCAAATAATTTCACTTAACCTGTCTTCCTCATCCTAAAGAGCTAAGGTAACCAGTGACAGAGGCTGGGCATCCAGGGATAAAGCTGCAGGGGTTTCAGAGGCTGCTTGGCCACTGCTTTGTTGCATTCATAGTTAATTATTACAGTGCAAAGTGAATGAACAATATTACAAGAGCCCAGACCACCTTGAAGTGTGAGCAGACATTTACGAACAAGGCATTGAGAAAGCAAGCTATTAATTTTTCTAGTGGTAGCTGAATCTCCATTTGCAGCTCCAGTTCAGTTCGGTTCAGTTCAGAAAATCACTGCAACATCTAATATACTCTGCAGCCCCAGAGCAGCAGCGTTCAGATTGTGTACTCTGATGGTATATAACTCTCACAGAAACCCTCTGTCAGTGTTGTCTGAGGGTTTATCAGCTGGTTCGTTCTGGTTAGGATGTAATTGTAATCCAGGCACAATAAAAATCTTTGTCTGCTCTCCCAAGAGCCAGGGATGTTTGTATGTTTTGCAGGGACACTTTGCTCAAGTAAATATAACAGTTCAAGTGTTCTGGGTGACTCTAGGTGAACCCTAAAGAGGTAGGAGAAAGAGTCTCTTTTCCTTTTTCTGAGTAGAATACCAAGTGATTTAAGTTTTGACCCTGCAATTTGTACTTTGCAACGAAACCACTGTGCTCGTGTTGAGGCCCGTTAACTTCAGTGGCACAGGGCAGTTAAGAGTTTTAATCATGGAGACTGGATTCCAGGATCCATCCCAAAGTAGGGATGTGATAACAGACTGTGCCGATATTAAAAGCAAAAGATGTAAACGCACAGCAGAGATGACAGCTGGAGAAGCTGTTAGAAAGGGGGATAATTGTGAACAGTGAGAAGAAAGGAACCAAAGGAAAAATGGGCTGAAAACCACTCCTGACTGGAATCTATTTATCTATTTATTTATTCTTGCTTGATTATATTGCAATTTATTTTACAATGATGTAACACTATCCAGACAAAGTACTTGTATAATTGTCAGAGGGATGGTCCCGTCTATCAAATGAATATGTATCTCCGTTTCTAATCTACTTTAGAAGCTGAGCACATACCTTTGCAATGCTGATGTCTTTTACTATGTTCAGTAACAGTATTGTTAGTATAACAGTTAGTTTTATATATATATATATATATATATATATATAAAACTAACTATACTAACAGTATAGTTAGTAACAGTATAGGGAACCAGAGCAGGAGTGCCAAGCTTGGACTCACCAATCTCTTTGCTGAAGTCAGAACAAGAAGCTTTGGTCTAGATGTTCTTAGTCAGAGATGTCTCCTGCCTGCAATGTCTGGAATATTTTATTCTTTTCCCACCCTGATGTTTTGAAACAATAAATACATTACCTATGAAGCCATCTTTCCCAGGCCGTAACAGCTGTGCAAGTCCTGCCTAGGCAAGAAAGGCTGCCAGTGGTAGTCTAGAAAGAAAAGAAACATGTTGTTCTTCAAGCACTTACAGACAGTGCAATTTCATCATCAATTTTGCACACTGTTGTGTTTGTGGTTATAGTCACATTTTATTCTGTTTAGGTATACACTCTTCGGCACATGTACGTCTTGGTTTGATTTGTATTTCAACTGAAAATATCAGAACTTGCAATTCAAAACCTGGAGTTTGAGCTCTAGACTTAATAGGGGATCAGGAAGAGCCTTTTGACCATGAAGGTTAAGCGTGTGACTGCATGATTGTAGGTACGAAATCCATCAGGAAGATTCATGACTGTCCAGAGTTGGTTAAAAATATAGTTTCAACAAGGCCAAAAAGCCACGTGAAACTTGGTCAAGTTTAATTCCACGCTTTAGCTCTGGTTTTGACATACTTCTCGTGCCTTGAGTTAAGGCACCAAAATTCTGCGTGATTAGCAAAGCATCTGTAATAAGCGTGGCTGTACACACACCCACTTCAGTCAGGGGATTGCTTGTATGAGGGGATACGCAGCTCTTCCTGTATTTACTGTCACCATTCCATTAAATGGACTTTAGTAAAATAAAACAAACTAAAAAAAGCCTGTTTGTCTGGTGGGGTATACTAAGCAGAGGCTTCTTTAATATTCCCTGAAAGCCTGAAGCCTGTCAGGAAATAGTAAATGGGGGGGTGCAGTAGTGAGAAGCATACTGCTTTCCTTAGTCTGAAGACGTACCGTAAATTCGTTCCTTGTTCCTGCCTATAATCCAGGAGAACTCACCTCAAGAAACAGCTGACGCCTTCCGCAGTGCTGGTTAAAATATCTTACACTGTACTTGAACAAAACTTTTGCCTCTTGCCTGCTTTTTAGCAACTCAGTTTGTTATTATTACTGTCTTGTATAGGTGAGTAGTATTCTCTCAGCTGATGGGGTGCTAGTATGAAAATAAGCAGGCAGATGGTAAATGCTTTTCTAGCGCACTTTTGTAGTCAGGACATGTTTCTTTTCCAGCTGTCTTGAAAGGAGCAAGTTACTGCCTCGGTAATAATCTAATTATTTTACCTTTTCCTCTTGTTTTCTCAACAGCAGAGTTGCGCAGTCCCAGTATGGAAGAACACAATGGCTCTGCAGAGACTCCCCCACCAAGCCAAGGGCGGCATAGTGCCATTAAGTGTGGGTGGCTGCGGAAGCAAGGAGGCTTTGTCAAGACCTGGCACACACGCTGGTTCGTCCTCAAGGGTGACCAGCTTTACTATTTCAAAGATGAAGATGAAGCCAAGCCCTTGGTAAGTGAAAGGAGGAGATAGGATGGGAGGTGAGGGAGGAAAATAAGTTAATGCAAGCAGAATTGTCTGGTGTTTAAATAACCAAACCTCACCATCTCTGTCATTGACTCAGTACAACTTGGCATTTTGATTACAACGAACACAAAACCGAGTCAGGCCTTGGCAGTTCGTGTGGTTTCCCCATCAGGCTTCTTTCTAAAACTTCCTTTTCCAGGTCAGGTTTTCTTATTGCAGCATTTTAAAGGGAGTGAAGTGTACATGAAGTTTAAGTAGCAAAAGTCAGTCAGATGGGCTTGATTGAGGCAGATGAATAATCTCTATTTGAAAAGGTACTGCTTATTTTTCTGCTGTTTAAAATGTGGAGTCTCCCTGCTTTGTGTCTTCCCCAAAAGGAAATCTTGTAAGACTGTAGCCTGAATACATTGCCATCTGTAATGTGTAACAGACTGCTGTCTGCTGCCTGGTTCTGTTGTGGTGATTTACTGCTCCTTAATGCTCATCTATTTTCCTATTTATTTAGCTTTTTCACCAGCATGCTTTAGGGCCACCTGTCTCTAGAGTGCCACAAGAGTAAATAATGGTGCCTCTCAGGTCAGGTCAGGCCTGAGCCTCTGTGATAATAAGTTAAGAGAGATCTTGTGCTAGCACCTACAGGAGTACGATAATCCTATGTGTTTCTTAGATGCTTGTGACTCCAGAAAAAGCTCTGACATCTGTGAGTTACCTCTGTGCAGATATTAAAATATAAATGCACTCATTTTTTATGCCTACTAAATTTTTGATGGTGTACCTTTATGTGGAATTTCACCGGCAGTTCTCAGAGATGCAAAGTCCATCTAATCTAGCTTCCTGTATGGAACAGGTCATGACACTTTGTCAAACTTTACAGCTTGCTTTATGGTGCACATGTTAAGAAAACCATTCAGTCTTGAGTTGTTCCCAAAGATTCTTGTACGAGTTAATTTCTAAGAATCGATTTCACAGCCTTGGTAGCTGTTTGCCCTTAAAATTATCCCACATAATATAGGTTAATTAAATAACACATGGCATATTTACAAATTATATGTTAGTATGACTACTTTGAATATGAAATAGCTAATAATTTCTGGCAAATCAAATATATCTTTCACTGTATATATTTTGTTAATCAAGAGTGTAAAAAGCAGCCATCAAAACAGAAATGTTTATGGGCCAGAACCTGTGCTTCCAGAATACAACTCTGCTTCCTCGCACTTGACATCTGCCACTATGTTTGTGTGCAAGGACTTCATTGCTTTTTGAGAGGTGACATAATGCTGCATTGCGTGGAGCTTTGTACAGCGCTGTGGAGCCCAAATTATCATCTTGTCTGTGTGCCACTGATCTGTGGGATGACTTCAGAAGATCTTATTGACTTTGCTGCTTCCCTTTTGTGAAATGGAGGTGGTGATTCTGATCTTCTGGTACCTTTGATAGGTTAGGTAGCAGTTGATTAAATAACTAAAAGTTTGTTTGAGTTTCCACCTAGGTCTCAAGTAAGTTCATAAAGAACTTACTTCTTAGTGGGAGGGCAGAAGTGCCAACAGAAGTGTAACTTAAAGTATGCCAATAGGTTTGAAAAATGAATGGGCCTGTCCAAATTAGGATCAGTCAATATTTCACCTTGGTATAGCTTTGGAATGTTTCTGAAGCATACTGCACTAGTGTCAGTTCCTGAAATAATGTCAACAATAAGGTTCAATGCAATGTATAGAAATGTTTTTTCCCCATTTAACTACATTGAAGGGTTTGCTGCATTAACTTTGACAAGATAATCGCTGTGATCTTGTGGGAACCCCATTGTTCTTACTGTGGAGAGCTAAAGCAAAGAACTCTACTGATACCATGAATTTTCAGTGAATCATTAGGAAATGGCGAGCAGTATTTTGTTATATTATTATATTAGCCATGTAGTATTGGATCTGTGTTTAGGATAAATACCTGTTTATTCACCACTGGATTGTACAGTCTGTACAATGTACAATTGTACAATAATTCTTTTAGACAATAATATAATGGAAGAGAGTTAATGAGGTGGTTTTGTCCAAATAAATGAGATGATTGTAGTTTTTATTTTGCTTACTGTTTGGTTGTGTTTGGAAGGAGGCAGAAAGTGGTGATTACTCATCCTGAGGGATGCTCTAATTGCACACCTTGTATGTATTTATTCATAGAAGGTGGGAGAACTATAGCAGGAGAGGACAAGACAAAACAGTGGGTTTATGTTCATAGCCTTGATGCAAATTAGAGAAAAGCAGAATCCAGTTTCTGGTGTGAGTTCAGCAGGTGTCCTAAGCACCAGTCTGCTTAACGTTTGGGCTTGGGTTCTGTCCAGTCTGTACCAGAAATCACGCCATGATGTTTGCATTTTTGAAAGGGATGGTGATGTGAATGGAAGTGAATTTCAGAAAAATACTATTAGCTGTCCGACTTTATTCTACAAATGACTGTGTATAATGGGAGTAAAGAAAAGAAATACTGTCTTGTGTCTAAACTGTCAGTAAATGCTTTGGAATTCCTGAGGCATGCCCCTTTCCTGCTAGTAATATAGATTACTACTACATATGCTTTAGTCAATATGTGTACATCTCCTTAGTGTGAAACTATTAAATTTAAAAGGCATTAACTATCAGTATGAGTGTGGGGAAATGTCTCTGCCAACCTGTGTCAGATGCCTACAGGCACACAGAGCTAGTGAACAACAACAGAAGAAAAAGCAGTACACAGCTGTTAGTCTTATAGTCAAGGACAGTGAATTGTCATTGATTCTTTATCATCATCAAACATAAGAATCTTTCCATTGTAATGTTTTATCAGTAAGAATAGCAGCTATCTTTTGCTCTGATATCCTTGAAATGTCTCAGGGCATTTGGCGAAGATGGCATTTCTGTTTACTGAAGATGCGGGTGTGGATAGCAGTAATCTAGTAAATTCCACAAGACAAAAAAAAAACCAATAAGTAAGCAAGCCATAGGAAGAAATAAAATCTGATTTCTGATAATTCTGCATAATTTTTATTTCTTGGAAGTGATACTGTATTTAGCCTTGTTAATTCTTTTTACTATCTTGGTAAGTCACCTTATTCCTGGCAGCCCATTGTGCTTTAGAAAGCTAGTATTATGCTAAATCTGAAGGTCAGCTATCCAAGCTTGAAATGTGCACAGCTGAGAGAAATAAGCATGTAGCATTCTCCGTTTCACAGTACAGCTGTTGTTTAAATGCAGCTCATGAAAACGTATTTCTTGCTTTCTTCTCTGCCTATGGCTAACTACTCCAGCTGTGTCGGCATGGTCTTAATTGAAGATGGGAAGAGGAAGTCAGTGCCTTCTCAGTGAGTCAGCATGCTTTTTTTGTGGTTTTTTGAGCAGCAGGAGAGAGCTTCCAAGTATCATCTCCTCGTTCCAGCTTTGCTGTCACACTCTCCTGGTGTTACTGAGGAAGTGAATTTGTGGGAGCAAAGCTACGTAACCTGTACTGTGGGAGCATCATTGATATGAGGTTGTAAATGAGCAAGAATAGGCAAGTTCATCCAGTCAGAACAGTGTTTTAGGCTTTGTTATTGCCACTCAATGTCATTGCCACTCAACTTGGTTTATGGACTTGAATTTGAGATGTGTAGAGAGATCTTTAAGAACTATGAGCGAGCCTTCAGGAAATACTTGTTGGTATATCCCTGAAAGCAGATGATGATCTGCTGTTTCAGTTTATATCCTATCCTAAACATTTTGACATGCAGTTTTTATCCTCTAGATCTTGTAAAGCTCTTAACTGTTTAGCATAAGTAATGCTAAACAGTATTCAAGTGGCTCCCAAGATTTTACACAAACCCTGGGAAGGGACAGCAGATTTGCATGCTAAGGTGTGAATCTGAAATGTAGAATTTGAATCAGTCTTTGATTGAAACTGAGTAAATGGCAGCTGGAATCTTAAGTACAGGTCATCGTTTGTAAGGGAAGGTCTGTCTCTGATGTACAATATATTTTGAAGTATTGCTTTCTGGCAAAATATGTGCTTCCCATTTAATTCAATTTGTGTAAAAATTTCCTTGACAGAAAAATCCATTTAACGACATTAATAGGAAACATGACAAATTTCAGTTGCATTTTTAAATTAAAATACAGCATCTAATGAATGCGTTAAATAGAAATTAATATGATAACTACATAATTTGAAACTTGGACTGTCAGTAGGGGAAATCTTTCAGTATTAGTATTGAATATGACTAAGAATTGGGCATCATGCTTTTTTACAAGTTAAAAGGCAATGGATAACATCTCTGGGTGGAGGGAAAAAACCTAATTGTACATGCATTTTAGAACTGCATCACAAGAAATGGCCATCTCTCCTTGTTGCCCAGAGGATCTTCAGTTAAAGGAGATCAGAGTACTATTCACTCTGATCCTTGTCTTTGGAAAGCCACAAGAACTAGCTTTTGTGTAAGTACTGAAGACCAGTGTAGCAAGTGAAACAGCTTCTCAGTAGATATTGCATTGACTTGCAAGAACAACCCCCTCACTCTTGTATAGGGGAGGATGTGAAGCACTAGGTCTCCCCATGCTTGGCTTCATGGATCTTGCTCAAAACTCCACCTTTCACAGAGCAAATTCTGGGACTTGATGTAAAAACTGCATGGAGTGTCCAGACCACTGGTGATATTATTGTTTTTTTTTTTTTCATTTCTAGGTAAAACACTTGACACTTCCTTAGTCTAGGAAACAGAAATGGTCTTCAGATGGACATGTGCTACTGGGTGAACCCTCACCTGTGTAGGACCAATGCTTTGAACTACTGAGTTACCTAGAACCTGTTGCAAACTCTAAGAGAGAAATTAGTCAAATACAATTATGCAGGTGTCACAAGAAATGTGGGTTGATAGACAAAGCATGTTTCTCAGGAATTTCACTGGAAACTCAATATGCTGGATGAAATCATATAGGATTTTCTTGAGATCAAGAGTGATGTTTGCCAGTAACGAAAGGATTTACTAGAAAGGCTTTCTATTATTGGTTATTGGATACATTTTTTTGAGGGTGGTAAATACGGAAATTAAAAGAAAACAAATAAAAAGCCTCCACAAAAAATCCATCAGAAAGCACACCTTAAACAGTTTACGTGAATGCAGTGGAATGAAAGGATGTCCAACACACCTTATATGACGGTTTTAAAGAAGTCAAATGAGATGGTATTCTGCAAAGGCAGTCAGCTGCCAGTGAGTGACCTCCTGAAACAGTAATTTGCTCTGGAGCACTCCTGATAAAAGGTTTCCAGCTGATCTTGCTAAACTTTGTCAAAAAAAAACCCAAACCAAAACAACAAAATAGGCGAGAAATAGTGGTCCCATTTTTCAGGTGTCTGAATGGAGCCATCTTGTGACTGACGTACGCCCCTTCCAATAATTTCTGCTCGCACAGTGCTTGTTGTTGGGTAAGCTTGCACTGCAGGTTGCAGCAGAGCAGCTGGATTGCACTGGTCTTGGTGCAGTCATGGCCCGGTTGTTCTTGCTATCCCATTGTCATTCAGCAGGCTGGCATGTGATCTCTGCTTTATTTTCTTTCCCTTCACAGCTTTTAAGTTTGCATAAGCTCCCTAAAGTAAGGTACTGCTCATTGCAGTTTTGCACATGCCATGCAAAATAGAAACAGATTTTGGGTTAGCCATGTGTTCCTGGTGTAATGATATTTCCTGTTTCTTGAAATGCTTAGTTGAAGGAAGAGAAGCCTCTGTGTGACATACCTTTCTATTTATGACAAGTGCATTTTTTTTTCCTTTCCGATCATTCTTGATCTCCGTCCACTGAACGTAAGTTGTCTCATGTTTTAAACTGAATATTAACTTCTTAACTCTATCACTGCTTGAGTTGCAGATGAGCCAAGAAGAGTTGTATCCTGTCTGATGTGAGCAGCAGAATCTCATGTTTTTTTCCTATGTGAGACAGAAACGGATATGACCTGGCATGGCAACGGGCAATCTATAGCCTGGTCTTTCTCACATAGTGAACTGCTACAGTGGTGGCTGTTCAGTGCAGAAAGTGAAGTGAAAGCCCCAAAACTGCTTTGGGCCTTTTTTATAGATTTTCAAGCAGTGGCTCCTCAAGTATGTAAATATAAGCAGGCTTTTGCAACTCAAGCAATGAAATTTCTGGAATGCAGGGATGGCTATTGAAGGGTAGGTCTTAGCTTTTATATACAGTAGAAGGTTCTGCTATTTCTTATAACCTGTATGCCTTTGTAAGTTTTTAAGTCATGCAGGTTTCAGCAACCTATTTGTAGAGACACATTTTTTTACTACAGTGCTGTTCAAGGTGTAATACCCTTTGGTCAGTAGATACCCATGGGAATTTTGTACAAGAGATTAGTGTGATAAGGCTAAGTTTATTTGAAACCAGGGTGTTTCTAATGCCACTATTGTGTTGCTTGGGAAAGGTTTCTCAAATTTGCAGGACTGAATTTCTGTCCTCAGCCTGAGACGAATAACCACAAGGTCAGTCACTGAGGTGCTCAACTTGGAGGTGATCAGCTTCCAACTTTAATCCCCTTTTCTGCTTCTTTCAGACCAAAAATGTGAACTTGAATTTTCAGTAATTGTTCTTTGTTTTGTTTCTTTGAAAAACTTCGGAGGCTTGGGCTTGGCCCAGTAGGACTCTGAAAGATTTTCACAGGAAGAAAAAACAGCATTAACTGCCATGTTAGTTACAGGAGTGTCACTAAACACTACACAAGATTATGGATTCTGTGCCAAAATGAGGTAATTCTTGCTCAGTGCTTTGCCCCAGCTTATGCTGTTGGAAATTCAGCTCCTCCATGGAGATGGTTTTTTAGATTTCAGTGCAATGCAAGGAGTATTCAGTGTCTCTCTTAGCTTTGCATGTAGCTGTTGTGTCATTGTCTGTGACTCTACTGGTAACATCTACAAACTACTATCCTGCTATCGTACCAATTTGTTTAAATCTGTGCATACATCATTCCTGAGGGCTTGTAGTTTTTCATTCTCCCTGAACTTGAGTGAATTTTTCAAAACAGCTCTCAGAGGCAGTTTTTGTCCTTGCATTGCTGCTGTTCTCTCTCTGCAGATCCAGCTCTGGCCTCAACCTCCCCTGGGTTTTCCTTTGCCTCCAAATACATTGGCTGGTGAAATAACTGCCCCCCTTCTCTCGCAGTATCTGTAGCTTTCATCAAAGGCCACCTGTATGGTTGTTGGTCTCTGACGTGGTTCAGTGTCTCCATCCCATTTGATGACTTGGAAAATTACAGATTAGATGGTTACCTTCTAACTTCCCATGTCCCCATCAGTTCCGCTAGCTGCCTGAGTAGATCTTCAGTTTACACTACAACTAAAAGTTTGTAAGTATTTTCCACAGTCAGCCTCCTTGATGCATTTTGACACCCATCTGCCCCAAAACAAAAAAAACAACCAGTGGGGCTAGGTGCTGTGCAAATCTGAGGACGTGTCTATCTCCTTTTTCAGAAAACTGGTCCAGTGACTGGAGTTCAGAATTTCCTGAGCTGAGACGATTTTGTAGGTGGGAAATGTAAACCTTTAATGGTGTTTGGACCTGTGGATTCCACTGGGATTTGCTGTTGTTATAACCAAACTTGAACAGTCAGGAAGGTAAAGAAAAGTTGATCCCACCTGGGCCTGCCTGTTTATGTGGCAGGCAGTACAGCCCCAGGACCTCTTCCAAAAACATTGGGGAACAACAAACACGTTTCCAAACTTTTGCGTCTTTAATCAATCCAAACTGGGAAATTAGTTTTAGTAAACATTTTTATAATAGAACAAAGCAAAAATGCCTTGTGGCATTGATTGGAAATGCTAGCACCATTGACCCATGTGTGCATTCAGAGCCAAAACTCTCAAGTATGCTACCATATGTTGTATAAACTGGGAGTGTAGTTAGACTCAGCCAACAGCTGCTGTTAGATTGGAAAAGACAGGCACTCTAAGAAGATGTAAACTAGCCAACAGCTTCATTTCTCGGTGGCCAATGCATCTGCTTAATCCAAATGTTCAGAGAACTGGCCTGCCCCCGCCTTTCTTTTTGTGGGACCAGGGAACTAGCTTGTTTATAATAGCTTGCTAACTCTGAAGTGAAGTTAAATCCTTAGTATGTTTCCCTCTACTCAGGGATGAGCAATACCTGCAGATGTAGAAAGCCACTACATGGTAGTGGCTCTTACATGGTGGTGGGGCTGCCTAGTCTATAACTGTCTTGAAGATTGCATTTCTTTTTATGTTTGCACAGTCTTTCTCTCCCTCCTTTCCTCTCCATTTCTGGCTTGTGCCAATTTGCCAGGGTTTGTGGCAGGGAGGAGAGGGGAGATGATACTCTTTGTTGCTTGCCAGATGAAAAGAGCGTTTCTGGTGGATGATAGTGAATGTATATTTAACAGGTTAATGAAATTGTGTGGAGAGGAGTAAGGATGGTGTCAGGCTGCTGCTGGTTAAAAAGTAGACGTGATGTTATGTTGTGATGGTTGTCACTGATTGTCTTTGTACTACCACATTCTTGTCTGAAAGACTGCTAATCTAAATTCCTAATCACGGAAGTGGTTTTGTATTATCAACTCCAATGCAGTGCAGTGCCCTTTGTCGTATTCAGTTGGACAGCAATGGTCTGCTCTAGATGTTTCTCTCTAGCTTTCCTTGCTTAAAAGCTGTTGTACCAGTAGAGTAAAGCAACTAACATGAATACTGCTACACAGCACGTGTGAGGGTATAAGGTGAAATTCTGTGAAAATCAATCTCCAGATTCATCTTTAAGTTAATGTAATGCTTTCCCTTTCAAGCATATGTGGAACTTTAACTATTATAAAAGTAAATATTCTTTTTTTGCACTCCATTAATTTGGACAGCAGAAGCTATGTGATAAATTTGTCTTGTGCAAGGGCAAACACTTGAGATAATGAATAGATACGGGATGTTGTGTTTTGGAGCCTGACTGGTCAAATTCAGTGACATTTGATCAACTCATAACCTGGAGCTGCTCCAGGCAGCTTCTAGCTTAGCATATGCTATTAAGAA
Organism: Alca torda; assembly: GCA_008658365.1. Taxonomy (NCBI): domain Eukaryota; kingdom Metazoa; phylum Chordata; class Aves; order Charadriiformes; family Alcidae; genus Alca; species Alca torda. The sequence goes on along the minus strand of CM018079.1, from coordinate 19,344,308 downwards.
AAGTTCAGTTGGTGCTGCATTATCTTGTGTAGGCCATAGTTAACGTCCCTAGTTAAAGAAATCCTAGGTGTGCTTGCTTATTTCCTTGCATATTACTAAGGAACTTATTTGATGTTGTTGCTGTAGTAGCTGAGGAACGAGTCTAGCAATATTTTTAGCAGCATTTGTACAAGTCCACTGATTTCATCTTTGTTCAGCTAGACTGCATAAATGCACTTCTGTATGACCTCATCACGTGAAAAATGGTCTGAATCCTATGCAAGTTCAAATGCGGCAAAATGGTGAAGACATGCTATGTAACATAGACACTGGACAAAAAAACCCTTCCTCAGTGTCTTGGTTATTAGAGACTTTGGGTTGCCACGTGTTCCCTGACAAGCTGAGCCAGACATTTCAAATCCCTTCTTACAGAACAACTTTATGAGAATGGCCATCACAGGCGGTATTTGTGTTGGCAGCCTCAGAACAGAGGCCAAGGGTTGAACGGTAACAGAAGCAGCTAAATTAACTGCTAATGCTGGAGGGAGATCCTTTTCAGCAGACTTGCAGCACAGAAGTTGGGCTAACAAAAGCTTTCTCTGTAAGTGGCTGGGCTGCAGAATAAAACCCATTAAAAGCCTATGCAGCTCCCCACAAAGAGTTCCTGCTCTGAGTGAGTAATTGCAGCATCTCCAAGACAAAGCAAATGCTTTTAACTCTTGAATAATGACCACAAGCAATTGAAGAGTACTAAGGACCCTCAAAGACACAGGCATGTGTTTTGGAACCCTGTTGACACGAAGGGAGCATTAGTGTAATGATCTGGTGATGCAGGTGATAGAAAACAGACACGAGTCTGTGATTTAAGTAATGAGCTGACGCTTTAGTAAGCCACTATATGTGCATTTGCCAGAATACAGTGGGGATCTCACAAGAATCTTCTTGTATGATGGCTCAGCAGTGTAGACTTTCCTCACCTAATCCATAGGTTTCAGCTCTGTTTTAGGACTAGTCACCTGCCCATTTTCCCTCTGTTTCCATAATGTGTGTAGCTTCAAACTTAAGTTTTCCTTTCTTCCCATAAGCGAAGGCAAAATGGTAGGTCTTCTTTAGTTTGAAGGCATGACTGTTTCAGCCTTGAAATAGTGTGAGACATGTGAAGGATGGGGAGCAATAAAAAGCCTGCATGCCATGATCCTATATTTATTAAAATAACTAGTGTGTTTCTGTCCTTACGCTGTGAGGAGCACAGAGGCCAAGTCTCAGGCTGCCCACTTGGTCTCTGGTGGAGGACCAACTCCTTTTTTTGCCTGTTTAATCAGAGATATAGCATCCTAAAAATGCATTTTTAAAAAGCACAAACACTCTAGCAGGATGCAAAAATAATAAAAAAAAGTGAACAGCTTGAAAAAAACATGGAAGCATTTAGATGTTTTGGAGCCCACTAAGAATGAGACACACTTGCGATTTTTTTCCTCTTCCTTCTTTGCCTTTTTCTCACTTGAAGAGCAATAAATAATGCTTCACATCTGAAGAAGATGTTTGCTGTTTGTGGAGAGAAGGGATATTGTTGAAAACTTCAGTCTGTCATTCTTATTAAAGTTACTATTTGCCACATACTGCCTAGTCTTAAGGTGCCAGATTTCCTCCCTGGGCTTAAAAGAGATACCGACCCCATTGTGTACCAGCAGTTACTGAAACTCTGTTTAGCTTTTGCAAGCTGACAGTGTATTTAGCCAATTATTTATGGGTTGTGTTTCTCCTGATATTTTTTTCTGCCAATGAAGTTGTTGCACAGTACACTTTATAATAAAACTTTTCATTTGTAATACAGAATCCCTAGTCATGGAGTACCTGGGAGCAAGCTTCACAGCTTTTCTTGATATCTTTTGTTGAATGCAGTATTACCTCTTCATTTTGCGTACTCTTAAATCCGACATAATGATCTAGTTTCCTGTAAGTGAGACAGATGATGTGCTACATAAACCAACTTTTACACGTTACAAAAATAATCCCTTTCAACAGGGGAAAGATTGCCTAGAGGAACTTTTTGAGAAAAAACCTCATGAGAAATGCTAGCATGATTGGTATTAGTTACAACTCCTGTTAGAACTGCTCTAAAAAGGATAAAGAAGACAGCAGGCTAAGATCAATCTGTTTTCACAATTCCTTACATAAATGTTTAAGAGCAGAGAGACTGGCCACGGGTAGATCTTGGATGAGATGTATAATGGTGGTGGGAAAGAAAAGGAGATGTAGCAATGTGAAGTTTACTGTGCTGTCACCTTCTTTGTGCCTCTCAATATGGCCAGATCAGCCTCATGAGCATCAAACCCACTTCATTGCCTTGAAATGAAGGTGTGTTAAATTCCATAAAGTATCAAAACTCTTCTGTCCGCAAGTATCTTGCCAGGAGCGACAAGCTACATGGGGGTGAGGCTTAGCAAGATATGGGTAATAGTGGGCTCCTGAAGGTATGTTGTTTGGTGTGAGAATTCACAGATCAATCTGGAAGAAGTCCAGTGTTAGATTTCATCCATGGTCTAGACTGTAAAACATATATGTTGCATTTAACTAACTTCAGATAAACAGAAGATCTTTTTCCTTTTTCTTCCTGGGTTTGATTGTTATTCCAGGTGTGTTTCTTCATTTTCTTTCTGTATTTATATAATGTCATTTATATAACCAACACTATTTGGGAAAAAGAAGTACAAGTCACAGCTGACAAATAAAACACACAAAGCCTCTGTGTCAGCGTTTCTGATGTACTGAAGTTTTTGGCTTTCAATTTTCTGACCCAGTTGCCTCATTTTTGAATAGGTTAACCTGAGCTGAGGTGGAGGGTACAGAGAAAAATAAATCTTCAGTATTTTATAATGTGATGGTAAGAAGAAATATGTAAAATAAGTTTCTCCCCTCTGACTCATACCAAGGTGAAGGTAAAATCTAGCGTTTTATGAGTAATCAAACTGTGCTCATCCAGTTGCAGACAAAGATTTACATATCTTACATCAAGGAGGTGCTAGAGAGGAAATGGTGAGCTTTTTTCCTTAAAATAGTCTCCAGGTTCTAATAAAGCACTTTTTCCAATAAAAAGACTATGCAAAAATCAGTGCTATCGCTGGCTGTTATCGGCTGTGGAGCAGTCTTCACTGGAAAGACAACACCCCGCCTTCTCCTTGCTCCTCTGCAAGCAGGAGCTTTATATTTTTCAAGGCACATGTGACTTTGGAGTGTGAAAGCCCAGCCTTTACTCAAGTGTGAAATCAGGGGTTTAGGACCAATGCCTTATGACCCTTGGTTTTAGGTGATGTTTCTCATATGGCCTATGGATGTGTTTGTGACTGCAAGAAACAGATTATATCCAATTTTAAAAACAAACAAGTATGCATGATGGCATTTGTTTTAACCTCTTTAGTGTAATAGCTAGTCTAGTAAACACAGTGATTATTTGGGTGTCCCTTTGCTACACTGGAAAGAAGTATCCAATTAACTGAGTGAAGAAAACACTCTGAATCCACAAAAGGCTGATTTAATGTCTGAATCTGAGAGTATTTAACATTATGAGTAAAGCTAATTAAGCTATTAAGATGACATGAGGAGAACACTAAGTAAAACCAAGATACCCATTCTTGGCTTGCATTCACAACACAGCTGTATTGCACTTTTTTGATATGATGATTCATACATAAGAACAGTAGTATTTCTAATGAAATGTTAAATTAAACAGAAGGAAGGTCTGCTACATTAAATTGTAGAGGCTTTTCTTCGTACCCCAGAAGATGACAGCATTGGGAATTCTCACAGTTATTTGTGACCCACTGAAAATACTAATGTAATGTTCAGAATGGATGTATATATGAGCTGTTCTTTGAATCCTTGGAGCAATTTTGTCATAACTAAAGCAGTGTTGTTTATGGAGTCTGTACTACAGATGTGTTTTCCATTGCTGGGGGTCCTGCTCAATTTGCTGCCTCTGAACGTTTCTGGGTAACATGAGGTCTGTGTTACAGAATCAGCAGGACCAGTACTGCTGTTTTGGAAGTTAAAAGGGTTTCAGTAGTTGAATTACGCATATTCACTGTATTTGCAAAAAAATAATAAAAAAAAAATATTTCCCCCAAACAGTCTAATATTTCTCAAATACGTTCCTTCCTGAATATGTCTAAGTATCAGACTTCAGTACAGCTCTCAAAAGCAGTGCATGGTAATTCAGTTGTGTGATGTTCTCTGTAATGGCAGCCATATGACTTGCATCCAGTGCAGTGATCAACAGCTGTACACCTCCAATATGCTACAGGACCCTAGAAATGCAGGATGCTTTCCAGACCCTCTTCTTCCAGATGTCAAGGGCAACAAGAAAGCCTTCTAGAGGTAAGTCAGTGACAAAAGGAAGACTAGGGAAACTGTGGGCCCACTCAGGAAGCAAACAGGAGACCTGGTATCACCCGGGACATGGACAAGGCTGAGGTACTCAATGACCTTTTTGCCTCAGTTTTCACCAGTAAGGGCTCTAGCCACGCTGCCCAAGTCACAGAAGGCAAAGGCAGGGACTGGGAGAAAGAGGAACCGCCCACTGTAGGAGGAGACCAGGTTCAAGAGCAGCTGAGGAACCTGAAGGTGCACAAGTCCGTGGGACCTGATGAGATTCATCCGCAGGTCCCGAGGGAACTGGCGGATGAAGTTGCTAAGCCACTATCCATCATATTTGAGAAGTCGTGGCAGTCCCGTGAAGTTCCCACTGACTGGAAAAGGGGAAACATAGTCCCCATTTTCAAAAAGGGAAAAAAGGAAGATCCGGGCAACTAACGCCCAGTCAGTCTCACCTCTGTGCCCAGAAAGACCATGGAGCAGATCCTCCTGGAACCTATGCCAAGGCACATGGAAAAATAAGGAGGTGATTGGTGACAGACAACAGGACTTCACTAAATTGTGCCTGACAAATTTGGTGGTCTTCTATGATGGCGTTACAGCGTTGGTGGATAAGGGAAGAGCAACTGACATCATCTACCTTGACTTGTGCAAAGTATTTGACACTGTCCCGTGCAACATCCTTGTCTCTAAACTGGAGAGACATGGATTTGATGGATGGACCACTCAATGGATAAGGAACTGGCTGGAGTGGCGGTCAATGGCTCGATGTCCAAGTAGAAATTGGTGGCGAGCGGTATTCCTCAGGGGGTGGTACTGGGACCGGTACTATTTAACATCTTTGTTGGCGACACGGACAGCGAGATTGAGTGCACCCTCAGCAAGTTTGCTGACGACACCAAGCTGTGTGGTGTGGTCGACACGCTGGAGGGGAGGGATGCCATCCAGAGGGACCTGGAGAGGCTTGAGAGGTGGCCCGTGCCAACCTCATGAAGTGCAAGGTCCTGCACCTGGGTCAGAGCAATCCCAAGCACAAATACAGGCCGGGCGGAGAATGGATTGAGAGCAGCCCTGAGGAGAAGGACTTGGGGGTGCTGGTGGATGAGAAGCTCAACGTGAGCCGGCAAGGTGCGCTCGCAGCCCAGAAAGCCAACCGCATCCTGGGCTGCATCAGAAGAAGCGTGGCCAGCAGGTCGAGGGAGGTGATTCTGCCCCTCTGCTCTGTTCTGGTGAGACCCCACCCTGAGTACTGCGTCCGGCTCTGGGCCCCCCAACATAAGAAGGGCAGGGACCTGACGGAGCGAGTCCAGAGGAGGGCCACAAACATGATCAGAGGGCTGGAGCACCTATGCTACGAAGACAGGCTGAGAGAGCTGGGGTTGTTCAGCCTGGAGACGAGAAGGCTCTGGGGAGACCTTACAGCAGCTTTCCAGTATCTGAAGGGGGCCTACAAGAAAGCTGGCAAGGGACTTTTTACAGGGCATGTAGTGATAGGATGAGGGGTAACATTTTTAAACTGGAAGAGGGTAGATTTAGATTAGATACCAGGAAGAAGCTCTGAGGGTGGTGAGACAGTGGAAGACGTTGCCCAGGGAAGTTGTGGAAGTGTCCACGACCAGGCTGGATGGGGCTTTGAGCAACCTGGTCTAGTGGGAGGTGTCCGTGCCCATGGCAAGGGGGTTGGAACTAGATGATCATTAAGGTCCCTTCCAACCTAAACCATTCTATGATTCTATGATTCTCTTACTTTGAAAGGCTTGCGTTCACCTGTGTACCTGAGCAGGTATTCCTTCATAAGCTTTCAGGTTATCCTATTATTCAGAAGAAAGTATTACCATTGAAGAGAAGAGCAAGCTTGTGTACTTGACGGGGATGGAATCTGCCAGAAAGTGTCCATTCTTTTGTTTGGTTTTAATTTATATTTTTTTCTCCACTGTAAATGTCCACAGTGTGCTTCTGCTCCTCTCCCTCCCTGTCCGATTGCACTGTGCTTTGGGAGGACAGCAGAGCTGGGGAAGTAGGAGGAGACAGGCAAGGGTGAAAAGCCTTTAAGTACTGTTCACACTTGGCTTCCTCTGGCAGCATTCCCGAATCAGGACTGAGGCCATCTGCAGGGCATGGATGATGGATTTCCATCACCCCTGTCCAGCCATCTCTTTGCTGCTGGAATGGGAGTACGAGTGGTAGTAGTACAAAAGGAGGTGGATGCTGCTCAGTACTGGGATCCCAGTGAGAAAGTGCTTTGTGGAGCTGGTAGCTAAAACGTGAACTAGTCCGGCTGACATTTGTAATTCGAGCTGGCAGTGCCGAGATGGTGCAAGCAGGGGGAATTTTGGAGGCAGGTTAAATATATTCACACAGTGGTGTGCAGTCTTTTCAGATGAGGGGCTTAAACGTGGGGCTGTGTGAGTTTCGACGCAAATGTAACCATTTGACCTTGGAGGGAGGGTGAAGTCGTCAGAGGGGCCTATGTGAGAAAATTTAGCTGTGTTGTGTAGGCTCAAAGAGTGTAACCTAAGATCGAGGGAAGAGCATGTTAAATGAGTGGCTGGAGAACAGGACCAGGGTTTCACAGCAGGTGTGGGGAGGAAGAGCTGGACTAAAGAGCTAGTAAGACTTTCATTAGTCTGTTAACCACCATTCTTCACATTCTCTCAGTTTTCTTCAGAGGATAATTACTTGCTTGCATTATTCTGCTTGGCTCAGCTTGTGAGACACAGTGTGTATCTGCAAATGGCATTAGCTTCAGTATTTGGCGTGTAGCGCTTTCTCATAAAAGACTTGAGCCACTATTGTTTTTAAAACCTTAGGCAGCTCACAGCAGAGCTCATAAAGGTATGCTCTGTGGATGATACAGGGACAAAACGGCTTTTTTATAGAATGCTCTCTAAGTCTCAGTATGTAGACACTTTTAATTTGTTTGACAATAGAACAATAATGTTAAACAAACCAGACAGTAAAATGCCAAGGCATTTCTAAGATGTTAGAACAATACATATGCTTCTCTCAAATCGGTGCAAATGGCTGCTGAAGAATGAAACCAGCTAAAGGCAATTACCGGCCCCTTCATCCTGTGAACTGTGTCCAGCAGGTCCCCAGTGTGTTGCAAACATTCAGGAAGAGCATAAAGGCTTTTTATGTAGGGTGTCTGTGATACTATCCAGAAAATAATCGCTGCATATTGTGGAGTTCATTAATGTGTGTGTAGTCAGTGAGAAGGCTGAATAACAGATTTCTCTATTAACTGCTTACACAGACAGCCAACAATTCGGCCACTGTGTGCCCAGCAGGAGTGAGGTGGTAGAGTCCCTCCAGAGAGGAAGACTGTGATCATCCGCTTTGAGAGATGCAATGGTCAAGGTTGGGAGGGGAGAGAAAGAGATGTCTGCAAGAAAGTACTGGGAGAAGGCCTTCTCACTTGACCCAAAGGTGGTCTTGCAGTAAGTATGTTTGTGCTACCTAAATAATTTCAGGAACAGATTTACTAAGGGATGCGATTATATCTCTGAAATTTTGGAAAGCCCACATAAACTTTTCTTATAGGCACCTGTTGCGTGGAAAGAGGCAAAGCGGTTTTGGCAGAAGATAAACCCCCTTGCGTTCTAACACTCCTCACCGAGGTGGGAGGCTAGGTGCGGCTGGGTTTAAATTCTGAGTGATGCCCAATTCAGCACTATCAGTCCAATCACGTTTAATATGTATTAAACTATTACGATTTGGATACACTAATAGTGGACTGCACCTTCAGTCTAGTCGTGCTCATGAACTAGCATGGCTACTCTCGAATCTTTGGTCACGTTCACTGAGGAACCGAAACGACTAGCTACTTAAACAGTGCAGTTTATTTAAACAACAGATATATAGGTTCTTAGGATTGCTGGTGATAAATACACTGTCTGCAAAGCACGTGCAAATGAAAGTATTATTCCATATATCAAACGCGTGACAAAGTTATAAACGATACAGCCTGGCTATAAATGTAGAAAAGAGATTCTCTAAGAGAAATTTCTAAGTTTCCCAAGAAAGCACTCAGTATAATCTAAGTCTTACCCAAAGGCGTCCCTATGCAGGGGAAGAAAGGCTCAGCCGGTCGACTGATCCTGGAAGTCAGTGACGGAGTTCTTCGCGATGGTGTCTTCCCTGGGTATCCCCCCTCTCTCGGGCTATTTTTATACTATTTGTTATCTTCAAGGTGGAGTTTGAGTGACTTCAGTCATAAATACTTTAATTATGATTGGTGTAAAATTCTCTCGCTTCACATTTAAAGGTATAGTTTATGAAAATTTCAGGGCGCAGACTCAAGGAGGAGTGGTCGCACCTTGAAGGCAGGTAGCCTTTGGGATGGTGTGTTTTGGTATTATAATGACATTATAATGAGCAAAGTTCGCACAAAGGACAGCATTTCATCAAAATTTGACAAAATGTTGGCTCCGAGTATCGAGCAGGCAGCTAATTGGCAGCTTATCTGTTTCATGGTATCGTCCCATTCCCGTATCTGCTATACATCATAAGGTAAAGCCGTGGAATAATTGCATCCCGCCCCGTACCTCATGTAGCTTCACAAGCATCCTTATCAGGGAACCGCGGCTGTTGCATTCTTCATGCCAGCTGCAGCTGTTTTCTACCTCAGAAGCCTCTTGATTTTATACTTTTCCTTAATGTGTGAACAATGCTGTACTTTTACATTTTTAGCCAATTTAGATGTCTTTCAAAAAGTAGCAGTGTCACCAGGAGCAGGGAATGCCATTATCGACTACCCTCTTCAGGGTGACACACAGAGGAGAGTGTGGGAGGGAGGGTTTCAGGAAGGGTTGCTGAGCTCAAACTGGCTGTGTGTCTGGCTGGATTTTGGGCAGTGGTGGAGTTGAGCTGGGGAGGAGGCAAGAAGCTGTGCCTTCTCTGAGAGAAGAGCTAACATGTTAAAGACTGTCTGAATGGAAAATGCTGAAGATGATAGTATTTTAATGGAAGAGTGCTGGAGATGAGTCTTTTGACTTTGAAGTATAAGTGATCCTGCATGATGCTCACATTACTTTCCAAATGAATCCATTGTTTTTCTGTGAACTCTTTCTAAGAAAACCAAAATTTCTGGGACAAGTCATTTTATGTGTAGAGCCTGGTAAAAAGATTAGAAATAATTTTAGAACAGAGGCTCTGGGAACCAGGCAGATAAGAGGGAAGCTTTGGGGTTTGGCCTTTTTTGCAGACCTCATTTGGTAGGTGCTTGTAGCATATTGAAAAAGAATCACATTGAATTGATGATTATGAATTTAGTTTCATCTGTGGATTAAGTCCACAATATGGGCACTCAGTGCACATTTTTGTGCATTGAGTGTGACACAGATTTTTGTCTAAGACAAAGCCACGGACTCTGTCAGGGACCTGAAGTGGCACGATAGGACTATCTTAATCAAGGTAGATGAGAGAAAGGCTTGGTGGATGAGGGAAAGGCTGTGGATGTTGTTTACTTGGATTTCAGTAAGACGTTTGATACAGTTTCCCACAGCATCCTCCTGGAGAAACTGGCTACCCATGGCTTGGACGGGAGTACTCTTCACTGGGTTAAAAACTGGCTGGAGGGCCGGGCCCAGGGAGTGGTGGTGAACGGAGTTAAATCCAGTTGGCGTCTGGTCACGAGTGGTGTTCCCCAGGGCTCAGTACTGGGACCAGTTCTGTTTAATAACTTTATCAATGATCTGGATGAGGGGATTGAGTGCACCCTCAGTAAGTTTGCAGATGACACCAAGTTGGGTGGGAGGGTCAGCTTTGCAGAGGGATCTGGACAGGCTGGATCGATGGGCCAAAGCCAATAGTGTGAGGTTCAACAAGGCCAAGTGCTGGGTCCTGCACTTGGGACACAACAACCCCATGCAGCGCTACAGGCTTGGGGAAGAGTGGCTGGAGAGCTGCCTGGCAGAAAAGGACCTGGGAGTGTTGGTTGACTGCCGGCTGAATATGGGACAGAAGTGTGCCCAGGTGGCTAAGAAGGAACAGGAACAGTGTGGTGAGTGGGACTAGGGAAGTGATTGTCCCCCTGTACTCAGCACTGGTGAGGTGGCACCTCAAGTACTGTGTCCAGTTTTGGGCCCCTCACCATAAAAAGTACTGTGTCCAGAGAAGGGCAACGAAGCTGGTGAGGGGTCTGGAGAACAAGTCTTGTGAGGAGCGGCCGAGGGAGCTGGGGTTGTTTAGCCTGGAGAAAAGGAGGATGAGGGGAGACCTTATCACAGTCTACAACTACCTGAAAGGAGGTTGTAGAGAGGTGGGAGTGGGTCTCTTCTCCCAAGTAACAGGCGATAGGACAAGAGGAAATGGCCTCAAACTGCACCAGGGGAAGTTTAGACTGGATATTAGGAAGAACTTTTACACTGAAAGGGTTATTAAGCATTGGAACAGGCTGCCCAGGGAAGTGGTTGAGGCACCATCCCTGGAGGTGTTTAAAAGACGGGTAGACATAGTGCTTAGAGATGTGGTTTAGTGATGGTTTTTGTCAGAGTTAGGTTGATGGTTGGACTAGATGATCTGAAAGGTCCCTTCCAACCTCGGCAATTCTATGATTCTAAGGTAAGACCTTTTCAAAGATATGATGTCAGCTGCATATACAGAAAAAAAATCAGGTAAATTAAGTCACCAGTGTTAAAATAGTTGAGACACTGATTTTTAACCTAGGTTGAGATTGTCATTGGAGGAGCAATTGCAAATGCTAGGCTCATTCATCAGCAAGATGGACAAATAACTACCTACCCCACCCCACCCCCGCCCCCAGCATTTTATAGTGAGTTCCAGGAATGACATTTTTGTTGTTTGCCCAAGGCCTTCAGAAGAAGGAGTGAAAAGTTTCATGCATTCAGCACTTGCACGCACAAGCAACTCAGCCAATCCTATGAAAATGAGCAGAGGAATGAGATTTTCTGTTCACCTGAAAGAACTTGGTGAAACTATAAAGTTAGGTCCTACAAGAAACATGTTCCTTTAAACCCATAGAGTATATTTTACAAGGAACAAAGAGGGCTGAGCTCCCAGTGGCTGCAGAGAATGGGGGCAGTGTGTCATATAAAGATTCCATGAAAACAGCAACTATTCATTGCAGCCTGACTCGTGTTATCCAGGATCACAATGGTGGAAATGGCCTTTTTAAACTTGCTTAAGAACACAGAGATCTGAATGTGTTTAGGGTTTGGATGTGCTTGGTTAAATTGCATAGATGTCTTGATGTTGCCTTCATTGTGTTCATAACTGGTTGGTGAAAGCGTGCCAGAGCTAAGGAACACAAGTAGGGGGTGAGCTGTTGCTTTGGGATAACACCCTCTTCCACACACAGCATGGCATCTGAAGGCTGTGGTATGGCTGCTGGTGGTGACAGTTCTGTGCCAGTCACCTATGAGAAGAGTTGTAATCATTTTAAGGACGAGTAAAATGGCTTTTGTATTATCTTTAAATTAACAGTGAATTGAATATAAGTGCAGCTGGCACAAATCTGCAAATCTGCATTTGAAATTTTGTAGCTCTTCACTAGAAGATTTTTCTGTATGATGATTGTTTCTGTGGTCTGCATTGCTTATTTCACTTACCTGCAGGAGGGAACCATAAGTTTTGTGAGGGGTAAACTGAAAGGAAAACTTACTGTAATCTTGTCATTTCTAATTTCTTACAAGAGTGAGTAACTGCCCTGTCTTGAAAACATGAGTAAGGGCACTGTATCTTCAGTTGTGAAGTGAAAAAGGAAGGACTTCTTAGAACGTCCTATGAGACTGGAAGTGCATTATTACTACAGAGTGTAATGGTAAAATATATTGGACCTTGCACACTGTCCATGACTTTTATGAAGCTGGTGACACAGTGAAATAGTATGTGCATCAAGTGTTTGCATATGGGCAATTACGTTAAGTGTTTTCCTAAGAGATGACATCTGTAGGAATTGCATAATAATACTGGGATTAATGCAGTCCCTTAGTGTGAGGCAAGGCCCAGGCAGCTCCTCTCCATCTGCTCTGGCTTTGCCTGCTAAATTTATTGGTGGTGAGTGACTGACTCTTCCAGTATCACATAAGCTGAATGGGCAGGGAAAATTGCATGTATGTGATGGAATAGTGCCAAATCCCTTTCTTTGCCAAGTGTATCCAATCATCTCTGGAAATATGCAGTCTTCTAGTCCTTGCTTAGGCCATAGATGAAAATGGGCCTCTTCTCATGTGCATACTTTTATAGATATTAGCACTGTGATATTAGAGGCTGGTGGGTGTTTAGTTCCTGTAGATATCCCCAGCTAGGCAAGTACAGAGAATAATTAGCATTGTGCAAGAATGTCTTTCATGTGGTCCTAAAGTAAAAAGGACATGGCTTTGGGATGTTAAGATGTTTGTTGCAGGAACCCACCCACTTCTTGTTTTCTTGTGTCTTGTATTGAAATATAAATCTGGTAAAGATAATTCGTATCTTAACCATGTCATTTTGCTGCTTGCTGTATAACTACTTTCCGATGATGAGTTTTATTGCTTGTTAATTATTTAATGTAAACACCAGATGTAAAGAAGGACCACCATGCTTTCTTGCTCTGATACCATTGTAAAGTAGACCACAGGGACATGTTTGTTTATACGCTCTAGTAGGATACTAATGTCTAGCTCTTTTTCAAGAACCAATTTTACAGTCAGACACTCTTATGAAGTTAATGTATTGGGGTTTTTTCTCACGACTTGATTTTTTATAGGATTTTAAGAAAACTATGAGGGATTTTTAAACAATACTGTGTTGCATTTAGCACTTTTCGTTACAGGATTGTTCACTCTTTTGTGTAGGCAAATACTGCTACTGCACTATTTTATCAGATGATTGTGAAACTGAGGGCTGGTTTCTGCTTTGAGAGAGGAACAAATGAGATTAACATTCAAATTTATTAACTGTTTATTCCAACCTTAAACTTCTTCAGAAGCTTTATGGAAGTGTTGTGTATCACTTGTGTATCATTTCTGTAAGGAATATATCATCCCCTATTGAATTCTACAAAATCATTTCATCAAACCATAAACCACAGTTTTTTTACTAACTCCTGTGTGAGTTTTCCAGAAGCATCTCCCTTGTCCCATATCATTAAAACAAAGAAGGTGAGTGAGCCGGGGAGACAGCTCCCAACAGTTTTGGATCAAGAGAATAACAGTTCCAGTAAATTAGAGACAACTGTCACCATTCATCGTCTGCAGTATAAAATAGAGCTTGCTGGAGTAGAAGGGATGTCCTTGATTGTGGTGATGAGGCTCATGGCAGGATGCCTAAGATAACATAGCAGTGATGGGAAGAAGATCTTAAAAGTGAGGGAGCACTATTCTGTGTGACCGGCCACCCTGTGTGAAGGCAGCACGGGCAGTTGTCCAGGAGGTTGGATAACTTTTGGTGAGGTAGCCTTAGATAAGACTAGTTTTCAGCCATTACTCATAGTCTGCAGACTGAGAGGTGACCGCTGGTGTTGCCAGATAAATTGCAGCAGGTAACTGCTGTGTTTTATAAGGCAATTTTGATTTTTGCTTCCATTTCTACTGCATACCAGAAGCTGATGTTTTCTCACCTGCTGTTACTCATTTCTTACGTTTACATTGACTTGTGAAAGACTTTGACTCAGTAGCCTGTGCACTTAGATTGGGAGTCAGATTGTCTTTTGCTTACTTAAAATTACTTACCTGAGTGTGCAAATAAAACTTGAGATAAACTTGTGGAGGCATGATTGATGAGTTTTCAGTGCTCAGTTGGATACACTGACTATATGAAAAATGAGGCTCCTTTTGCAGACAAGTTGAATGCCTAAAAAAACCTACAGCTTGTTGCTTTATCATCTCAGCCCTGACACTGCAGTAGATAATTAAAATACATCAATAAGGCATTAATGATGAAAAAAAAAATTCTTAATTTGAAGAAAGCACATGACCATAGGGAAATTATTCTGTATTTTAGCAAGGTTCTGTGAAACTGAACTAGAAAATATTTAGTGTCTGCTGAGCTGCCTGCCATGTTGGCTAGCAGACAGAAAAACTTAAGTTTCAGTGATGGCTTGCATTTGGAGGAGAGTCTTTCAGACACTTGAATTTGCTTTTTACTTTTTTCTTAATAAAATGCACATTTCTGAAAATGGTGAAACTGTAGTAATAACTTTAGAGCTTGAGGCCTAAGGACAGGCAGTGAATAGAACTTGGTCTCCTTTTTTATTCCTCAGCTTCACTATGGATAACGAGCTTGGCCTCGTGCAACATTTCTTAGGGAATTCGCTTGTCTTTGCTTCTGGATATCAGCTCCTTCATCTGGTCATTAATCTCCAGGAAATGTTATGGACCTAGAGCCTTATTACTTAAACAGAGTTCATCTTGCGGTTAGCTTTTCGTGCTTAAGATGCTGTGTTTCTTAGTAAAGTGTCTTTGCGGGTGGTTATTGTGAGTAACATGCTGCTCATAAGGAGTTCACATCTTCTGTTGGATACATAGCTAAAGCACTGTAATAGTGTCTTTTACTCTGAATACATGTTGCTGTACACATATACGACACCTGTTTCATGAGTTGTGGATATCTAGTGAGAAGCTTGATTATGGGTATGTCTGTCAAATTAGAAGGAATGAGACAAAGCCTGTCCCATGCCTGATTTTTTTCGTTCATTGGCATGTTGCAGATGTTAAATGGCAAAGAGGGACTGAGCAGAAAATAACAGCCATTTCAAACAAAAATGTTGTGTTTCAGGCAGCACCAGGAAGTGAACTTTGGATGGTCTAGTCTTGGAGAAATAAATCATCTTTTGCAAAATATTTTATTAGAGTTTGTTTTGCTGGAAAATTGATGGGAGTGGCAATGAGATGAAGCAAAAATGGTGGAAAAGGGAACCTGGGAAGCAGCTGAGGTGAGAAGAAATGGTGGTGCATTGCTGCCTCTGGCCATCACCTCTGCTCTCTTCTCTGTGCAGGTGTCCTAACAGACTCCTATCTATTGGTTGTAAACAGACACAGGGAAGAAAAAAAAACAGTGGCTGAAAGATTCCAGGTGTCATGACTGAGCTAGCAGGAGAGTAAATTAGGTATAGATAGCCATTTTGTCATGGTGGCAGAGAAGGAGGGACCTAGAGGCATGCTTTGTGTTGTGTGCTTGGCTAGCACTATATAAGGAACAACCAGACAGGGCTAGAGGGGTGCAAATCAAATAGCAGTGACTTGGGAAATTGAGATTATATTTTGATGACAGTAGCATGAAATGCAGCACTCAATAATGGTGTCTTAATTTTCTCTTTACTTTTTTTCTGTGTTTTTGCATCACACTTACAATAAAGTATTAAGAAACTTTAGCAGCAGCAGAGGCCGTGTCATCACTACCTGACTTAGCCAAGAAGCATTAGATATATTTGTTACATAGAAGGAATACTAATAGAATAGGGAAAGTGCACAGATGTTGACAAAATAATAGGGTTTTCTTCCCCACACAAGATACAGGCTGTCTTCCACCTTGCTCTTCAACACCAGAAAAAACTTTTGTCCTGCAGTGGTTAGCAACCCCCTGATGTGTTTTAAGTTTTTAAAGGTGTCATCAGAGGCTTGTGGCAGTCAGTCTTGGGAGGCCACGGAGGAAGATAAAGTGGGTAGCCTCACAAGGACTCATTCCCCAAAGTGAAGGTGATAAGCTGATAACAGTGGTCCTGTTCCTTGTAATCTCACATAATCTCTTGATTTTGTCAGAAGGGAGCATTTGTGCATTAGACTAATCATGGTATCAGGTCAATATCGAGTGGCCTGAGAAAACCGGCACTCAAGTGTTTTCCATCCCACACTCAGTCTAAATGCTGAAATGTTGCTCTAAATATTCCCAAACGTTTAGGGATGATAAGCAGTTACATGATAATCGGTTTTGTCTACAGCTTGACCCTCGCACGCTGCTCTATGTACTGTGACGGGCTTTTTTGATGATTTTTCTTTTTCCCTGTTTGTAGGGAATTTCATCACTGTAGGAGGTCCGTGGCCCTTGAAAGGGCCCGTCATGACTTTTTTTCTCCCTTCCTTTTATTCACTTGTACAAATGCCGCATGGCTCCTAAAGTAACGAAATGAATAGCTCACAAGAGAGCCTCGTTAGTCTTTAAATGAAAATAATTGAGTTCTTTTAGCCTATTAGTGCTTAAGAATAGCCTTCTCTAAATCCATTACCTCTGGGATAAAAGCCGTATTTGCAGCTGAATAAGCAGCGTGTACAAGTTGGCTTGTTGCTAGGGAAAGAGGCTTTCTTAGTTCTCCACCAAGAGGAGTGGCTTGTGTGGTAGATAAAAACTGAATGACCTCAAACTGCATTCTTGAAATCCTCTTTACTCTTCAGTTGGCAGTCTGAAAGTATTTTCATAAGTGACCCTGGCTTTCTGGAGCTGCTCTCCTTCCCTTTCCAACTCGAAGAGTCAGAGACGTGAGAAAAAACGCCCCTCCTGCTTATCGGGGCCAAATCTAGGATGGCAACACTCACCGCAGGCACTCCTCTCATCCAAGTGGAATGCCCAGACCCCTCAGTCACAAGTGGCTCGATCGAAGCCTGTGAGATGTGGGCAGAATGGTCTATTAAATTGGCAGTCTTTCCTGTTTTCATCACTGCAGCAAAGGGCTGACTTCTTTGCAAGGCAAGAGAGCAATGCAGAATACATCCTGGGAAGGCTGAAGTTTGGTAGCAAAACATGCAATAACTGACTGCAGGGAGTAAAATAATTTAGAGCACCTTCACGAATTTTTTAGTGTAGCCTTATCTCAGACCTCACAATTCCTGAAGTCCTGAGCTACTGATGGAAAGTGTGCCCATGGTCCTGCCCCTGGATTTGGCACCAACACTGTGTAGACTAACCCAGCGGTCTTGATGGTGGTGGGCTTTTCTTGTGTTTAGTGGTTGAACCCTGGTTTTGGTGGACTCATTGATACTAGTCTCCATCAAGAATCATTCCAAGGCTGTTAAAATGGACCAGACAGTTTAAAAGTGTGTTGACAGGAGTCTTTCCAGGGTACCTTTAAACAAGACATTTAATGCTTTATCAGCAATGAGACACATAAAAACACTTTTTGCTCTTTAACACCTGAAGTTTGTAACAACTGCATAGAACAACTGCAGTGGAGAAGAAACTGAGATGGTGCCATACTAATTAGTATAAGAAACTTCAATACAGTAGGTCCATGGCAGTGCCTTTATTCAGCTTGGGTTTATCAGATGGGTCCTTTTCCCTCTGTGGAAATGAGGACAGTTCGGTTTTAGAACTCATCCTTTTCAAATAGCAAGTTCAGGAGTTGATACTGGATAGGTGAAAAAAGGGTAGTTAATAGTTTTTAAAAGTTTAAATGCCAAAAAGGGCTTGGTGGTTATTGCTCTGACATCCGCTGTCTTACTTTCCAATGTCTGTCTGTTGCAAAGACATTGCACAGGACAGCAGGCACCAGGACAGACTGCAACTCTCTTGATACTAGCATGTTATTAATAATAATGAGTGACAGAAGCCCCAAAATCCCTACAGTGTCTATTATGTGAGGGTGTGTCCTACCCACCCTTTGGATAGATGCTGTAGCTGTCTCGGTTTAATAATAGAGACAAGAATCCCACAAGGCTGATGGTGGCTGTTGTTCGTTAGACTGGCAGTCATATTTAAAAGCCCTCTTGGCCAGAGATATCTTAAGTCTTGAATATATGGTACGAAACAGCTGTGTATCCATTAAAACGCTCTGAAACTCAGTGACGACGACTGTGTACCAAATATCAGACAGGAGCGTTTGCAGGCTTTGGTACTTGCATTGGTTTTCCTAGATGATAAAGCCATTTGTGTTTGAAAATAATTTTTTTTATCCTAAATTATTCTCAGCACTTGAAGCTTTTTTAATCTTTGTGTAAATGGAAACACAAGCCTTTATCTTATACTCAGGAGGGAATTCATTAAATTGTAGTACAAATTTGTTTCAAAATGAAAATCTACTGAATCCCTTAGAGTGAAATAATATCTTATCAGTTGATCTTCTCTGCTTTAAAGGGGAAAAAAAGGAAGAAAGGAAGAAAGAAAGGAAGGCAGAAAGGAAGGCAGCAAGGAAGGAAGGAAGGAAGGAAAAGAAAGAAAGAAAAAGAGAGAAAGAGAAAGAGAATGAAAGAAAGAGAGAAGGAAAGAAAGAAAGAAGGAAGGAAAGAAGGAAGGAAAGAAGGCAGGAAAGAAGGAAAGAAAGAAGGAAGGAAAGAAGGAAGGAAGAAAGGAAGAAAGAAAGGAAGGAAGGAAAAAAGGAAGGAAGAAAGAAGGAGAAAGAAAGAAAGAGAAAGAAAGAAAGAGAAAGAAAGAAAGAAAGGAAAGAAAGAAAAGTTTAAAAGTTTCCCTGGGGTGTCACTGATACAAACTCTTCTTATGAGAAAGGAGGTGGTTTAAAGGTGGGGGTTTCTAATTCAAAGTTGTGGAAAATAGCCTTTTGTTCCCTAACACAAACACTGCTAAAAATAGATGGATATTGTTGCTTCAAATGAACTTTTCACTGTTTGTGTTTGAGTGACTATAATGTTCGTCATCTTGCACTTCAAGGAAGCTCTCAGGCTGGAGAGCTTTTTTGTTCTGTTTGTACTAAGTGTATTCCAGGGGGTCCCAGTTCTTGATCGGGGCTGCGACAAGGGATTGTAGCAGTAGAAATGATAACTTGCTTCATTCCACAGAGCTCCAAGCCTCTCCAGATATCTCTGCTGATGCAGGCAGAAAATGAGTTTGAACCAAAGTCTTCTGTCTTTTAGGTTTAGGCTATCACTCAGTGGCTCTCTGGCTTGGACTAGTTTTTCACAGTATGCGTACTTAAATGTTTGTCAGGCTAAATAGCAAGCATTTGTGAAAGGTTCCTAAGCGGGCTGGATGGGATCTGGGATGTGAGGCCCTGGTGTTCTTCCTCTGCAGTGGGCATGGTTAATCCCTTTGTTGTTCCTAGGGGTTATGTGCACCCAGTCTCCCCTGACCTGTCCCACAGGAGGGACGTCTACTTGGACGTTGGAAAGATGGGAATTGTGCCTGGCTTTTGTGCATCCAGGAGCATACACCAAAATTGAGTTTCTGAGTAAAAACGGGAAATCATAGCAGCATAATCCCTTTTCCGTTAGACAGATGTTTCCCAGGACAGCTGTTCAGTGAAAAGCCTTGGAGTGGCTGAAATCTTACTTTTCCATAAAAGCAGCATTTCATATCAAACCCCTATCCAACTCCAAAATCTGCCTGTGAGTCTAGATGTCTATTCTTGGATTGCTATGGGGCATGTTCAGAAGCAGTTCACCTGCAACCGTCTGCTTCACTTGAGTATTCATCCAGCTACATGAAATGAGTTAACCAGTTTGTGTTCAGTATTTCCTTGACAATTATCGATTAAAACGTAAAAGTTACCAGAACTGGAATAGGAAACTAATGAATAGAGCTTCAAAGCTATAAATATGAGATGCTGATTGTCAAAATTGATGCTAACATTTTTACAACATAGTTTGATTGATATAACAGTTAAAACAGTAGCCTTAATCAGGATGCTTTTGTGAACAAGATAATTTATCTCAGCAAATGTGTTCACATAAATGTTTTAAAATGAAAGGCACGATAAATCTGTCTAGAGCCTACACACAGTAGAGCTGCCAAACCTGCCACCTGTTAAAGATTTTAATGAACTGTTATTTATTTAACAGAAAAAGTCAAATTAATGCTGTCACTTGCCTTTGCTGAGACTTTCCTTATCTCAGGCACTCTGAGATACCGTTTAGAAGATGCTTTTAAGTGGAGCAACTGTGGTGTTTTAAGTGGAATTGCAGCAAACTGGTGAAGAAGACTACTAAATCTTAAATGTGGCTTTTGTACAGCTTAGCTATGAAGATGGGCTTTTTGTTCAAAGCCACAGGGAGCTGGTGTTTTGTCAAGAGCCGAAGGATGCTCAGGCTCATGTTGTGCCATGAAATTAATGGGAAATTAGTTTCTTTGGGTTTTCTAAATAGAAGATGATGTTTCTCAGGGTAAACCAAAAATGTACTAGGATGTTATACGTCTGTGTATGAGAGAGAAAGCCTTTGATTCCATTAAGCCCTGTAAGACAGGGCTTAGGGGAGGGTTTTTTTGCAGCAGCAGCAGAGTTCACCCAAGTCTCCTTTCTGCGGCCTGTTTTCAGATGGGAATTAGATGTGGAATATGTCAGACTTGAAACATCTGCATAAGGACAAATGCCATCCTGAGAGCCTGTAGAAAATTTACGTGCTGTTTTTTTTACCACTGATGAGTTACGTGTGTTGCTTAAGGGCCTTAGATTGGCAACAGTTTCCACATCAACAGTTTTATTGTGGATGTGGAGAACATATCTGGCTGAGTAGATAATACTCAACTTCTAGTTAAGCTATGCGGTGACCAGACTGAAGCTCTCTGATGTTGTAGAAGGGATGTAGAAGGCAGAAATGTGCTAGAAAATGTAAAAGCAGTAGGTAAGGATGTAGAATGGGAAGGGAGAAAAGCATGAAGAAATTTGTGAGGTACATAGGCAAACGGACACAAATCAACAATACCCATTGGTAGGCAGCAGGAGTGGTAAAATTAAATCCTTAAAAAATAACGAAACCTCATTAATTACCTTCATTGTCTATTCTGACTTCAGCAGGCTTTGAAGTAGCCTGTTGAAACAACCTTGAGCCAATGGCTCAAGTGTGATATTGGAATTCAGGAGCTTTTCTGTTTTTCTTTTGGCTGAACTATATTTTGTCCCATGAGACAAAATAATGTGACAGTTTTCACAAGCAACTCTAAATTTGAGATACCCCCTCCCTTTTTCTTGCAGCGTCCTTATCAGTACCTCAGTTTTCCATGATGATCCCAGCCTCCAGCTGTAGTCAGTGTGCTCTATAGCTGTGAGCATGCCAGAAAATGGGGCCACTTTTGGTGAGGCTCCAAAGTAAACATTTTTACTTGCAGATTGGTGGACTACCAGATTTCTCCTCTTTGCCTTGTGTTTTCACTTTGAAGAAAATACATGTGCAACAGAAATAAATGTGCATCTAAAAATGCTTAAAATTTCAGGAGCTCTCTCTCTTTGAAACAAGCGGATTCCAGTGTTGACAGCAGGTGACTGGTATGAACTATTTTTTCTTATTAGTTGGAGGAAAGGCCCCTTTTCAACAATAACTCCAGGCAGGGAGCAGTCCAGTGGCCAAAGTGTTGGTGTGCTTGCCAGAAAACCTGGAGTTCTGTTTCTGTTCACCTGCTGTGTGAACTTTGTCTTAGCTTCTCCTCTTGCATAAATTGGAGTTCATCCTCCGTTTTTGTAAGGGATACTGAGGTCTCCTGCAGACCGTGAAGACCACATCATGGTCATTTGTATTTTGGTAATTTATTAAAATAGCAACATGGAATCTAAACTATTTATATTAATGTGGTGTGGAACAGAGCAGCTGCTACGGTGCAGTTAATAATGTTGGCCTCCAGTCACCCTGAATCCATTTTTACTCTAGACTGTCTGGCACTGTGCAAGATACCCCCCCGCCCTCAACAGGTCTGCAGAAAGCCTGCCACGTTGTCTTATGGAGAAGCGTATAAACGATGGTGTCGTACTTCTGTATGAAAACCCATAAAAAGCTGCAATAAATCCAAGTGCCCAGGAATAACATCAGTTATTCTTGATGTACCTTTACAGAATGTTGTAAAATACCTTCAGTCTTATTAGGAGAAGTGGGTAAAAAACCAAATTATGAATATCTTATTTATTCTCACTGAAGTGAATGCTATTTTGAGACAGCATAATCTTGAAAAATATTGGCTATTTTTAAAAGACATCTTTAATATAAAAGGTCAGCCTCCCTGCAGTCCCTGGTAAGGTCCAGGAGTGAGTCCTTCTGGAGCGTTTTGGATATGGAGGGAGCAACTGTATAGCTCAGCTTTGTTGAGGTTTTGGTGTGGACTCCCATAGGGTCCTTATAGCCAAACTGCTGAGATAAAGTCTGGAAAAGTGGGCTTTTTTTCCACGGTTAGAGTACCACTTCCAGGATGTGGTAGCCTATGACTGTATAATTTTCATCGTGCACCTTGTAAATTCCTCCTGGAGTAGCAAACTGGCCTTCTTGTCCTGGCTGTCAAAGGAGGTAAATAGGGAAGGGATTTCCAAGGGGAAACAAGAGGTCAATTAAACTAGCACTGAGAGGATTTGTTTGTGGTGGTCCTTGAGTGGTTTTTGCATTATCCAAGGTTGATTTTGTGATCCAGATCAGTTCGTGGTCTTGCTGCAACTTGACAGATCCCTGCATGCAGGGTGTGAGCTGAGGACTATGAAGAAATCATATGTACAAAAAAACCCCTCACCCAAACCTGTGCAAACAAAATTGCAGAACTCTGCATGTGTTCTGCATAACTGAAACCGTCCAGAGGTTTGGGACTGTTGTGATCTATTGGTGCTTGACCTAAACCAGCTCCCACTTAATCCTGCCTTATTTAAATTTATATTTAAGTTAGGGGATATCTGGTACTCTTTCTTACATAGTTAGTAATTTAAGCATTGTCTTCAAAAAACACATCAAATAATTGTATTCTGAGCAGACTTACATAAATGTAATGGAAAAATGGAAAACTTTTTTTTTTTTTTTTTGTACAGTGAAACCTACAACACCTGTATTCTACAAAGCTCCCCCGTCCTTTCTTCCCAGCGCATAGGAAAGCATTAAGGCAGCTATAGCAGTACTTCTGGGTGAAAATAACAAGTGTTTCATTTACGTTGTCCCTCCAAAATTCCACCCCGAGTTGTGAAAATATGTTTTAATTCATAGATATATTTATGTAGGTATCTATTTTGCCCAAGAGTCTAGTTTATAGAACACCTTCATCTTGCCAAAAGCATCATCAGCTTTCCACGGCAAACTTGGTATGTTTATAAACCATGTCAGTGTTTTGTATGCTTGCATCCATCAAGTATCAAAGTTCAGTTCCTAAGGCAGCTTTTAATCAGCCAGAATTCTCTGCTTAATATTTAGGGTGCATAATAAAAATATTTAAAGATACTTTTCAACACATTACTAATACCTTGATTAAGAAACAGCTAGATCGTATGCAAAAGCTATAAAAATGAGTGATTCAGAACAGTTATAAATCTGAGAAACGATCTGAGAAGGCCAGTTTTAAATTGAAAACAGTATCACGGAACGGAAGAAGCAGACTAATATGCTGAACTGAAGGTAAAACGTGGAAAAAAACTACTGTACACAGATTGTACTGCTTGAGAAGTAATTTGTAATCAGTGAACCAGATTTTCCGGTTGTGTTAATTGTTCAGATAGCACAGAAGACACCACCCTGGTCTCTGTGCGATAGGATCACTGGTAATTAATGTAATCCCTTAGACAAAGATAAACAGAGTATCTTAACACTAGGTGCCGGAAAGCTGAATGAGCTATTTAATTTGTGTCAATGTGGTATTTGTAGTGCAGTAGCACTTATAAGCCATGCTCGTAAAACACTTACTATATAGACAAAATATAAACAGTATAAATGTTA
Source organism: Alca torda (assembly GCA_008658365.1). Taxonomy (NCBI): domain Eukaryota; kingdom Metazoa; phylum Chordata; class Aves; order Charadriiformes; family Alcidae; genus Alca; species Alca torda. Next base: position 19,320,465 of record CM018079.1, on the reverse strand, counting down.
AAACAACAAGCAATATAGGCATTAAAAAAAATGCAAACAAAGATAACCCTTGCCATTAAGCTCTAAAATTTTTTCCATGAGAAACTAAAGCTTTTTTCTTCAATAAAAAACTGCAAGATGATAACTTACATAGGACAGGCAAACTAGCCTTTTCTTGCTAGCCACAAGCCAACAAGAATATTTGCACAGGAAAAGAAGAAGTGACTTCAGTGGAATCATATTCCCATTTCCATGTCTCTGTCTGCCACCTTTCTTTACTTATGCTGTAAAAGTTGCACTTTATGTGTAGTTTCTAGGAAATCTGCAGCAACTTCAACCTTTACTGCACAGTGACCTGTAAATGAATTGTCCTCAGGTGGGCTGCTTTGCCATATATAGCTTTCCTGGAAAAAACCCACCTCTGTGTGTTGGGCTTGGAAAGGATTTTACTTCTTAAATTCAACATGGAAGTCATAAAACAAACAAAAAACCAAACCCAAACAAATGGATTTGAATCATCCCTTGTCTCAAGGCAAGAACAGTTTTATGTTAATAATTCCTGATAAATAGTTGTCTTTATCTGTATTTGAAGTGCTTCAGGGCTGAAGACTTCAGTTTCTCAAGGCTGAGCTCTCCAGCTGTTTACTATTTCTTCTCCTGTTCACACTGGACCTAGAGAACGAAGGTGGGTTTTATATATTTAAAAATTATTTCTCTTGTTTTGGTAGGTTTTGTAAGAGCCAGAGTAGTGTAAATTGTCATAAGCAAGGCTGTTATCATAAGCTAAGCCAATAAGAAATGCTGAAGAGAAGGGGGAGGGGTGTTGCTGAGGGGAGGGAGAAAGATAATGATCTTAATTAGAAACTTTGAAATCCGTCAGTTATTTCTGGTGGTCAGAAGCAGTCTGACCTTCACCTGGGATTTACCTGACCATGGTTTTAGCCCCTGCTATTTTTCTGACTCTGTGGTGGGGTAACTGAGATAGTAAGTGATAGTAAAAGGCGATTTCTTGTGGTGCTAAACTGGAATGTCTGCAGGGTTCCTTGCTGGTGGGTGTAGCAGGGTCCCCAGTGAACCTGCCGTGGACACCTGAATCAGCTCCCTACCCTGCAAAGGCCTCTCTGGCAGAGTTTCCTGGGATTTAGAAATGGTAAAATCTTAATTATTGATTTCATTTGATTATTATTTGTATGGGATTGTTCTTTTTTTCTTTTAGTCCTTGATGATGATTTTCAGAAAATGATGGCAAGGCATTGCACTGAAGCACATGGGTTTTTTGGAGCAAATTGCTTCAACTCCTTTTGGCCCACTGACCAGCTTGGAGAGAGAGGTTGCGGGTTTTAGTGCTCTGATCACTTGTGTTGGTTTCTCTGCCTTCCCTGTGCTGAGTCTGCACCCACCTGCCAGCGCAGGGCCCCGGCTGGGCCCAGTGTTCAGGCTGGGGCTGTTTCAGCTCGGAGGTGAACAGCCAAGTTATTTGTTGCTCCGTCAGCTGTGCTCCAGGGTGACATTTACTCCTTTAAGTGTTGTGATATCTACTGCTTATATTCATCTGTCAACTGTTACAGTGGGTCAGGTCTTGACAATCTGTTTGGAAAGCCAACCATAATTATCCAGCTGTATTTTTTCTGACAAGGTTGTAGTGTTAGTGTTTCCACAGACTGTTTTCCCCGTAAATTAATCCTCCTGCAATGTGAAAGCATAATTCAGCATGAGAACCAGCAAAGCGCTTGATTATCATTAGCAGTTCTGGTAACTAAATGTTTTTCTGTCCGTCATGGACTAGATCCTAATCCTTTCCATCAGCTGCGGGAATTAAACCAATTAGAGTGTATAAATGATATCCATTTGACCCTTGGAGGTGAGGAACTGTGTGTAGTGACCATGGGTTGCCCACCTTTTCAAAATAAGAAAGGAAAACCAAGATGTAATAGAAAGTTCAGGTTTAGGGCCTTTTTTTTGCATCTGAATCTTACCTTGAAACATGTATAGTTCAGTATTTAATGACTGACTTGATTTAACCTGCTCAATCATATATGCTACATTCTCTCACAGTGTTGCTGTTTCTGTCAAGACTCACTGGAGACCTCTGTATATAAATGATAGGCCAAACTTGAAAATATCATCTTTTTTGGGAATAATTGCATTGTTTTGGCCTAGATGTTCTCAGGACTAGAAGTCAGTAAATTTCCTTTGCAAAAGAGATCTATAAAGTAAGAGTTGGTCCTCTTGTGTTCTGATGCTTTGTGTTTTATTGACTTTTTTTCCTTCGGAAAATAGTTTTATCTAATAATAAGCTAAATTTCTTATTGACCAGAGCTACTGGAAGTAAGATTTCTCATAGCTGCCTTTTTCTTCTATAATTCAGTAATGCTCAGTCTCATTGTTGTCTATTGATCAAAATTTAATGATCATTACAAAGCCTAATTTTATCAAAACTTCCATGCATGCATCTAATAATGAGCTTAGCTTGTAGTCATGAGTCCTTAAATTCAATGCAGTCTCCAAATTTATTTATACGTCTCCTTTTTCTTTGCCTTCAGAAAATACCAAGGGGTCCTTTCTGTAAGCAACACGGCAATTGCAGTGGGTTCCCCAGGAAGGCACCTTATATTGTAGAGCTCCCACAATGTCTGTCAGTCGCTGGACCCTGTGACCTGTCCTGTTCTGTTAAATGAGCTCAGTCCCCGCTCCTGAAGCACAGTCCTAATTAATTACTCTTTCTGGAAGTGCTTGTGTGGGAGCAGATGCACACCATGCCTTCAGGTCCAAGGTAACTCTCAAGAGCGTTACTCATGAATTGGCTCACCCCCTGTAACTATCTCCCCAGCTCCTTGTACCCCCCTGTGACAAACTTGGGAAAGAAAAGCAAAATCTCTGCAGGAGGAGCAGTGTTTCTGACAGAAGCTGGTGACATATAATTGGATAAGCTCATTCATTAGGGAGAAGCCAGGAGAGGGTGGGTAAAATAGAGGTGTTCAAGCTTCTCTAGGTACCACAGTAAATCTGCTTTAGACAGGAAAGCTGCTTCGTACTAATACAAGATTGGTCTGAAAGTCTTTAAAATAGCACGCAGGGTTTAGAGGTGGGAAGAGAGCATGTTCAGTCTTACTTTGAACTGTAAGATAGAGGTTGGTGCTGGGAAACAGATTCAGAAAGAGGGAAAAGCTTTTAATAATTTCAGACATTGTCTCAGACACCGTTAGGAAATAGTCACTCTTCTCTCTCATCCTTACTAGAAAAAACAAAACCATGACGCAGTATGCCTGTATCTAGCCTTTGGGGTTTTTTTGGTATTGTGTTACAGCTTAACTTGGTATGAGCTTTCTTTCTCTCGTGGAACAAAAGAGGGAGTTTTTTCTAGTGGCTGCTCAAGCCAAGATTGCTTCATTCTTGAGGAAAGAAGTTTCTCTCAAGCAGAGAAGCACTCAACCATTAAGTGAAATGTGTAGCAGGAAAGAAAGAGAGAAAAATCTTTAAAGAAACTGTAATCACATCCTAGTAAAATTGCCAACTCTGTCTCTCACGTGAGAATAAATGGTTTGGTGCTCACTGCTAAGCAAACAGTACATGTGGTATTCACCACCACTTCTTTAGAAAATTAAGCTATGAGGTAGGTTTGAACCTTTCCTAAAGGAAAAATCTCCTTTATACTCCTGTCTGCAGAATTTCTGAGAACTGAATGACAATTCTTGTTCTTCAACAGAAACAAACTGGAGTAATGTGTTAACATAGGGGGGCGAGAAAATGTCATAGAATCATACAATAGCTTGGGTTGGAAGGGACCTTGAAAGGTCATCTAGTCCAACCTCCCCTGCAATGAGCAGGGACATCTTTAACTAGATCAGGTTGCTCAGAGCCCCGTCCAACCTGACCTTGAATGTCTCCAGGGATGGGGCATCTACCACCTCTCTGAGCAACCTGCTCCAGTGTCTCACCACCCTCATTGTAAAGAATTTCTTCCTTATACCTAGGCTAAGTCTTCTGTCTTTTAGTTTAAAGCCATTACCCCTTATGCTATCACAACAGGCCCCGCTAAAAAAATTTGTCCCCATCTTTCTTTTAATTACTGGAAGGCCACAGTAAGTTCTCTGCAGAGCCTTCTCTTCTACAGGCTGAAAACCCCAACTCTCTCAGCCTGTTCTCATAGGAGAGGTAGTCCGTATCAAATGCAATGGAATTAATGCCAGGAAAATGTATGCTGTGTATTGACTGAATTTTATCCAGCCAACCCTGGTTTTTTTGTAATTTCTCTGTCCTCCTCTATCTTCATTGTTGGCATGTTACACATCAAAAATGTTGGCATGTTACACACGCTAAAATCTGAATAGTGCCCCCCCCCTTCTCCTGGATGCCTCAAATAGGACAGCACTTGTGGTTCTTTCCCTGTGCATACTACAAAAGTGTAAATGGCTGCAGTAACTGCAAGACAAAGACTGCATCATCTCCTGTGGTAATTGTACTTCTTTGAGAGCTTTGCTTGCTTAAGTGGTATAAAAATCCACTCATAATAAAAATTAAAAAATCTTATTATCTTATAATAAAAAAATATTATAGGTGAACATCTGGTTCCTTCATTCTCTTATAATTATATCTTGTATTAACATTTCATTATTGACCTCAGTATAAATGGATTTCTGCCTGTGCTATAAATTTTCCTCCTCACCTTGTGTGGGTTCCTCACAGTGCAAAGGGCTCTCTTGGACTTGAGTTAATCTACTTTTGTGGTAGTTTAAAGGCAAAAACAGTAGTTATGTGAGGAATGAGGATTTATAGTTAACTGATATCATTTTACTTGCTCACTTTACTCTTCTTTGCTATACATCACTTGTTTAACAATTCACAGTACATGTACATGTCTGTATGTACACATAGAAATATACATGTATGTATGTGCATGTGCATACATATCAGGTCTATTATTTAATTTGGGTTGATTAACAGGCTTTACTGTGAAATACGGTGGATGCCTTTCAGGCTGCGACCTTGTAAATACTGGTGACGTTGAGAGTACTATCCACTAAATGTAGTATTTTTCAGTCAAAGATGCCATCCAAGTTGAAGTGCACAGTTGTCCTTAAGTATGACACTCAAGACTTTCCAGAAACAACACTGACAAAAGAAACCATACAACAATGCTGCGTTGTACATGGCTAAGTCATTTAACAGACATGTGTACCCAAAAATCCTTTCTGCCTCTTAATCCTCCCCATGAGCTGCCTCGTTCCTAGCTCATGACCTTCCTGCCTCTCTGAAAGCTGATTCTTGTCTACCCTTTCCTCCCTTTCTGAGTTAATCTTTTATAAAAGCCGTGAAGTAGTTCGGTCTGGCACCATCTAGGGAGGGAGAGGGCTTGGCATGGGGAGTAGCAGTTGATCCTGGGCTGCAGACCTTCTTAGCACTGTTTTTGAGGAACTTTTTTCTTCCAAGGGACAAAGTCGAGCTGATTTGTGAGCCATCTTGCAGAGACACATGAGGAGCTGGGCTGTGTTTGTTTAGGGGTTGCACTCTGGCAGGGTTAAAATCCTGGAAACTTCTGCTGCCAAACCAACACAGCCACTTCTGTGTTGTCGTGGTTAACGAGTTACTCAACCTCTAGCAACAGACAAAGAGGAAGAAACTATGTGAAGATCCTCAAAGTTAACTGAAACTATTCAGAAGTACCAGAAGAAAAATCGTGGGAAGAGTTTCCCATGAAACAAGAAAAACAGATATGTAAATACAGCACTTATCTTGAAAGCCGAAGTAGAATTCAATGATCTTTGATAAATCATCAAAGTTGGAAGGGCAAGAAGAACATCTGATATAACTGCTGATGCTGTGGACTTCTGAAGTAACTTTTTTAAGGGGTGGCAGGACAAACTGAGCACGCAAATAGACCAGTTAAACCTCGGAGAATTGTGTTAGGATAAATGCTGAATACATTATTTTGGCAAGAAAGCAGTTAATTTCCTCATGTATCTACATGCTTTTTGAGTAAAATCCATCCAGAGGTACTGAAAATCATGTGATTGTCTTCATAGTTGCCAGTCAGCATCTTAAAGGCAGAGGAATTCCTTATATCATAAGCTTTCTTGGGGAAAACCTGCTTTCAGAAAACAGCTTCAGAAAACGAAGTTCAAACAAGGTTGGGGAAAGTATACCTGGGGAGGAGTAATGGACAAGAGAAAGGAAGAGGCACAGAGTTGCTTCACTGTTAGGGTGTTACACAGAGTGTGCAAAACAGAAATACCATCTGTCAGTTGGTTGCCGTGAAACGCTTGTGTGGTGGCCATCCTGCCTCCTTTTTCATGCTTCCTCATGAAGTTCAGCTGTGAACGGTGCTGAACATGTTGCAGGGGACCATTATGGGATAAAACATCTCTTTGAGCAAGACTGTAATGCTGTGACTGTAATGTAAAGTAGATTTATGTCATTGCTGCTGCACTGCAGTATTTTATGAGGCACTTTGTTAACCGAGTAGTAATTTTTCTTCAGTTAAAGGCTTCGTATTTGCAGATTTATAATTTTAACAAAAAGGTTGTTGTTCTGCTATTGAGGTGATCTTTGGTTTGAAGCAATAGTGTACTTCAGTAAAAGCCATGCATGTGAGAAGCTTCTTGGAAAGTGGGCTTGGTACTTGGTTAGGGAAAAGGCTAATGCTTCTTGAGCAACCCAGACTTCTCCTTCGTCCTATGAGTCACCCTCAGTGCTCAGCTAGAGAAACAGAACCGCGCTGGTAAGGACAGAATTGCTGGAAATTGAAAAACAACCCGGGTTTTTCACAGCAGGAGCTCTGTAAAATGCTGCTGACCTGGTGGAAGCACAGCCTGCAGACAGAATGGCAAGGGGAGGGAGAAGGGTCTTGGATCAGGGCCACATTTTTCTCCCACTCCCATTTTTCTCTATTTGTATAGACTGTGTCTTGTTCCCTGCTGGCAGCATGGTTTTTTCTTTCTTTTTTTGAAAGCAGGATATTAATCTGGTCCAATCTTTAGTCTTATGTTGAGATTTTTTTTTTAAACACTTTTGAATGATTTGTAGAGTTTGATATGAAGAAATGTGAAGTTTTCTAGTTATGGAACATTTACATGCACGGATACCCAAGTCAAAACATGTATTTCCTCTGGAAAACACCTTCATCCTTTATGTGCAAATTACTATCTTGTTAGCCATCTTAGACCGTATAGTTGGTTTTCTCTTGTTTCCCACCGGAATTAGAGACTCAAGGGGAAAAACAGAGCTTTAGCTTGTTGAAGCTTTGCAGCTCTCTGATAGTCCATGATCTTTAGATTATCCAAGCTGTAAGGATGGGCCACATGTTGCACCTTAAGGGCCCAGAAAGACAACTGAGGAAGGGGCCCGACAGTGATGTGGGGACTGGGGTCCCCCTGCTCGTATCAAAAACCCAGCAGCCGGGGCTGTGCCACATGAGGGGCCGGGGGGGTTTTTGTTACAGTACAAATGTCTTCCCTGGGTGTTAGCCTGCTCGTGTGGAACAAACTGCTAGCTGCTGAGAAACTTAAGCAAAGGGACACTCCAGATAGCCTTGGTACAGTTATGTAGATAACTACAAAACTTAATGAAGAGGAAGTGTTGCTGTATGGTGGGTGTGAAAGCAGACAGAATGGGAAGTGAAAGAGCTGCAATTGCTCCCTTAGGCTTTCCCCAGTAGTCTGAGGCATCCAGGTGCATGGTGCACAAACAAAGCTATTTTCTTGTTGAAAAAAACCCCCACATAAATGTATATTTTTAAGTATCTCACATGCACCAATGTTTCCAATAAGAGTTCTGAAAATAGACAGTAAAATAAGATGACCATTTGAGGACATGTTTTCTTTTTATTCCACAGCAATGTTGTGTACGGTGCTGCTATGTGGATTTCTTTCATATAAACTTAACTGGCATGTGTGGCTTTAGGCTTCACATTTTAGTAGCTGAAATAGGTTTCGTCTATGAAATGAAGGTGCTAAGGTTATAAATATTATGACTGTTTTGTTCTTAATGTTCTCAAAAATCTGTCATTAAGACAGCTCACTGTAAAGGGTTTTACATCAAAGAATCAGAAAGCACCACATTGTAATGAGACTGCAGCATGTCTATTGCTAATGAGTTGACAGGAAAGTTGAATGCAGTTTTCATTTACTGTCTCGTAAATTGATTTTAGTTTACAGTGCTGTAGGCTAGGTCTCCTTAATTTTGTATTTTTGCTTAATTGAATAGCAGGACATATAATTAGCGTAAATATGTTGTATGTCTTCACTGACACAAGTTCCTGAGCCAGTGAAATGTACTCCAGAGTGAAGACTCTGATCTGCTCATCCTGTGTGCTGGCTGGAGCTTTTTTTAGGTAAAACCAGCTCCAGGTGAAAGTTAAACCAGGCAAGAAAATCATAGCAGTCTTAATGGCCTATTACAAGTGACATAAAATACATGTAGTTAAAAATCTTTTTTAGATATTTTTATTCCTGGTCTGCCATAATTCTCAGAAAAAATTATTCCATGTATTTGCTGTTTTTTCTCCAGCTGTTATTTGAGAAGTTGAGCTATTTTGTGACATCTTTTCCCATTCATATAATGTTTGTTGTTTATGATACTATTCTTACCTAATAAAGTATTTCACAGAAGGCTTTGGCGTGTGACAACTACTAATAGTCGCTTCTTGTAGCAGGAACGAAGGAAAATAGCTTCCAGTAGAGCCATTGGACCAAGGTACTTAATGGTTATAATGCACCTGTATATGCAGTGAGTAGGGAAAGCTGCCCACAACTGCTAATGCTTGCTGCTAATACCACCTCAGCAGAATGCTGTTCTGTTTCATCTGTTTTCAGTAAAAAGTAACATAGTGTTTCATGCAGGTGCTTTTGTATGATCCGATAAAATATCCATGCACCCTGTCTTCAGCTTCCTCTGACATAGTGTACCTGCTGGCAGACAGCAATATACGGACAAGTTGGTTTAGAGCTCAGTCTCCACATCAGATGGTACAAATACTGATTTTTGTGAAACATTTGTTACCTGTTTCTTCAGGTGACTTTTTCCTGTTGATTTGTAAGATCTGCTTTGCAAGAAGACTATAGCATTCTGCTTGTCTTGCCCTCCCAATAACTGTAAATGTTTCTGCTCATAATGAAGGTTACAGGCCATAGCAACAAATACTGCATATCAGAATTGATGTTTGTCCTTTACTGCTGTTTAGGTGAGGGGTCTGACAGGTATTTCGAAGCAGCATTTGGTGAAACCACTATGGAAAATGATGCTCCATGTTGGATTCAATGATCCTTATGGGGCCCTTCCAACTTGAGGTAGTCTGTGTTTAAGCTGTGTAAGTTATGTAAGTTGTTTACTTTGGAGATAGGGGCCCTGTTACACAATAATTGGAGAATATTGGCAAGTAAATATTATCTCCAATTAACAGTGATAGAGAGCTTGTACCTAATACAATTCCCAGGATGCCGCTCTGAAATTGGCTCTGGACAGCCATCCCGTCATAATTTCATTAAGGACTGCCTGCTAACTGAGGAGGAAATAGTACTAGGAGGGGCCGTAATATCTAAAAATGAAAAAGAGCTCTGAGAGGAAAGGGGTGGCCTATCCATTGCAAGTGACAGCAGGGCAGAGAGGTAGGAGGGGGCAAAGTTATGTCTTCACGGCATAATGTTTTGAGGGTTGCAAGCATTGGTTTTGGTAACCAGTGTTACCAAATACACACAGCTAAAATTCCCCATCTGCCTTCTCAAGGTAGTAAAGTTGTGATAAAGGCATTCAGTGCCCATTACAGAGATTATCTGATAACTATCTGCCTGTAGCAAATGCATCTTTGAACAGGACTCTCACTCTGCCTACTGTGGCTTTGTGGCGTGCTGGTCTGCTGGTGCTGCTAGTGGGTGGAAGTGGGATGTTTTCTCTGTACGGCTTCCCTACGATGCTACGGCGAAAGAGCACAGAGCAGGGACTGGGTATGCACGCCACAAATTGAGGTTATTCTTCTGTCCATGTATCCTTTGGCTTTAGCCAAGAAGCCTAGCTGGTAAGTTCATCCGCCTCACACATGCAACTTCATAGCTTTTCAGCAACAGGGTCAAACTAGCCCTTTCTTTTAGTCTCAATTTTTCCGTGCAGCACAGTGGAATGAGTACATGTGATTAGTACAAAAATCTGCATGGTAACAAAACCCCAAGAGATGTAAAACCCTAAAACCATTATTGAATGCCTCAGTTAATTAAGGGGATCTATGATGTTGGCTTTTGGGATAATCCCTCCTCAGTCTCACTTTGGAGGTCAGCTGCCCCGGTGCAATGCCACAAATTTATGTATAGCCCAGTCCAAAAAGAAGAAGTGTTAGTCTATCAGAAGCATGGTAGCAGTTTTAATCCCATGTTTGTTGTTGTTTTTTTCTTTAGGGTACCATCTTTCTGCCCGGTAACAGAGTAATTGAGCATTCCGGCAATGAAGAAAGTCCAGGAAAGTTCCTTTTTGAAGTTGTTCCAGGTAGGATATTCTACTCCATGTAAAAAAGTCTTTGCAGTTTTGTTCTCAGTGACAAATGGCCACAACTGTTCTGCCAGAACAGAAGCTGAAGGTGATTAATGATTCAATTTAAGGAAGAAAAATGGTTAATTTGTTAATATATACTTTCATTCCTAATTTTTTCATTCATCTCCGGGCAGCATAGGAAAAGGATGTGTCAATGTAAAGCATGATTGTTCACAGTAAGGCGCTGGGCCACTGAGTGGCATAGTGACAGTACAAGTGTATTTGGTACTTATTTTAGATTATATTGGACACTATGAAGTAGTTGTTGCATTTAGTGAGACCACTTATTGCCGAGACTATAGGCCTGACACTGGATGCACGAACAGCCTGTATGCTGTAGGTCTGGCCACTTTCAAAAGAACAAAGGAATCCATAACTTCGCATCAAAAGCTTATCAGTATAGCACATGGGCTTGATGACATCAGTACCATCACTTAAAAATACTTCCTGGTCACTATGGGTGGATAAACAGATTGTGACAACAACAAGCATCACTGATTTGGAACCCTAAACTTGTTTTTACTTGTGGTTTTTTGATTGAGTGTTTATTTTACTGGGGGTAGATTTGTTTCAAGAACATTACCCTGTCAACTGAGTGGCCTACTGACTGCGAGTATTTCTGAAGTGATTTGCTAGCCTTCTCTTTGCTGCCTTGGACTTCTGGAGGGCAGAGTTTGGCCTGTCTAGGGGCCTGGTTGACAGAGTCCCTTGTGAGACGGTCCTGAAGAGCAAAGGAGTCCTGGAAGGCTGGACATTATTCAAGAAGGAAATCTTAAAGGTGCAGGAGCAGGCTGTCCCCATGTGCTGAAAGATGAGCTGGCGGGGAAGACCACTGGCCTGGCTGAACAGAGAGCTTTGGCTAGAACTCAGGAAAACCCAGGAAGTTTATGACCTTTGGAACCAGGGGCAGGCAATTCGGGAGGACTACAAGAATGTATAATAATAATCCAAGAGGAAATGGTTAGCGACCTGCTATACCACTTAGACGTACACAAGTCTATGGAACCGGATGGGATCCACCCAAGGGTACTGAGGGAGCTGGTAGAAATGCTCACCAAGCCACTTTCAACTATTTATCAGCAGTCACAGCTAACAGTTGACTGGGAGGTTAACAAATGTGACACCCATCTACAAGAAGGGCCGGGAGGAGGATCCAGGGAACTACAGGCCTGACCTTGGTGGTGGGGAAGATATTGGAGCAGATCATCTTGAGTGCTGTCACATGGCACATACAGGACAAACAGGTGAACAGGCCCAATTAGCAGGGGTCTATGAAGGGCAGGTCCTGCTTGACTAACGTGATCTCCTTCAATGACAAGGTGACCCACTTAGTGGATGAGGGAAAAGCTGTGGATGTTGTCTACAAGGACCTTCCTAAAGCCTTTGACACCGTTTCTCACTCATGGCTCATGGCTTGCACAGGTGTACTCTTTGCTGGGTAAAAAACTGGCTGGATGGCCATGTCCAAAGAGTTGTAAATACAGATTCAACAAGGCTAAACGCTGAGTCGTGCACTTGGGTCACAACAACCCCATGCAATGCTACAGGCTTGGGGAAGACTGGCTGGAGAGCTGCCTGGCAGAAAAGGACCTGGAGGTGTGGGTCGACAGCCAGCTGAATATGAGCCAGCAGTGTGCCCAGGTGGCCAAGAAGGCCAACAGCATCCTGGCTTCTACCAGAAATAGTCTAGCCAGCAGGACTAGGGAAGTGGTCGTGCCCCTGTACTCAGCCCTGGTGAGGCCCCACCTCGAATACTGTGTTCAGTTTTGGGCCCCTCGCTACAAGAAAGGCATCGAGGTGCTGGAGTGTGTCCGAAGAAGAGCAACGAAGCTGGTGAAGGGTCTAGAGCACAAGTCTTAGAGGAGCAGCTGAGGCAAGTGGGGTTGTTTAGCCTGGAGAAAAGGAGGCCGAGGGGAGACCTTATCGCTCTCTACAACTAGCTGAAAGAAGGCTGTAATGAGCTGGGGGTCAGTCTCTTCTTCCAAGTAACAAGAGATAGGACACGAGAAAACAGCCTCAAGTTGTGCCAGGGGAGGTTTAGATTGGATGTTAGGAAAAATTTCTTCACCAAAAGGGCTATTAAGCATTGGAACAGACTGCCCAAGGAAGTGGTTGAATCACCATCCCTGGAGGTATTTAAAAGACATGTAGATGTGGCACTTAGGGACATGGTTTAGTGGTGGACTTGGCAGTGTTGGGTTTACAGTTGGACTTGATGATCTTAAGGGTCTTTTCCAACCTAAATAATTCTATGTTTCAACATGCAGTTAGCCCACTGTTTTTATTCAGTATGTTCTGTTAATCCCCATTTTACTTTCCAATTTACCTTCCCATTATGTCGGTTCAAAAGGGTAAATAGAGGATAAAGTTTATTGAAACTTACCTCCATGTTCTTGCTCTTAAACCGTCTCGGTGTCAAGGCACAAATGTAGTTGTTTTGACTGATGCATGGAGATTTAGATATGTTGTACAAATATAAGGAGGCCTAAAAGAGGCCGGTCACTCACTGGAATTTGCAGATGCAGCTCAGCACAGTGCAGCTTTATTTTTCCTTTTATATGCGGCAAAAAATTTGATTATGAAAGCTATGTGCAGTAAGGGGTTAGTATGCTAAGAAAGCAAGCATGGTATCTGTGAGGTTTGCTTAACATTCACCCCAGCTTGAATAAATCACATTTTAAAAAGTTTCTCGCTGTGGTGTGTATCTTTTTCATATGTTCAAAATATTGAAAGAAACATTATTATCATTGCAAGTCTGGGGTTGACTAAAATCTTGTTTCCATTGAAAATTAAGAAAGTTTTTTCAATTGAAAAAGTGCCCCCTCCCCTTTTTTTTTTATTCCCCCCCCCAGAGCACACAGAATGCTTTCCGCCCTAAAATTTCCAGGCGAAATGGAACTTCCAATCAGTCATTTCGTAAATTAAGCCTGTATTTCTTCTGGATGTTGTAGATGGGAAAGAGAGAAGCTGAACTTGTGTAGTTACAGCTGTTGCTGTTGCTGCAGTAGGGTCTGTGCTGTACAGCAGTGAGTGTGGAGGGGATAAGATGAGCACACAGAAATGGACTGGCACTGGTTTTGGTGATGATGCTCTCTTTCCTCCTGGTAGATGTGACCATGGGAGAAGCAGCTTTAATTACTGCCACAAGTTAAACTAGAAGGTGCTGCTGAGGAAGAGCACAAAACTGGGGTGTTCCCATCTCAAAATGGCTGTCATGCCACCTTTGCTGCCACATCACATGTGAAGACATCAGTATAAAGGATTTTGCTGAGGCTTGTGCTCCGTACGTCCCTATTCATATTACACCTTAATCTGTCTGATAATGCTCACCCTGAGTGTGCTTATTATGCCTCTGGTCTATGTGAATTTGGCATTTAGTGTGGAATATTTAACTGTAGCCCTGACGTGTGTACAGTCCAGGCACGAAAAGCTTCCCGTGCAACCGTGCAGGCAGCTGTATGGCACCAGAGGGTCAGTGCTTGCATGGGATCTGCCACAGCTGAGCTGCAGAGAGCTCCCTCGGGTACAGCTTGTAATTTTCCCCAACAGGAGGAAATCTGGCTGATGGCAGGGTAGTAGGGAATGGTAATGGAATAAGGCTTGAAGAGTCAAACATTTACATTTTGAAGGCAGGCCCTTCTGTCCATGTTCAAGCACCTTCCTCAGAGATCACTCATTTTCTGCATACGATCCCAAACACCACTGATGCCTGTGGGATGTGTACAGCACATTTGGAGTACAGATCGTACTTTGCTGCTCTTTGAATGCTTTTACAACAGTACCTGGCTGTTGCTGAAATTGTAGGAAGACTCCAGAAAATGCAATGTTTCACCTTGGTTTTGAGTTATCAGTACACTGTTAAGTCTCAACCACCATCTGTGTTGCTTCTGTTACCATAATTTGTCTGTTTATTGCTCGTTTTCAAAGTGTTGGCGTCTCTCACTCGACTTTCTTCCAGCCTGAGCCTTTGTGTGCCAAGCCTCAGCCCAGGGTCATCCTTCATGCCCAAGTTAAAAAGCTTGGGCAGCACAGCTGACAATGGGAGTGCCAGCTGCTGAACTGATGGACAATGCTGATGGGAGAGCACGATCGCTGTTGCGATTCCCCTAAATGTTTGTTACGCCATCTTTCTATGCAGTCAAGTTAAAAAGTAATTTGCAATTAGTTTTTGGGCTGCCTTCAATATTTATCTGGAGCCTCCCTGAGAATCAGGTGTGGGTTTTTTTTGTTTTGTTTGCTTGTTTTTAATTCTGAGTATGGGGTTTTGAATGTTTTTAGGATAGCACCAGTATGTTCATTTTTCTCCCCTTGATAACAAGCATGCAGCTATAGTGACTTCATGCTGGAGTAATTTTCCTGGTGAGATATTATGCTAAGGATTTGTGACCAAAAAAAAAGCTTTTGGGGAATCAGATAGGACATTTCATGCCACAGCACTTGTCTTTGGGGGATGAAATTTAAATTGAGACTCAGACTGATTGTGCAGGCATCACGGTGCATGTAGAAGCTGTATGTCAGCTGTATGTTAAGCAAAGATGAAGTGAGCTTTGCCACTGTCGTTGTATCACTATTGCTTCTCAAGGCAAGTATTGTCAGCCTTTTGTAACAGAGCTGTTTGTCATCTGTATCCTCTTAGTGACTCGGTATAAAAGTCAGTTTTACAGACTGACCGCAACAAAACTGAGCTCATTGAGTGTAATAGAGAAAAGTATATTGTAGCCAAGGTTCTGTTTAGCCTTTGTTAGCTTTCATATGAGAAAAAAGCTACATAGCACCAGGATCTATTTGCAGGGTTTTTTTTTGTCAGCTTAAATGAATGTTGTGTTAAATGTATGGCACTGAAGCTCATGCTGCTCTTGGATTCTGTCTTCTCTGTATTAAAAGTTGAAGTAATTTTAGTTATAATCCCAAAGGCAATAGTGACAAGTTCTCTTTCTGTCTATCATGTCTGTGGGCGGCCTGAAAACTTGTGTGTGTGTTTGTTTATTGGTAATGCATGCAAATTATTTTGAGAATGTATGTGGGAGTAGGTTTATACTATGAAACTAATTCTCTGTGCGCAGCCATCTCTGAAGATGAATGAAAGAAATGTGTGTGGAGACAAGTATCTTGCAGTTTTGATGCTGTAACTAAAATACAGATGCCTTTAATTTGCATTTTGAAAACATTCTGTTCATTCCTTAAGTCATGACATGGTTTAATACTTAAAATTATTCCTTTTTTTTCTTGTGCTGTGCTGATGAAGTTAATTCACAGGAGTGAAACTGTCTCCTGTACAGCACAAGGCCCACGCCACACTTCTGTGCAGGAGTCAGTGTGACAAGGAGGTGATTAGTGATGTCTGTGGTTAATAACAGCTTCTACCACACTCAGAGGAATGTTTCATACTCAACAGAAACCAGAAGACAGTTTAAATAAATACTTTTTTAATGGGAAATATGTACCTATAGCAAAGTTGAGTGATTAGGTTTGTTCAAGTGATTGTGTTTTCTTTGCTGATTGTTACTAGTTTTATTTAGAAGATAAAATCTCACTCTGTGTATTTGTTCCTGTCTAAAGGAAACCTGAGGTGTTTATCTTGGTATGCAGGTGTAATGGGGAAAGGCACTTGTGTTCACACAGAACTGAATCGGGTGACCTAGCTGTGTTTCAGTGAACTAGGTGTCACCCATAGGTACGGAGGTGCAGAACAGAGGCACACGAAAGCACCATAGTTTGAATGTGTGGTGATTTGCAGATGGGGGACTTGATTCCTGCTTGAGTTGAGTTGCTGCACCCCGTCTGCACCAGGAGGAGCTGAGCACAGAGATGTGAGAAGCTCAGACTCGTCCAGTGTTTTTCACACAAGGCTCAAGTGTCTTTTTTGGAGTCTCCTGGACTTTCCAAGGGTTGCTGCCTGAAGGCATTTCGAGTGAGGGCAGCATGATAAGTGTTGCCATAGGAGCCTGTGGCTTTTCCAGGGATGTCCAGATGCTTGTAGGAGCTCCCAGCACTTGAATCCTTGTCTCCTGATGCACTCGGGAAGCACCACCAGCTCAAAATAATCTGGGACTATGTAGGTAATTGCCTAGAAGAGACGATGGTTATTGAATGGGCAAAGGAGTGTGCTTCATCGTTGGCTAGGCTTTGATCCTGGAAACTAAACTGCTCATACTGCTACCTCCCCAGCTGCTGTTATTTGATATCTTATGCTGTGGCTGATGTCCTGCTCTGTGAGAGCGAGATATCATTTTACAGCTTGGCCTCAGGGGTAAGAAGCCAGATCAGCACTCCAATGGTATTTCACCATTTCAATGTTAGTGAATTATGTATTTCTTTGTCCCTGACCTGTATTGCATGCAGATTTCCTGAGTAAACAGCACTGAAGACAAGCTTACTTACATGACCATGTTTGCCAGCATGTGATCTCTTTGCATGCTCTGTTCTAAGGCTTGAGTTCCCCTAGAGACACAAATATCCCAAAGATTTCTCTGATGAGTTGTTCAGTTGCATGAGCGTTAATATTTAATTAGCACTGTTTAAACTAAAACATATATTTCCAAATGTTGATCTTCGGTATTCCTTGTGGAATCTTTTCACGGAATCACAGAATAGTAGGGGTTGGAAGGGACCTTTGGAGATCATCTAGCCCAACCCCCCCGCCAAAGAGGTTCACCTAGAACTCATCCAGGCAGGTTTTGAATATCACCAGAAAAGACTTCACAACCTCTCTGGGCAGCCTGTTCCAGTGCTCTGTTACCCTCACCTTGCTTGTAAACTCTGTGTATTTGTGCTGTATTTTTCACCATTGGCAAAGTATCATAGTCCAGCATGTGCATCTGTGTCGATGAATTTGTACTTTGGTAGTACTGAGTTACCAAAGTCTGTTCATCCCTCTAAAAGCATACTCAGTGCAGCCCCAAGTTATGTGTCTGCAGCATAAGGCACTGTTTCATTCTTAGGGGTTATTGAGACTGTTAGGAAATAACTGTAATGTTTCAGGGAACTTACTTGAGTCTGCTGATTTCTTCTGTGTATGGCTCCTGGGCTATCTCCCTTCCCATCAGGGAACACACGATCTTTCTTGAGTCCTGGATGGTGGAGGCTGCAGAAGCCAAGAATTACCTTCAGCACTGTATGCTTTTGTTTGTTTAAGGTCAGTTTGTCGGACCTGAAAGCTGTAGTTAAAATAACAAGCCCAAACATGTTGCTGAGGAAAACCACACCATTTTTATTCTTGTTTAGATGAGCATCTTTTCAGAGAGCAGTTTCTCAGTGACGCTATGCAACAGAATTGTTGGTTCCTTTTGTGGTACTAATTGAAAACAGGCCAAACGGATTGCTGCAATGAGACAATTTACTTCTGGTTCTTCAAGTAGAAGGACAAGAGATAAATAAAAATATTACATGTACTTAAAATACTTAAGCTACCTTCCCAAATACTTCAGCTGGAAAGGATGTGAAACAAAAGCCGTTTCATTGGACCGCCATGTACAGTCCTGTCTTAGCACTTAGTTTTGATACTCTGGCAATCTTTACTTCTATGATACTGTTCAAAGATTTAGCTGCTTTTGCATCACAGCTTTTCTTGTAAGAATTATTTTCGGGTAATTTACAAGTCTTTAGTAGGTTTTGCAAATTGGTGTTAGAAAAGTGCTCCCAAATGCTGTTGTGGAGAGTGCCCTATGACATATTTTTATATTGTTTTGGAGGACTTGAGTTGTTGCTGTTCACAGCATGTTTGAGTCTCATTTTTCTAGCATGAAATTCTCACTCTGCTTTCTCAGAACAGTGAGCAGTATTTCATCAGGTTTCTAGGCTGACTTTATGGACTTGTGAAGTCTTTGACTACAGAGCATTTCCCAAAATCCTGTGGCTTTATTGAAGAATCTCTGCAAGGGAGTGAAATATTAATTCCCAGAACTTTGAAATTGTTAGAATTATTTTCTCATTAGTCAGAGAAAAAAAAGAGGTGTCCACAGGCCTTTTTCTTCATTTCTTTATGTCTTTAATTGCGTACCACATGGCAAATGAAGTTTCCTGCAGATTAACTGTTCCGGTAGGGAGCATGAGGTGGGTTTGAGGGGTTTCTTTTAAGCTTTCTTTACATAAAAGGAATAATAAACTATTTTGTTTCTAGTGCTGCAGTAGGCTTTCACTCCTCGAAGCTTAATGAATTTTTTAGTTCCAAAGGATGATGTTATTTCATTTCTGCAGGATAGCTATCATATATTTAAGTCAGCTTAGATTTGCTTAGGTCTGTGCACCCATGGCTGAGAGTCAGGAGGGATCTGTTTTGCATATGTGTATGTTACAGTGATATCCCTGTCGGTAAACAGGCCCTTTAGCCTCCACAAGTGTGTTGTGAGGTTTGAGAAGATAAGTGGCTGCCAGCGTGTTGTTAAGTTATTAAAAACTCCAGTTCCCGGTGATACGCGGTGCTTAGCAGATTAAGTCCTTTCAGGACTTTTGCCATGAGTTCTCAAACATCTGAAATGGGAAGGCCACAGTAGGTGATAATTCTTGACACCTACTGATTGGCAGTGCTTTTAGTTAAGGGTCCATGAAGGCCTGGAAAATGTGGATTTGATAAGTTCACTTGCATTTTTTTGCCTAAGTGACACAAGTAAGACAAAACAGGAATTACAGATAAATCTTTTGTGGATAAACAAGCAATTATTTTCTTTGTAGTGCTCCCATGTACCTTAACAGATTGGACACCAGATACTTATTGTAGCTTCTGTTTCAATATTCTTCTCTTCTGATAGCAATACTTTGCAGTCCTAGAAGTCACATACAGACGGACTTCTGTGGGATGGGAAAGTGAGGCACCAGTGAGGCATCAAACAGGGCAGATGATTATTAGCTGACATGTTTGACTGTGACTGGAATAATTCAACGTGATGTCTCAGGGATGGAAATGTTTTAGAAGGTTTTGAACCCTGTTGTTTTGAAGTAGAACTGTTTGTTTTCTGTAAGGATGTAGCCTTGTGAGAAATAAGGGGCAAGAGTTCCCTGCCTTATCTTCTCAGAAGTAATTGCCATGTCCAAGGTGAGGATACATCCACACATACGGCAAGCAGCTTTCCTTGAAGGCTTAGCAGAGTGTTAGGAACACAGTGCACTAAGCAAATTCCCTTCTCTTGACTTAAGAAGAAAATTGTGTATTAAGAGGTTTCCCACCGTGCTGCAAAAATGCCTTTCCATAGTACTGGTGTGCACATACCTGCGCACTGAGGTACTCTCTCTACCTTTGCTATCATGCAGATGCTCTGTATTCCCTTCGCCATCAGCATGGCTTGCACAAAATCGATTCCCTTTTCTCCATGATATAAAACCCCAAAATGAAGTGTTAAACCAGTCAGCTGCTTTGACTCGTTCCCTGTGCTGAATTCCTATCTCCTCCTGGTGTGACCTCAGTGGATTTAATTGGTGCTGCCACAAAGATGAATGCCTCCCCCTGCACGCGCTGACAGCCAGCAGTGCCTCTTCATTAGTTGTCAGCCAGCAGCACAGGACCTCAAGGGCATTGTTGATACCACCGACTGAACTAAATGTACCTCTGATATCTTCTGGAGGGAGCAGGCAGGCTGTTTAATCAAATGGGCACCAGCCTTACTGCATATAGATACCTCCGTATAATGGCATATTGCACTAAAGCAGCTTTGAGTACGGCTCGTTTCCTATTGAAGGTACCCTGAACACATTGGCATCCTTATTTACAGAGTGATTTCTCAAAAATGTATTTGGTAGAGAGCCACCTCTCTGCATGTGGATACATTGGCATGCTCTGTCTCACTCTTGTCCGTCAAAGGAAGCTGTAACAACTCTAAACTGCCTTCATTTAAGTGACCCTTGGAAATGCATGGAGTCAGCGAGCCAGAGAAATGAAGCAGGCTGAAGCTTTGCTGCTTGTTTCTCACAAGGTTAATGGTGAGAGCTCAGTGGGAATGAACTCTTTTCCATCTCGAACAGCAGCTCTCGTGATGCGCGAATATTTGACATGCCCGTAATAGGTTTGCCTCCGTCACAGTTTTTAGAAAACCAAAACCCAAAACATCCCTAGTCCTATATCCCTGTGAAATGAGACGGCGAGTAACGCCGCCAAGCTGTTGTGCTGGCACCATAAAATCTGCTGATTTCAAGCACAGTTCCATATAGGTCAATGCATGTAATATGCCTTTTAGCCATGTTTTTTGTGCCTTTGTTGTCATGGCTACTGAACAACACTGTGTAAAGGCACCAAGTTAAAGATACCTGCTTTTTGTTCCAGTTCCGTCCGTGACTCCTTCCATGACACTGGACCAAGTACTACCTCTCTGTGCCCTCCTGTCCACATGTGTTTAATTGAGATGATACCTGCATGCTTGTGAGAGGAACAAGCCTTGCAAATTAATGATGTTACGGAAACGTAAATCTGAACTAGTGACAGCCAGCAAGAAATTTTTATAACCTTTATATTGTGGCCTTGGAGGAGAGAGTTAAAAAAGTTATTTTTCACTTGTGTCTTTTAATTTAGAAGCTGACTGCTTTTATTGGCCCTGCTTAACAGGTGGTGCACATCATGTCTGATGTGTGTTTGCTCTGTAAGATAGGTTAGCAACATAGTTCGTTTGGACAATCCTCTCTGCGTGACGCACTTGTGTCACTCTGGAGGTCATCTGTTACATACAAGAGTTTGGAACATAATGGTGATGGCATCTTGACATAGGTGGCATAAAAGCAAACTTAGAGGTTGACTTTGTGGTGAACATCTTCCACCATCAGTGTATGTGTACACAAGATTTGCTCTTAGTGAGGATGTAGTTCATGTCATGAAAATTACATTTGGGGACATGGTTTATTCCCACCCTATTAAATGCCACCAGTTGTTATCACAGCAATGATGAGGTTTTTTTTTTCTCTGCCTCAGCACTGCAGCTGGTACTGGTGCTTGACAATCAATATTGATGTTGGCAAATGGAAATCTGCTGCCAGAAATGCAGAGAGAGTTTCCACAAAGACAGGTGGTCCATGGGAAGTGAGCAAGGTAACTGGAGTGAGAGCTTGTTGCTCTGACAGTTTTTGGTAGTGATTTGGGGACCAAATTGAGGAGAGGGGAGCAATATTGGCTTTTTCCATTGCTCTGTTAAGGTGTGAGGAATTTCCTCATCTCTGATAGTGCAGACTCTGTGGGGATGAAGATAAATCACACCCCAACTGTAATGGCTTGAATCAATTGTGAAGCTACAGTAAGTCTTCAGCAATGTCTGTGTTACGTCCATTAACTATATGCCATGAACACACCATTTTGTTTGCTAATAAAAAATCATGTGTGTTGGTGCTTTTGGCATTTTTTGGTGTATAAATACAAACTTTGTCTCAAAAGAAACAAAATGCCTTTTTTCTTTCTAACTACAATAGCAGTCTGAGCAGCAACTTTGACTCTCTTAGCTTAATTTTTTTGGCTTCATATATGTCCCTCTAGTGGCGACATCAAAAAGTCCAGTGAAGCAGTAGATGTACTTCTGTGTTGGATACCCTGTTCAGGGCTTCAGTTTTTGGCTTGTTTCCTGTCAGCAGTATCCTTGGCATATCATGAAGCACAGCTTGAAACTTACATTCCCAAACAAATTCTGGGAAGTGGGTAGACATTACTGGGAAAAATCAGAGGCAGTGGTAACTCAAGCTTTTTGAGAAAAGATTTTCCTACATGTCCATATTGCTGACATTATTTTTTTTTAATTATGATAATGATTACTTTGCTGTCTACCTCTGCTCACAGAATTGAGGATCCATCAGCTTTAGTCAGCATGCAAAGTTGTATGATAAGATGATAATGTTTTTATTACAATTGCCTGTGTGCAGTTTCTGTATTTCAGTTGTTAAAAGATGATTTGTACTTGTTTACACTAAGTAATGAGAATAGCATTGTAGGAAGAAGTGAGACAGAAACGTTACGGAGGGGTGCTCCAAAGTACAGGCATTCAAGGTACCGTTTTCCGCTGGGCTGTTCTGTAATACAAATGCCTGCTGGTCTTCTGCAATAATAATAATGAAATTCCCATGCTTGTTGTAATTTTTAGCAAGAACCTCTGCAGATGCGAGAAGTAAATCAATTGAAGTGCGTATACCTTGTCAAGTAGCTGGTGGCATCCCACTTAGAATGGCAGGAAAGAGAGAGAATAGGTGATTTGCCTGAAGCTGTCTGAAAAGCCGGTGGCTGAGTCTGAAGACAGATCTCACCTCCTTGGTGCACCAAAGAGCTTGTGCCCCCGACGTGGGAGGCAAAATTACACAGGCAGTGAGCTTGTGACGCCCTCTTCTCTCTGTGGGAAATGCAAGCTCCATTTGGATTAAAGGGTGGTTTAGACAAACATCCTCAAAATATGGTACTTCCTAGTGCCTAGGTCATCTGAATAGAAACTGGATTATTTTCCTAAAGTTTACGGATTTTAAGGTTTATACGCTTCATGTTTTCTCATGTGCTTGGGTGTTGCCACCTGACCTAATCCTCCACCCTGTGGCTGTGGCAGCAAGAGGCTCACAAGTCCTTTGCAGACTCTTTCATCTTCCCCCTTTTCCATTACTAGTCCAAGGGGAACACTGATCCTCATTTAAAATAAAGTGTCATCTTTCTTCTTTTTCAGCCTTCTATTAGAGGAGTGGGACAAAAATTTTTAAGGCCATGGTGAGTGCAGGGATCTCGCTTGTCTTTGTTTCTTCAGCACAGGTGTCAAATTTAAGGCTGAAAAGCAGCATTTCTACCTCATATTTGCTAGTTTCACAGTTATATCATGTACTAGTACATGTTGCTGATCTGTTATTCAGCATGGTAAAAGCTGGGTTAGCCTGACTCCTTCCCTTTGGCAGGAAAGGAAAATCTTTCTGTGGGATGTGAATGTCTTTGCCCAGGGTGACATTGTCTCATCTGTCCTCATGGAGTCATGGCTTGTACTGCTGCCTCTGGAGATGAAGATCTCTGCTAATTAAATTGTATGTCTTTTATAAAGCTAATGGGCATAACTGGTTGTGAAATCTTGATCTTTTGTGCTGAATTTCAGATCCCCATTATATTCATAACTTCAGTGAGTGGTTAGCTTTTATTTTCTGGAAGAAATAACAAGGAAAACATATGATTGATGTATGTTTGTGAAGAGATAGCTTCAAACTACAAGTGCAAGGTTGACTGTCGGGTCTTAATGAAGCTGGTCTACAATTTAGGTGATGATTAATGAAGGAATAATGTCAAGGAGCACTGCTTGATGGTATTACGTTGACTGCTGCTGCAGACCGAACAGTCTCTTCTGTGGGAGGAGGACTGCTGCTCTGGGTTGAAACGAGCTGTACCCGGCAGCCAGTGTTCCTGCTCCCTGGTGTGTCTTACAGGTGACTCATGGCCGGGGGCAGCCTGCCCTTTCATCCCAGCGCTGGCTGTCAGCAGCCAAGGCCAGCAGGAGGATCCGCTCTGCAAAGGGCTTCTTTCAGGGCGATTACAGAAAATGTGACAGCCTCCTTAGCCAGTCTGCTGCATGCCAACGTGGAGGAGGGAGAAGGAAAACACCCAGGGAAGAGTGATCTTTGTGACTTGCCAACTGCAGCGCCCCAGCTACAGGGTCTGGGAGGAAGATGCCATCTGCTACCATTTGGCATGACTCGGCTGTGAGAGCACAGTGCATTATTGTCCTCGACCTTGGCCGAACGAGGTGGCAGCATGCCCACTGGGCTGCTGTCTTGGGCAAGAGATAAGAGTGGGAAGGACGTGGTGGTAAAATGGCAGCCGCGTATGTCACATCCCACTCTCAGGAAAGAGGGGAGGTAATTGACTTCAGATTTGTAAACAGCGCAGACTAAGGTGAGATAAATCTCAAGGTCCACATACAAACATGTATTCGTTTCCCAAAATGATTAGTATAGGTCTTAACAAGTCCACGATAATTGGTTAGGTATATAACAAATTATGGCACATGGTGAGATATGCATTGTGCTACTTAACAACAGGGCTACACCTTATGGCAGGCGGTACTTAAGGTTGTTACTTAACAATTCTAACTGTTACTTAACAACTCTAAGAGAAAAGAGAAACAGAGGGACAGAGAAAGGAAAAGACAGAGATAAAGAGATCACTGGTCCTGGTTCCAGCGTCTTTTTCAGGGAATCTTCGCAGGCATAATCTTCTTCTTTCTTGGAGAAAGCCTTCCCGGATACGGTCTTCTTTTTTGGGAAAAATCTTCCCAGGCACAATCTTCTTCTTTGTTCTCTAGGGGTACTTATTTTCTCATTTTATGTTTGATGAATAAGCACAGTTCACCCCCCTTGGCAAGGACAACCTCATCTCAGATTTCTCCCTTCTCTCAGGTGAGGTGTAGCATGATTTGGGTGGAGAGATGAGTGCCATAGTCATATATGTTTAGCATAATCTCTGTAATCTTCATTAGCATATGCAGGGTGTGCGCTTTCATATGCATTTCATGGATAATGAAGCAAAGGTCACTTATCAGACACAATGGCCTTGAGAACAGAGAACTAGCAAGCTCACCACATGAGTGGCAGGACTATCCTGTCTTCACAAGACAGTCCTCCCACTGCTATTCCGGCACCTGAAGTGTTAGCCTTATCAGTTCTTTGAACACCAGGCTTGCATTATTTATCTCCTTGTGAGTGTTTGAGGCACTCCATTGAAGGCTTGGAGGGTCTTCTGCCAGTCATCAGGCCGTCTCTTACAGCGTCTGTGCCTTGCATGCTGCAGTGGTGCGAGTGCTGGGCGAGAGGGACAGGGGTCCCTTGGACACTGTGTGCCTCTCTGCTCCTGCCACAAAAGGACACGCTTCAGCAGGAGCGAGTGGGTCCTGCTTGTCTGTGGGGCCAGCAAGGGACTCCCAAACTGTGGTGGAATAAAGTGCCTGTCAAGGACAATATCACCATTAAAGCTCTCAGTAATGTTAGAGGGGTAATAACAGGAGGTTTATACAGGCTGATGAGAGAATGAGCTGGCTCAATGGAGACCTTGCTGAACTTGGATAAACATCCCCAAACAAGATTAGCTACACCAGGGGCTGGTTTCCTTCAGAAGGACAGGGTGTCTGCAGCTTCATGCCTTTCAGTTTGTGTTGTGGCTTACAGCTGTGTCTAAGTGTGGACCTCATTTTCTAGGGACAGAGAAGAAGAGAGCAGGGGCTTAAGGAAAAACTTCAGATAAACTGCCTAAACTACCAGGTATATCTTTGCTCAGAGAAAAAAATACTAACATTTCAGCTATAAGAATAAAATGGTGCGGAGGTGGGAGAGGGTACTTTAAGCAGCAGGCAAGCCAAACAGTAAAATCAAGGTATAAGAGACAATAATGGCTGGAGCTAAGGAGGATGAATAACGGAATTAAACAGTAGGCTATCAAAAAGAGGGAACATGAAATAATTTGGGCCATACCCTTGTTATTTCCTTATCAATGGAAAGTCAAGTTAAGCTGTGATAAAGGCAGAAGTGTAGTCATAGTATAAAAGTTGTTCGTGCAAGGTATGCATGCATGTGCATGCTGTCTTTCCGTTTGCAGTATTGCAGAGGAGCACTTCCGAAATGCTGAAAGAGAATCCAGGCAGGGAGAACAGCCTGCAGTTTGTTACAGGCCTGTGATGGATAAAAGCACATTTAGCTTCCATCTGTTCCATTTTGGACAATGCTGATAAAAGGGTCATAGCTTTGGCAGTGATGGATATTTGAAACCATTGCCATTTTTAGCTGTCCCAGAATTATTCCCATTCTGTTTATTGGACGTCTGTTTTTCTGTTTGATATGTATTGCCAGATACACTGCAGGTGGTGATTAGCGACAAGTGTTAGATAAAGTGAGGCTCTCCTTGCTGTCTCTCCCTTTTCCACTGCTGCGCTTGGTACAGAAATGATGGGGAATGGGAATAGTTAGGGATATGTTTTGGCACATTCCAGACAACTGTAGTTTTGCTTTCCTGGAATTATATGCATAATTAGCTTATAGTTTATGTTTATGAAATATTATTACAGCATGAGTGTAACTTGAAAGTAATAAAGAGCCTAGATGTTCAACTATAGTGCAATACCAGAAATGGATTACTTGCCAAATACAGTATTTTCTGTGATTTATGAAACTTAAACATTTATTTTAACTCTTTATATATATATTTTTTTTACATCTGTGCTGTCTCATGATCTTACAAAAAGGCATTGAGGTGCGTCTTACATAATTCTGCCTTAATTAAAATTAAAAATGTATTGTGAATACGTAAAATGGTGCAGCACACAATTACAGTACTCAGTAGTTCTTCCCGGAAAGTGGCAAGAGATCAGCAACACGGGCACATAGTAGAGCCCTGGATGCTACTTCAGAAAGTTGTCATTATGGCAGGAGCTGGGCCCATGGACAAACATATCTTCCCTCCAGAGGTTTGCTTTTTCTGTGTACATCTAGAGGCAATCTGTATGGATCGAAGAGCAGAATTTTGCCACAAATGATTGCAAATCCATTTATTGTGGTTCCATATTATTCCTGATACCTAACCAGCCTTTATTTCAAAACCAGCCTTTATTTCAAAATTGCTGTTTGAGTCCAAATGCATACTTGAGATTGTCATTTAAAAGCCTTGTCAAAGGGAAGTTAGACTTAAGTGCGCTAAAACCCATTTAAAGAATCCCTAAAGGCTTTTTACATGTCAGTCTTTTTAAAGCCATGTAGATTTGTGGAGAAGTGGGCTCTCTTAAAGAAGGTGCTGTAATAGGCGTAATATGTTTATGTTGATTTATTGTGTTTTTAGTACAACTTTGTCCACACATGCATATGATAGGAGAAGGAAAATATGAAAGTCATTTTCCACTTGAAAGTAGGAGTCTTGGGACTCCTACGTACCTCAGTGATAAATAAAACCACAATTCAGTTATGTTTGGCAGAGAGTGTCAACACCAGAGCTGGGATAACTGAGATTTACATTCTCAGAGTATCATTAAGTACTGTTGGATCTGCAGCTGGTTTTTTTAATGCATCAACTCTCTTTTATTTCCTTTTCTGTTTTAACAACATCAACTACATATCACCATAATATTTAAAATAAATAGATAGAGAACACTCCTCTGGAAATGCCCTGAAAATTCAGTCACATTCATAAGTTACCTCACACCAACAAAGGCTGGGGAAGAGATTTAATAAGGCTTTTATTCCATAGTAATTGAATGTCTGATGACACTGTAACTCAACAGATTAAATTGCTGTGTGGAAAGATATAATCTGTCATGCAAAGATGCACATTAGTAATTACTGGTGCTGGATAGCACGTGTGACGCTCCCTCAAACCGTGTTAGCCCTAGGTTGAGTCCAGCCTCTGAAATAGAGGCAGTTAATGCATAATGTTTTTCCTGAGGTGTTTTGTGCTTCTTAGTCTGTAAGTGAAATCGAGACAAGTGTAATGCTACTGAGTTATGTGAATTTGAAATTTAAACTGTCATTTAAATTGATCACCGTCCCTATTCTGTGATGCTTTTTGATTATTGTTTGTTTTAATATCAATGTTAATATTTTCTAAAGCAGGTAATTCATACAGTTCAGAATCCAACTAAAATATCTACCAAAAATCCTTGGAGGTCTGTTGTACTTAACCTCCTTCTGTTTCTGAAGAGAATAGGTAAAGATTAGATACTGTGCTTAGCTCTTCATCTTGCCCTTTCCTCCTTCAGTGGCGTAACTTGCTGCAAAGAAAAATATCAAGGTTTTGTACAGCCCTACTGCTCAGTAGAATTCATGTCCTCTCTAACAGTAATGTGAAAATTGCTTCTGGTGAATTGATGATGAGATCAATGTTATGTGGAGTGTGTGGCAGTTCTTTAAGTGGTTGCTTCGCTAATTTATATACTTAAGTGAATAATCTTGGCCAGCTCTTAAACAAAATGAGGTATAAATCTAAGCTGGATTTTTGTGCGCTGGAGGCAGTGATGCCTGACCTCTGTCTGTGCTCCGCAGCAATATTTTGTTCTGCAGCATGACAAAGAACGCCTCTTCTAATTTCTGCTACTAAACAGGCCTACTGAATAGTGTCTGTGCTTAAAATTAATCTAAATACTCACAGATCAGCTTCTCCAAATCCATTTATTCCTTCTGCTGAGGTGGGTGACAAAGTAGTATATAAAGACCTCCCAAATGTAAAGACCTTGTAAACAGGCTGAACTCTGCCCTGATGTGGTGCCAGGCAATTAGCTGAGAGCACCACTTGTTTGCTGCTGCTTCCAATTTACTTCAGATTTTGTATGCTGTGGCAGCAAGCAGTGGTATTATAGCCAGGCCTTTGGCTGTTCCTGTACTTGGTGGCATTTTCCAGCTCTTTCTTTGTCCTGCTAAGGGAAATCCCCTTTTCATCTCTGTTGAGCCTTTGCTTCCTCTCTCCTACATCTTCCTGCCTTAGAGATAGCTGTGTTTCTGCCCTCGCTGTGGTCTCTGAGAGCTGGCAATGCCTGTCATAGAATCTTCATGGTTGGAAAGGACCTTTGAGATCATCAAGTCCAACCATACACACACAAAAAAAACCCCTACAATCTCTGTCACTAGAGCATGCCCTGAAGTGCCAATATATATGTTTCTTAAAAACCTCTAGGGATGGTGACTCAACCACCTCCCTGGGCAGGCTGTTCCAGTGCCTGACCACTCTTTCAATAAAGTAATTCTTCCTAATATCTAATCTAAACCTCCCCTGCCGCAACTTCAGACCATTTCCTCTGGTCCTGTCATTATTCACCTGGGAGAAGAGGCCAACACCTACCTTTCCACAACCTCCTTTCAGGTAGTTGTAGAGGGCAATGAGGTCTCCCCTCAGCCTCCTCTTCTCCAAGCTAAACATGCCCAGTTCCCTCAGCCTCTCCTCATATGACTTGGTCTCCAGACCCCTCATCAGCTTGGTAGCTCTGTCCTGTCCTTGCCACTCCGCATCGCAGTACCTTTTGCAAACTACCCTGGTCTTCTTGGCCAATGCCTTCATGCAGCCTCACAAAAAAATCTTGCTCCTGAAAGTCTCGCGATGGGGGCTAATGGGCAGGACTGAAAAGGGCGTTGTGCCAGCTTTCATTGTCAAGGCCAGTTATGATGTCAGCATGTACAAAGTCTGATACTGTTAAGAGTCCACTGGTTTTCAGTGAGACCTTAAAATCAAGGAAATTTTATGATCCATGCAACCATGAGGTTAATAATGTTTCATTTGTATTGCCTGTGATGTACTGTGCTGGGTAATGCAAGCCAAGTGCATGGCAGTGCTGCCCTCTGCAGCCTCACGTTTTGGTGGCCACAGGGGTCACGGGGAGTTATTTTAGGGCAGCCCTACCCGTGTAAGGCTGGAAAGCTACCCAGCCTCAGCAAGGACATCTTAACGCTCACTCCTTCTGTTGTCACCCTGCTAATATGCTTTTCAACAGCAGGCTATTGTATACCCCAGTCAGCCTTTTCCATTGCTATTAAGCAAGCCAGACTTCTCAGGTTTTCATGGGATACTCTAAGCCTTAGCCCATGTTAATGATGCTCCCAACATCAGTATAGACATATGCAGCAGAGCTAGTGGAGCTACTTGACATGCAGTGGGTATGGTGACTAGGTATGCTCACACGCAGTCACAGCTGTGTTTTGCTCCCTATTAATCTCTGTCTGAAAGCATGCATTTTTTGTGCCTGTTACCAGTTCTGGCAGCCCATGGCAAGAAGACTTACTGCTTTATAGCTGGCAATTTTTGTGGAGTACAAATTGGGGAAAAAAAAATTTGGGAAAATTGGTACAATGTCCTTGGCACAGTTTGTTCCTTTGTCTGGACTGTGCATTAGGAAGGTATTTTGAAGAAGAGGTTGGATTTCTATGTGTTTTTCACGGTAGTAATTTTGAATGGGCTGAAGAAGAGCAGTTGGATCTCCTGAG
The DNA here is from genome assembly GCA_008658365.1 of Alca torda. NCBI lineage: Eukaryota > Metazoa > Chordata > Aves > Charadriiformes > Alcidae > Alca > Alca torda. Next base: position 19,290,105 of record CM018079.1, on the reverse strand, counting down.
TTAACTTTGAAAAAAGCCAAATAGCATCTTCCTGCTCTGTTTCTGTTTCTGTATTGGATAATCACGTCTAATTCATTCAGTGTCTCACACAAGCAAAGAATGTGATATACAGAATACCAGAGACACCAGACACACTTGGTTGCCTCACCTGTATTTGCTGGTGTACGTAGTTATAGTGCGTATTTGTCCTGCTCGACTTAATCTGCCTCATTCAGACACAGATGCTCTTCTTCAAATTTGAAAGTTTTGTGTTTAGACTTATTTACAGTGTCTAAGTGAAATTAAGTCATCCTGCATTTTCTTCATTGTGAGGAGTTTGACCTCAGTGTAATTCAATTTAAACTTAAACCAGCAACGTAGTTAACTTCCCAACAAATTACGCAAAGTCCCGTAGTTGTGTGTATGATGATTTGTAAGAATTGAGCCAAGCCTTGACTTTCAAGCTGGGGAATTCAGTTTTAATCTAGCCGGCAGTGCCCCACTGCATGTTTCTCAGCAGAGCCCTATTCTTGGCTTTATTATTGTCATTTTTTCCTGTGTGACTATTTTATGTCCAGAAATGAAACATGAGCGATGATAATCTTTTCAGGAAGCCAGTAGGGAATGTTAAATTTAGTAAGATGCAATGATCGAGTCATGAAGCTTGCAGAACCAACGCAGGATGCTGACTATGATTTTGATATTGACTTTATTGTTCTGTAGTCTGAGTTTTGAGTAATGCCCAGCTGACAGAGACAGAGAAACATGTCTTTTAGTAGCCAAAATAAAACCATGATGTTGTGTACTGGAAAGACAGGAGAGACAGATCCCGTATATTATCAGCTGTGTAAAATTTAGCGTGTCTTGGCTCTTCCAGCAGTTTACTTACCAAGATGAATCATCCCATTAAAAAGTCTCCATTAAGTATGAAGTAGCCTGAGCAGATTGAGGGTTTTTCATGGACATCCTTAGATGTTGTGTCAGGTCCTGGAAGCAAAACTGGCAAGAAAGTAAAGGCAATGAATGCTTAATACAGTTTCCCACTAGTATAATCTCAAAGCTAACAAGTTATGACAGGCAGCAGGTGAATGCATACTTGAGGATAGATCGTTTTGCCTTTCTCTTGACAGGCATATAAATCTGTCTTCAATTAATATATATATTACAAGAAGAGAAAGTAAATATGTAAACAGTTTCTTCAATTTGCATTTAAATTACCAATTATTTCAAAATTTAAAGAGCCACTGATGTATGCAGGCAAAAAGTTTTCATATATGAATGGCAGTTTAAGTTTCAGTGTGCTGCTCACTTTCTCCTCACTTGATTTATATAAAATGCTTTCCAGTTGCCTTCCTGGTAGGCAGTTGTACTCCAAAAAGGTCTCTGTGCTATCTTGTAACTAAAAAGAATAGTTTAGTGATACTATGCTAATGACACTGTAGGCATCATGTTGCCTAGGGCTCCTTAAAAATTGGAGAGCATTTGAAGTAGTATGGGAGTTGCTGTAACCGGTTTGTGTAATGATCAACTAGGGTTTAAAAAAAGCTCAGTTCTGGCTGCTAGACTGAATCTTCAAGAAGTGTTGGCAGACAACAGGTACAAAGAACAATTAATCCCTAGGTACAAGAAAAAAATCAAGGTAATCGGAAAAATCCCACCTCTCTGGAAGGTGCCAGTAGTTCAGCCATATAGCAGATGGAAGTAGTTAATGGAATATAAATACAACAATTAAAAAAACATACTAAGAAAAAATATAGAATCAGATAGTATTAAAGTGGATTCTTGAAAATCATACATATAAATGTCATAAAACTGCTAAATTAATTCAAATTATTTTTCTATATTTGTGCACACGTATTTATAGGCTGAACTATCCCGTTGTATTGTGAACAGTAGTAAAATGGAAAACTATGCATGGTCTTCATGTTGTGTTTTCATAAATTGCAATCATCCCTTGCATGCCCTTGGAAAGTCACTGTTTTTAAAATTGAATAGGCTGTATCTCCTCTCTAGGGAGCTGTCCTCTCCTCTCCTTGAAGGCTCTCAGAGATTTGAATATGAGCTTTAAAGCTGTGGGATTAGAAAATTCACCCTTAGTACAATACACTTCAGATTTTCTTTCCATCAGCGACATGTCCTGACAAGCGGTGTTTTCTTAAGAGGGTTGTCCTGCTCGTGTTGCTGCTCAACAGGTTGTCTTCTGAAATTGCTCTCAGCCTCAACGTACAACTCTCCCACCTCTTCCTCTGCTTTGAGGATGAGTGCAGAAGAGCATGGAGGCTTCCAAAGTGTAACATAAATACTGCTTCGTAATTGCCATAGAGTTTAGGCTAATGACCAGCACTGGGAAGGAAAGCAACACTGGCTCACGATGCACAAGTTGCTAAGCCACAACAGAATGCCAAAACAGACTTTTCCATTACTTTCTACATCTGTGCCTTTTAGGAATTCCTACATCTAGGTCACTTTAGGAGATCCTGGAGGTATGGTTTATCAGCTCCCAGCCACATGAGAGCACCCATTCTGCTAAGTATCTCCAGAATCAAGGTCTCTGACAAATGCCAAATGCTCTAGGCAAATGCCAAATGCTCTGGTCCCCTGCTCAGCACCAATGCATCTTAATTCTGGAGCTGGACGTGGCCTGCTCACTTCAGTGAGTCCTGGCATGGTGCAGGCTAGCAAGCCAAGATGCAGCGGTGTCTGCAATGGTCACAGCAATCATCTGCAGGCTTTTAAAAGGGTAAAAGGTAACTTTGAAATTGTATTTTTGAATGGAATAGAAATGCCCAATCTCAGTCCTGAAACACTGCTTATAACTCATTACCATAATCTTTCTGCTAGTGCTGGGAAAAAGCTAGGCTTACTGTTTTGTACAGAAGCGCGCATGCGCAAGAGAGACGCTGCACGCTGTCGTTACCACATTTCTGTAACGGATTGTACTGTGAGAATATAGATAGATTCTTTACCTAGGATATGTTTTGACACATGCGGCTATTTCAGGAAAGCCTTTCTTGAATTGCATTTTTCATAATAAGTGTATCCCATTTTTTAATAATAAGAATGAAATGTTCCGCCTTGTATTATTATATTTAAAACTAGCTTACGTTGAAGAGGGATGATTCATTTTTCTTTTCGAAGGGAAGTGCACCCACACAGTTACTAAAGATTGCTGAATGTTAAGTGTTTCTTCTGACACTTGACCTTAATCTCTGTATAACTGGGAATACTTGGAAGTCTGGCCCCAGATGGCCTCTAGGCACCTCAGAAGTTTTTCTTCTTTTCCCATTCTACTATTAAACTTCTAAGTAGTCAGTGGTTAGGGCAAGATGTTCCAGATACTATGTTAACTAGTATTTCACCCATGTGATGTAAGTAAAAGAACCATAATTCTTAAACTGAGGTTAATTTAATCATGTTTTGCAGATATTTTACAGGGGACTGCTTGTAGGTTTTGGTGGTGGTATTTTCTTGTTTTAATGTTCTGGTTAATAATACTGTTTCAGGAAAACCGGAGAATGCTGTAGTCAGGCCTGTCTCTTACTGACCGTGTTGCACAGACACATTGAACAGAGAATCCAAAGCAGAAATGCAAACTTGGAGTTGGAGAATTTCCCTCCAAGTACACAAGCCTCAGGGGAGAGAGGAGATCATGCAGCTCCCATGGGTGCTGACATGGGCTTGTCAGGAGAAGCTCGGGGTGCCACTTCCCCTATGCACTCAGACAGGCACTACTCGGTCCTGTGTCCACAGTAGATGGGACTGAAATCTACTTCAAACATATTGCTAAGGATTAATTAAAAATAAGCAGAGTGGATGGTAGAGCTGGAGGGAGAATGCCAGTTCTCTGGGGACTCTTGGCGCTGGGATCAGATTGCAGCCTGAAGTGCCAGGTCTCGCCCCAGCTTCAGCTGGAGCTATCTTCTCCTTCTCCGATGTATTTGCAATGTAAATAACACTATGGGTTTGGGGGACACGGGGGAAGCGTGCCCTGTACTGCCTGGGATAAAGAAATGTATGCACACCGAATAAAAGGTGAGCTTGACTTGAAATTTTCTGGTTGCCTCCAGCTTCAGGCTGCAGAGGGATAGGAATATGACTTGCATGAATGTGAAGACCATGGTTTGACACCTTTCTGATCTTTGAACCACTTCTCTTTATGTGTATGAGTGGACAGATTTATAGGGGCTTGTTTTGGAAAGTCAGTATTTATGATCTGAGAAGCTGCAGCTGTGTTGGTCTGTGCAGCTACACCTCATCTTTCAAATTCATCAAAATGTTTGGCAAAACTGACTTCTCAGTGGAGATGAATCTACACTTTTATCAGTACTGCAAAGCTTCTGCATGTTATTGTTGAAATAAATTTGCCTCAGAAAAGAACAGAAATTTGTAACAAATCAGAATCCTGTCACAAAGTAGTTTTACACACAAAGCTGTGGCACTTTGCAAGAGAGTATATGGCCTGCTTGTTCTTATTTTTAGCTGGCAGGATTTTAATATTTACAAAAGAGGAATTGTTATAACTAAAACATACGGTTTCATTAATGCAGAGGGGACATAACTTAGGCAAATACTTGTGTTGATCCTACTTGTGACTGGCTCACTGATTCCAATAATGTTTTGCAAGAAGCAAGTTCCCAAATACTTTAAAAACCTTGTAATGTATTTTCTCTTTTTTTTTTTTTGGATCTATCGGAAACATTTAATGACCTCTGTGGCAAAGCACCACTTATAATTTTGCAGCATTACATCTGACTCCTGATTCTGGTGGCAAAATTCCCAGCAACTTCAATATAAACAAGATTGCAGTCCAGTTATGACAGGATATTATGAAAAATACTGTAATACATTGAAATGGGGAAGAGGATTTTAGGCTGAAAACTGATAAGTATAAAATTTTAATTTATCCATAATAGCTATGTTTAAACATATTCTCCCCCATGTGAATGTTCTGGGTGAGTAAAGTCATTGCAAGGACTTGAATAACTGCATGTGGTCAGGAAATCTGTTCCAGATTGCATCCAAAAGTCTTATATGTAATAAGAGATACCAAAGCTCTAAGAGTGTCTTCTCGAGTGGAAAATCAAGCAATAACATTGAAAGTTAGTCTCTTATTCTTTGCGGATCTTATTGCATTATAGAACTACATGAAAAGAATAAGAAGAAACCCACAAACCGTGCCCTCTCTAAGCTGTTCCTTGCCTATAATTTATTATAGAAAAAAAAAAAAAGAGGAGGACTGTAAGGTTGAGTTACCTCTGGAATGCATTGACCTTTAAATAAGAACAATATCTAAAATTTCACTTTTGCTGGCTAGAAACTGATTCTCTTCAATTGACTTAGAACAATGTTTGCAAAGATCAGGTCCTATTTCAGTGATAAGCGACACAATTTTAATAATGAAAGCATCTACAGGGTATGTTTGTATTCAGCAGAGGGATGTGTGTGTTTAAGTACAAATATGTATGTATACTTGGTATTGCTTATTTATATACATGAGGATATGTTTAAAAAACAACTTTTCCTTTGTGTGGTCAGAATTTATGCACAGCATTGATAAAATCCATCTGCATGGCGACAGTTTTCAGAAACTTCAAACGGTGCAACATTAGAGCTCTTTCACTCCTGCCCCCATCTTCTACACGGGCATCTTCCTGGGAAGCTCTTTTGCCTATAAAGTGTACATACTTAACAATTCACTGTTGTACATAGTGTAAGATTTTTATTCCATGCAAAGGAAATTTTTTTCCCCTAAAAGATGAATTTTTTACATACTTATTTTTAGATAGAAGAGCATCATATCTGTGTTCTGCACATTATGAAATTGTATCCATAAGTCCCATGAGGCTCAGCCAAAGATGAACTTTATGTTCCTTTAATGTCATGAAGCAGAAGAAAAAGGAGAAGGGCTTTTAAACACTTCCCACTCTGAGCTGACTCTTTTTTCTTTTCTTTTCTTTTTTTTCCCCCAGATAATTTAGTGGTGTAGCTACTTAATGACTTCAGATAGCACTAAAATAAACAGCTGCTCCCAGTACTTCCTAGCTAATATAGCCTATCAGCTCAACGATTCATGGCAGAGTGATTAGATTAACTTCATTACTGATGGATTAACTGGGAGACTGTAGACAAAGGTGTTTCCAAGAATAGCAGGCAGCTAACATCAGTCTGATGTCTCAGAAATCCTGGATGCTTTTCATTGGTTTTGTTTTGGGAATCAGAGGGAAGAAAATTTGGGAGTATTTGTAGCTTCGGAGAAGCACAGGTAATAAATTATATGATGCTGCTCTGAGTTTTTATGGTACTCTTTAGATCTTGGTCATCTTCAGAAGTTGCTTTTTAGAGGGACCAAGAGGACACTATTTCAACTGGGTAAGTGTCCTGGTGAATAAGGGCTAGCAATTATAGAGAAGGCTTCAAGATCTTCACTCTTCCTGATCTGCACTGCCTGGGAAAAAAGATTGCTCAAGGTTTGGGAGAAAAGTGTTAAAAATACTTTTAGTGGATGCATGTGCTTCTGTTCTTAGCAATCGTGAATGCTGAAGCATTAGTTGGTGAAATATGGATCCTGGAAGCGTACATTTTGGGTCTTAAATTATTACTATTGGATACTAATGAACAAAACATGCAGGTCAATAAACTGGTTGTTCTCTCTCCAGTCCCACAAGCAGGGAGGCCTTGCTCTCGCTGAGATCCAGCAGGAACTGGGGACTCTCTCCTTCATGGTGCTGCCTTTTGGGTCCCCTGTGTTGGTATCCCCTGCTGCCTGGGATGGTGGCCTCTCAGTTTTTTGCAGGGAAGATCAATGCAGCTGAACCATCGCCACTGGTAGCCATGAACTTCTTGACTCTTCTCTTACAGTGTGTGCAATCGCCATGAATCTTGTTTAAATTGCCTTCGTGCTGTTGCTTATACTTACTGTCAAGTAGCTACCTACTTGTGCAGCTCTTGTGGATCTACTTGCATTTTCAGGTTTTCCCTGCTCAAGCACCTTGTATGTGCCAAGCAGTGAAAGGGGCATGCGCCCACAAAGGACAGTCTACGCAGTTGGTGGGGCACTACTGAAGGCAGTATTGACAGTTGGTTTACACCTTTTTACCTTGTAGTGAGATAACCCTTGCTGATACCATTAACCAGATAAAGCCATGGTTTGAGTCACTCAGTGTTTCAGTGCTGTGGTATTAATTGGGAGTAAAAAGCAGAGTTACTGTAGGCACCAAGGTGCTGACATTTGCTGTTGACATGGCTTACAACTATAGTTCTCCATCATGAGCAGGCGAGGAGGCCTGGAGGCTGCTGAGCTCCCCTTAGCTAACTTGTGTTGGCCAAACACTGCTGCCTTCTGATGCTGAGTGGCCCTTCTGCAGCTGTATCGGGAGCACATGTCCCATTTCAGATTGCACACACTCATACGAAGCAAAAGCCCACCCTGTTTCCCCTTCAGGAGTGCATATTTGCTGGAGTGAAGTAGTGTTGGCCAGTTAAATGTAAGAAAAATTTTGTTTTCACTTTCAAGTTGCTACCACTAAGGCTTTCCTCTCTCTGTGTTTGTCATCTCTCCTTTTTTTTCCTCCTCCTTCTCTGTGTGGTGATACTCTTCCAAGTGCTTGGACCATGTCATTGCTTTATTGGTGGTGGTGTAAAGTGCATGACAGTTGTGGTGAATTCGTGGCTTACAATGGCCGTTGTTTGAGTGCAACGCCTTTATCTTGGGGGTCAGAACATGCTTGGGAGCCATGAGAGCACCATTTATTAATTTTAAGCCTCTAAAATAAAAGAAGAAAATGGTGGATTGAAAGGGAAATCGAAAATCAGAAAGCACACGCAAGCAAAGCCCAAAGTAGTGTATTTTTGTTGTGGCCAGCAACAGCAAAGTCAAAAGCAAAAGACCCGCTGACAAGCCATGTCAAAGAGTGGGTCTGCAGTCTGCGTCTGATCTGGATGGTTATTCACTTACTGCACTGTGGGAAATGGCTTGACCCTCTAAATAATTATTACTCCAGTTATTCAGACCTGCAAAAATGTATGACAGCAGCTGAAAAACCTCCACCTCCAATATATTCTTCATAGCATAATTATTGTTAGGGTCATTATCTGATTTTTAGATCCTTTCAACTGTGCCTGCTTGCTGCTTCTCTCTAGGAGCCAGATACAAAATGGTATTTTATTTCTGGGAATAAGAATGTAGCCTAAAGATCTAGCATGTGAGAATGTATTTGGCTTCAGCGCCACATAAACATTAACTTGATGCCTCCTAAGACAAAAGTTTCTTGACAAATGAAAGTAGTAATGCTCTATTACAGGAGGTTTTCCTAAGGAAGTTGAGGTTTATGAAAAGATATTTTAATTTCTAGGAGAGGAAGTCCATATCTGCAAACCCTGGTGCCAGATGGACACTTGTATTTCCCCAAAGCTGAAAATTTTTGGAGGCCTTTTGAAGGCTTTACACTAAGTCAGAAAGTCAATAGAAGAGAAATACAACTAGCATTACTTGCTGGAAAGTTAATTCCTTATAAGTTTTATTGTCTGGTGACTGTGCGCTAAGTTGCATTCATGGGATATTTGCACTCATAACTGTGATACCTCTTTGGTGTATCCACAGATAGTAGTTTCACCATACTGTCAAAAACTCGGATGTTTGCGTGACTGGTATTGCAGGCACACAGGCAAAACAAGCATCCTGTGGCTTAGTCCCTCAATTTTTCATTGATAAAGAAAAAGCACAGTAGTAAAAAAGCTTTTATACAAGGTAGATAACCCCAGTTTATGCTGCATTATTAAGATAATTAATAATTTGATTTATTAATAATTTTTTTTCTTTTAAGAACTAAAAATTCTGAGGGGTTTTATCATACCATGTTTGTTAATTCTATTCAATGAAAGATTGAGACTCGTGTTATAAGGAAAATAAGGCACATGCCTCACAGCTGCCTTCCTGTAACAGTCTGGAATTGTTCCTTTGAGGCGATTAAGGTTTGTATGTGAATGTGTGTCCAATTTTAGAGACTATTGCATGGATTATTATGCACAGCATGAATTTTGCTATCAAAAACACTGAAATACCTGTTAGAGCCGTATGGTAGTTGTCACACTTGAGGGAACAGGCAGACCCAATATGTGTGAGTTCCCAGTGTAGCCTGAGCAGGGAGATTGCTCGGTGCCCACCTTTGGAGGAGAGAGCTGTGCCTTCTCTGTTAGTGCTTAAAAACTCAGTTCTATTAAATACAAAGGTCATTGGGTGTCCCCAGAGTGAGGCAAGTATAAACTGGTAAATAAAAGCACTTTTATGGCTGAGAGTCATACCTATTAGCTGTCTTATAGCAGTGGTATATGCAGTCGCCAGTTAAGCCTGTTGTAAGCATGGAATTAAATTACCTGATCTGTAAGTATTCCCCCCGTCCTAGCACGCATGCAACAAGCCCTTCCTTTCTGACACAATGCTTTCCTTCAGTGTAGCTGCATGTTAAGTGTAGTCCGTGCCCTAAGGTACTAGGATGTGAGCGCTATATGGAAGTCCCTAAGATTTGTGTATGTGTGTGGTGCCATGCATAGTGAAGCCTTAGCACTGGTTAGGGCAGTAGGTACCCTGAACAGTAAAGGATTTGCCATAAGGTGTTGCAGAGAGGAAATCAGGATGTAAGCTGGGATTTTCCAGTCTGCTGAGCCTTGTGCTTCCAGAATTACTCATTAAGAGATTTATTATAAAAGAGCTAAGAAGATTTATCGAAGGTTTGTTAAAGATTTATTAAAAGAGAGAAATACCCTTCAGAGACACTTATTCACTGCCTTTAAGGCACTGTGGTAAATAGCCAAGTGCACAATTGAACAGTGGTTTGCAACTCCATGCTGGGCCCAAAACTGTCTGGGAAGGCAATTTTAAGGCTGGCGTTATGAAACGTAGCAGGTCTCTGCAGAGAACAAGAACGTTTGGGTTCTTGGTGCAACATGACTTTTCATTTCCACCCCAGGTGGGCCTTGCCCTGCAAAGGGTGTGATTGAGCCTAATGTACACAACTGGTAGTTGGGCAGGATTTGGTTACTAAGCCTTACGAGGGAAGCATTATAAATCACACTTCTCCTGGAAAATAACTTGGATATGCTCACTTTTGTCTTTGGGTAGGTGCCAGCATACAGTGAGCAAGAGAGAGATTATTGCCTGTTGAGAAAAATGAATGGCTTTACGTATAAAACATGTGAACCCTTCAAAACTGTATGCATGTTTGCACTGGGAAACTCATGAAACACTAAGGAACCCTACCCTGGTGTCCCTGGCCCTTCTCAAAGCAATTCTTTGTGGTGACCTGTTACTCTCCTTCTTTAAATGGCAGTTCTGTGTGTCAGACACTGTATATTTTTTTTATGCATCCAGCTAAATTCTAGATATTAAAATAATTATATTCCTGGGGAGCTGAGAGTTAGAGCCAGATGGGAAGAAAGGCGTGACCTTGACTGATTATCTAGTTTGGGGATGGGAGCAGGGATCTTGGGAGCAAGAACAGTTCCAAATCCTTCTGTCTTCACCCACAACTGCTTTTTCAAAATTCTGTGTTAAATGAGGGGAAATCTGAAAAAGCCTTGCAGACTTGTATAACATTAGTCATGAAAGATACAGTGAGCATATGCCCTTGTCCCTTAATGCCATTTTAAACTGATAAGACAGCTTAGATATTGTTAGACTGCATAAAGCACAGAAGGCTGAAATCATTGTCCTGGCAGCATGTCCCAGGGTAAGGTGTGTTCTTGGGAGTATTTCAGGGTAGTGATCTTTACACTTAGGTTTTTATGGATCTGTGTTACAGGATATGTGGATGTCGTGTTTGTGGGCTTAAATCTGATACGTTTGAAGTGTGCATACTCTTAGACCAGGTTGTGCACTGGTTACTCATGCAGAAACCCCTAAATACATGTGCCTGAGGAGAAACACAGTTCAGCTGGAGACTGGAAGACAACTAGAATGGAATAGTTCTTTCAGAATTAATAAATCTGGTGGAAAAATCTATTTGAGGAGGGTCAGCATGGAATGGGCACTTCTTCCCAGAAGAAGCTAGGAAATTGTGAAAGCCAGAAAAAGCCCACTCTTGTAATTGGAGCCCTGGGACCTAAAATCTGGGAGGTAATGTAGTTCATAGCTCGCTGGAGAACTCAGAGTCAACACAGAGCAAGCCAAGAGGGAAGACTGAATTATCTATAAAACTGGCTGTGCAAAATGATTTGCTTTCTCCTTCCAAAAATGTAATAAACGTATGTTAAAAATACAATTTTGCTTTTATTCTTGAAACATCAGTGACTGAAGCAAATCACTTAAAAAATCTGAGTAATGGGGAGACTGTATTGTTGTGGGTCTGCTATTTCAATTAGTTGAACTTTTTCTGTTCAAAGCAAACAGCAAAGCCAGGAAGCTTGGGAAATAAACGTTAAGCCAGAATCCTCTTAGTTTCTGTTTACAGAAATGGTTGTTCTTTTAGGCTATTTAAAAGTGTCCAGAGCATCAACTGTGCATTTACTGTCTGAAGAGATTGGCAGTTAATAACTTGTGAGCTTTAAGTTAGAAGAAGTGAAGAGATAAAATTGTCCATCTGTGTTGATAGTGTTACGTCTTCTGATTTGTGTTCACAATTCATATTTCCTGTACTGTATGAGGACAGAAGTAGTTCACATGCATTTCTAAAGACATCAAAATATGCATGCACTGGAATGCAAAAGATGATTAAAATATCATGGTTTGCTTCTTACTATAACTAATCGGTCCAGTCCACTGCATATTTCTGAATCCCTCACTGACATTTATGGATTCCTTTAGTGAAAATGCTGAGATTGAGAGCAACCATTAAATATTTCAGTAATGTATGTATTTTAAAGTCAAGTCAGAATCAGCAAAAGAATGATGTACTGCATTTCTTTGAAAGGCTGACACAGCTTTTTAAAAAATATTTTCATAGTGCCTGATACCATTGTTCTGCTGGTGCTCTCAGTGGAGAATAACAATAATTTCAAACTGTTCCTCTATCTATCTGTCCTCTGTTACTTTGCCTACTGAAACCCAAGAGGAACTGTTGGTCTGCATTTCCTGGACGAACAATTAAGAAAAATAGTGTCCATCTGTTGTTTATGAAAATTTTGGATGGGAAAATGCTGATTTATACATGGTCAGAGAATGGATAAAATTTGTTTTGCAAGGGACATCAAAGAGCAGCGCACCCTTGGGTGTGCAGCTGCCCCATGGAAGCTTTACACCCCAGTTTGTACTAGCCATCAGCCTGTTGATGTTTTGCTACTTGGCTGTTACAATCCCTGCCATCCGTCGGACAGCAGTAAAAGTCAGTAACAGGCCTGGGCAGGTGGGTGGGTTGCTCAGATTGTGCATGGAAATGTTAGTTTTGCAAGTAGGACCTCTTTGAGATATTGACAAGGGACAGTGATTCTGTGTTTTGCCTGTCCGACAGGACACACAGTACAGCCTCAGTCTCTGGCAAAGGAGGTTTGCTGAAGAGTTATCTATGACGTACAGTGCCTCCAATTTTGAGGTGTCTCCGTTTTTCCCAGCACTTGGCTTCCATGCCATTCAACAAAGTGCATTTATTTCTGTTATTTTTAATACTTGACATGTGCAGTCCAAGAGTATGCCATGATTTGAACAGCAAAAAGTGATTCTTGGTGCCTGTGCTGCGATACTACTGAAGTTAAATGGGAAGGTACTTTGTGCTTTCAAATTACAGGCCACTTTTAATTGTCATTTTTCATTAATTTCTTCTCTTTTTTTTCCATTTTTTTGGCCACTCTCTCTTTTGCTATTCAAGATAGCCAAATACTGGCAACCTGTGGCTGCCTAACAGCTGGAAGATCACAGAATCATAGAATCATAGAATGGTTTGGGTTGGAAGGGACCTTAAAGATCACCTAGTTCCAACCCCCCTGCCATGGGCAGGGACACCTCCCACTAGACCAGGCTGCTCACAGCCCCATCCAGCCTGGCCTTGAACACTTCCAGCGATGGGGCGTCCACAACTTCTCTGGGCAACCTGTTCCAGTGTCTCACCGCCCTCACAGTAAAGAATTTCTTCTTAATATGTAATCTGAACTTCCCCTCTTTCAGTTTAAAACTGTTACCCCTCATCCTATCATTACATTCCCTGATAAAGAGTCCCTCCCCATCCTTCCTGTAGCCCCCTTTAGGTACTGTAAGGCTGCTATAAGTCTCCCCAGAGCCTTCTCTTCTCCAGGCTAAACACCCCCAACTCTCTCAGCCTGTCCTCATAGAAGAGGTGCTCCAGCCCTCGGATCATCTTCATGGCCCTCCGCTGGACCTGTTCCAACAGATCCACGTCCTTCTTGTGCTGAGGGCTCCAGAGCTGGACTGCCAGTGCTCTGAGACTTGATCATCTCCCTTGTATTTGCACTGTGTGTGAAGGCTATGGAAAAGGCTTGGAAGCAGTTCTGATGTTCCTTGGCATTAATTTTGAAAAATTAAAATTATTCTGGGCATAGAGTGTACTTGTTATGCTTGGCTTGCGCCAGGTAGCATGAAGAGATGCAATTCAATGAGCCTGTTCTGTGAAAAGGTCACAAAATCAGCATGTGCTTTCACTTCATACTAAAGAAGCAGGAAAACCTGAAGCACTGTAAAGTTATTGCCCGCCTGCACCTTTAGTAGATGGTGGTACTGGTGCTGCTCATGTTTGTTAGATATGGTTCCTGCTGGCATTTCTGTGGGTTTTGTATCTTAATGTCCAAGGCTACAATTTCCCCAGGACCTCAAATATTCTCTGTTTCTCTGAGTGACTGGAAATCTGATGTAATATAAATTTGACAAGCCTTTTGCTCAAGCAGTTAACTTTGAAGGCACTACCAGTTGTCTTTTCTTTTATGGGGATTGCATTTATGCTTAAATAAAATACGATTTGGATTTATTTGATTTGAAGTATTTCAAATGCACTATGGCATGGCTTTTATTTGTAGTTGACGGTGAAAAGCTGAAGTACTATTTTCAAGAGATGATAATAAATTATAAAAATATATTGCATTTTTAGGAATCAAAATAACAGGGCATTATACAGCAAGAAGGAGCAGAAATGTGGGTTATCTAGTCTGCCACAATGTTGTTCACATCAGACAGCCACTTTGAAATCTTTTACATTAATTCCTCAGTGAGAGGTGCAAGTGGGTGTTTTGCCATTACTTTTTGAAAGTGGATTGAAATCACTTAAGGCAGCACTGGTGTCTACTCAGGCTGCTCAAATGAATTGTACACTGAAGTTTAGATGGAAATTCTTGCCTTTCTGCTGGTGCCAAGGGATTTCAACTAGTCATTTGAGCTTTTAAAATATTTATTCAAAATTACACCACACAAAATCTCCTAAAGACTTGTGCTTCCTAGTGTGAATGTACAACCAGCCTAGCTGGTGCTGGCTGGGTGAGCGCAGTTTGGAGCCTGCGTGGGCATCACGTGAATTTCTCACGTGAATTGGCGACTGTCGTCTGCATGAGCAAATCCATCTCTCCTCTCCCAGACCACGTCCTACTGACACCCTGACAGCAGAAAGCTAACAAAATGAAACATTATACAGACTACCTCCTTTTCTATGTGCTCTGAGAGTTAGGGATTTTATACAAACTCCAAATTTATTTCCTGTATTTTTCTTGCAGTAGAGAAATTTAAGGCCAGATTTATGTTGAGGAATCATGACCCCCTGGAAGGAGACCTGGTGGACGTGGTGGGCAAGGAGCTGAGCAGGCATCAGCTAGACATTCTGGGGCGAAGGATGCCGACTGCAGCCCAGGCTGTTAGCGGCAGAGTGAGAGCAGGGTGCCTGGTCCAGTTTGGATCCCCCAGCACAAGGAAGACTCTGATGTACTAAATTGTTAGGGCAATGGCTAGAGCAGTGACAGAAGAGGAGAAGAAGAGGGAGATGACTCTTTTCAGCCTTGAGAAGGTGAATGGGAGTCAATGTTGCTGTCTGCAGCTACATGATGGAGGAAGGTACAGAGAAGGGAAGAGAGAGATACAGAAATGCCTCCCCCCCCACTAGAAAGTGAGCATTAGTATATTGTTGACTGCTTTTGCAGTAGGCTTTTGATACCATGGGTAGCAGAATAAAAGTCTTGCCTCACATGGATAAGGCAAAGGAGAGGCGCACACTGTTTTTTGCAGCAATATAATCACTAGAGGTTTATTTTGCTCCCTTCAAAGTAAGGCAGCCTAAATCCCATAGCATCACAGCAGCTCAGTACGTTTCTTCTCCCTTCTTCTATTCTGACTTTCCCTTTCTGTGTAAGAGAGAGAATTTCTATTTGCATTCAGGGGGACAGCCCACTCAACTTCAGTGCTTCCAGGGATCCTTCTGGGTATGTGTTGTGTCCGGGCTGGGGCTAGCTAGCAACAGGCATCCATATGGGAGGAATTTATATTGTCTGAGAGGCCTGAACACTGAAGTACTGTAAATGGTGTTTTCACACACTGCAGCTAATTCCCACAGTTTCCATTGCTTTAGGCTGTTGCTTCTGATGAAAAACAAACAGAATGGTCTGGGAGCTGAGGAATGCAGCCTGAAGCGCAGTCAGCACGTGGCCTCCGCTGGAGTGTGCAATTGGAGTCAGAAAGGGAGCTGTGTAATGCCTGTACAAAAGAGGGGTGTCCAAGCATGGTGCTCAGCGCTTCTTGATGTCAAGGCCACAATTCTCAGAGGCTTTCAGAGCTTTAAGGACCAAGCAGGGTAATCTGCTTCAGTGGCTGGATGCTTTCCCCTGTTAGCAAATTGACGTGATTCCTTGAAGACATACTCAGAGCAAGTTTCAGCACTGAACTCATAGAGTTAGTAGAGCAGTTTTCCAGTCACGAGTGAGTAAATGGAAATATTCACTATGGGGAGTGTTTCCCAAATTTCTTGCTGAAGAAGAAAATAACTCTGTCAGGGGACAGTGACTGTTTGGAATTATGCTGAGCAAGCACAGTGAGCATATCATGTGGCTTTATATTCTGTTAGGATGACCACATATGTAATAATGTTGTAGCTTCTTTGTACTGCTGCCTGCCCTTTGCTCAGGCCTTCCTGTTCCTCTCTCTACACCGGGTCTGTTGCTTGACTCCCCCTTGCAATCTGCATGCTGCATTTTCTCATGAAGTGAAATGTATGCAAAAAAAAAGTCTGGTTTAGACACTACTTAATAATTCCTCTAGTGTGCATGATGCATTGTTCCAAATGCTGATATTGATGATTAGCGCGGTTATCACACCCAGAAATAATTTTCTGATTCTCGCACTGGACAAACTCAGCCTTTTTTGAGGCTGCCCTTGCACAGCAAAATATCCTTCTGTGTGTGCAGTATCTAGGAATTTTTCCTTGGCTAATCCTGCCAAACCTATGGAAGCATCCTCTTTACTCTGCATTCTGTCAAAAGGACTTACTGTGGTCTAACATGAAAACTGGTCGAATATTTTTTTTTCCATGAGTTGCTGGTGAACATCAACTAAGTCATTCTCACAGTATCCAGTCACCTGTTGTGAAGAATTAACAGTGATTTGGGTTTTTTTTTGAGGAAACACTTCCGTATTTTACTTAGATGCAAAATAACTTTGTGCACTAAGAGCTTGTTGCCAGAGCTACAAGGACCTTTCCATTCTTCCCTTCGACAAATGAAGACAGTCAAGTGAAACTTTAACAGAGCAAACTGTGTTGTCAGTGGAACTTTATACAGTGCACGTCTGCCTTCGTCTATTTGAGTGCTGCACTTTTTTTTGTTAAGTAGAATATCACACAAGGACCAGATTTTGTTCAGAAGTGAGTCATCAAGGTTCAGCTGAGTTTTTATGATCAGGGCTGGCTGGTACCTGATCAGCAGCAGCAGTAGCTTTTTGAGACCCACTGATGCCCAAAGACCTGCAGAATCTTCCTGACAGACAGTATTAATGTGCCTGCACAGTCTTGCAGAAGGCTGCTTGTAGGCGAATGCCACAGGCTTGTGTAGTCCATAAAGCTTGAGCTGAGGTGCGTGAGTCAGCCCTGGGCCTGAGATGGAAACCAGTTTCTGGGTAATAATGTGATGAATGTTTCTGAGCTATCTGGGAATACCACAGCCCGCACTCTCCCTTCACTCCCTCCAGGAACTGCTGTAGCTGCCTGCACGTGTGTCTGCCTTAGAGGTCAGGAGAAAGGAGTGTGTGCAGTTTTGACTGCTTTACCTCCTCTTGGCTGCATTTTGGGAAAAGAAGGGGGGATATTTTGTCTTATTAACCAGATGAGACATTACAGATTAGTATTACCACCAATGCATAGGCTCTGATTTTGTGAACGCGACGTGAGCTCCCAGCAGGACAGCATGGGCTTATACGACATGGAATCCCTGGGGATAGAGTAATCAGTGCTCAGTAAGTTTAAGAGTACTTCCCTTGTGATGTGTAGCACTTCCCATATGGGTCATGGTATTTGGAAACTTCATTTGAGGTCACAGAAGTCCCTGAGCGTTGTCTGCTTGGGACGGTCAAATTGTTCCAGGGTACAGCTGCCATGGCAGGGAGCAGCCTCCATGTAGGGCTGGCCTTCTGTCTTTGTAGGGAAGAACAGCCGAACTAAAAATACATTGCTCTGAGAAGGGGAGAGTTTGTGCTTTATACTACACTGTCTCTGTAAAAGCATTTATAAACTCCCATTCTAATTAGGACATGAGCGTAAAAGGGAATTGTGAAGAGGAGCAATGCCTAGCACATGTCTGGGAGGTTGAGTCAGTAACAATTATGCTTATGAAGTTGTTAATTTTTTCAGTTGGTAAGTTCCCTCTTAGGAAAAGAGAATCCTGGTTTCTGAGCCCTTTGTCAATGCTTTCCCTATCCCCTCGCAGCAGTCGGCTGACCGCCCTTGACAAGTTTGCAGCCGGCTGCAAACTTAGTATGAATACAGGGAAATTGGGGTAGGGGGGTGTCCAGTCTGGAAGTCTCTGCTGAGAAAGTAGCTGGCTGCACCAATGTAGCTGCAATGTGCATGAACCTCTGCTTGTGATGGCGTTACAGAGCACGAGACTGAAAGCCAGTCACCAAAAACCTGAGTACATCTTCTTGTATGTGTATGAAATAAATTTGGTAGTTTTCCAAAGTTAATGAAGACAGAGAGCAGGTCAGGGACAGTGGCATGCTCTCCCCTCTGGCATGTCTGTTCCCAGAACTGCTTCAGCTCTGGAGTTGTCATGGATGCAGCCATGGCAGGCCATCCTAAGGAGACACATACTTCCCATAAGCCCTAGACTTTTAATCCTAATAACTGTAAACAAACCCTGACTTGGAAAAATCTTTTCATTTTCTTTTTTTCCCCTTCAAGTGTGGGAAGAGAAGTCCCACTCCTTAACCTTTGCACAACCACATATTAATCTAATTTCCTACTCATCGTGACCTAGTGATTGCAACTACGCTTAATTTGATTTTTCTTCCTATGTTTTTATGTTATGTTTTTGTTTTTTCCCCTAATCTTGTTTTTGGCTCAGTGCTAGTTCATTAAACTTCAGTCACAAATATCAGCTAGAGGACACAGAGCTTGTTGTCATTTCAGCTAATCAGATATTTGTAGATCAGAATGGGTTACTGCATACGCACATGAAAACTAGGGCTCTCTCCTATTGTTCCTTCCCCTTCTTGGGAGGCTTTGCCTGATCACTGTTTTCTCGTCATGTTGACCAGGATACGTACTGTTTAGAGAACTTAGCATAATAGTATTCTTTTTTTCTGATTCAAAAAAACCTGTGCCATCCTCTATTCCCTGCTGCTGCTGTTGTCCTTGTGCAGTGTTTTGAAAGCTAGCACAGGCATCTTGTATTCCTGGTGAGAAATGCTGTAAGTTACAGTTAAGCGATCAGACAAAATAGCAGTAGTTTGAGTGATCAGCAGCTGCCACTAGCTTTGCTTTAAACCGTTAAGAGCAAATGTTCAGCTCTCAAGAGATGTTTTAACCTTCCCTTAGCAGAAATATTCTGGGAAAATCCGAAACTTGTGCTGCTTTAAATTAAAAAATAATAATAAACAAACTGAGTTACGAGTTATGAGGGGCATTTGACACAAATACTTTTTTAGGAACAAACCCCCAGAGGTGCACACCTCTCCAAAGCGGGAAGGAGGTGACTTTTGTTTCCTCAAATGTCTTCCATTTGCTAGAGGCTCCACAAACAATGTTCGTTTTAAGCGTAATATTAGCAAGACTTTGATTAGCACAATACCGTGAACTCCCTGTCACCACATAGCATAACATCTTTTCCCATGCCTATGTTTAATTGCTGCAAATCCAGCAGTTCCCACGGCTTATTACGAATTCTTTCCACTAAAATTGCTGAATCGTGGTATTCAAGCTATCAAAAATAGCATCTGTGAAAGTAATGAACCTTACATCATAATAAATCCTGAGTGATTTGAGAACGCTTCCTTAACTGTTTTCCATCTTCTACCTTCCCTTGAAAGTTTTCTATTTTTTTTTACTTTTTTTTTTTTCTTAGAACTCTACTATCCCATCTGCGAGCAATATTCTTTTTTCTGAGGTATTTATCACTTAGATTGGAAGGACAATGTCATCTCAAACACAGTTTGTGTTTTGTTACTTTGTTTGCAATAGAAGGGTGTGTTCTTCTTCAAAATTTTTCATGAGTAAAAATATTGCTATTAGGCCTTTCAAAAGTCACAGTGGAGAAATTTACAACTGTGAAATTCTCATGACCACTGTGTGCAACCTGAGTGTGCTGACACCGTGCTGTAAGGGAGCAGACTGCCTTCACTAAGCTTCAGTGGCTAAATTTGAAGAAGAGCAAGTGTAAGTGACAACAGGAATTGTGAACAGCTAAATGATATTTCAGTGGGTTTTTTTAATCATACCAGACATTATTTTTAATAGAAAAAGTAACTTTGCCGGGGGTTATTTTAATAACATGATAGATGGTAATTTAGATTGTCTCTTCACATTCACATTGCTGCATATAGATATATATACTGAAGACGCAGTAGCCTAGTAGCTCAGATCACTCTACTGCTGAACAGTCTCTAAAACCCAAAGTTCAATACATGTCTTGCTCCTCCAGACCGTATGTACCAAAGAAAGGAAAAACTTAGGGAAATTGGCCTGACGTCTTTCAGAGAAATACAGTGGTGTGGGGATATGCTTGTTCTTTCTGTGAAGTAAAACAAGACGTCCCTGAGAGGTTACTCTGTCCTGTATTGATTTTTCTTTTTTTTTTTCCTTCTCCCTTAAAGTAAATAAGATCAGCTTGAGCTTTCTAAAACTCTCCCTGGAAATCTTTTTCCCAGAGGTGAAGAAAGCGTTTGAATGACTTTGCAATTAACAAAAAAGCCCCTTACCAATATCAATTGGCTAAATACCCATTGAAGGAGGGAAAAAACAAAATTAGTATCAAGCTTGTGAATGTATCAGATTTCCTTCCCTTGTCCAGCACAAAGCAGGTGGTAGTTCAGATGTCTTGATAATTGCAGGCCTGGGAGGGCTCTCCAGCAGCAGGTCACTTAACTGTGTGGCAAAGCAGGACCAGCTCTGTGGGTCACCCTACAAGTAATGAGTTGCACAAGATAACAGTGGAGAAGCAGTGAAGGTGTATTGGCGAGGTGGGGACCGGCAGCATCAGGGTACGTGGACTGCTGCTGGAGTACCCTCTTGCCCATTCTACACTTAACAAGGTACTTTCCCAGCTTTCGGGAGCAGAGCCTGCAGTCCCTCCTTGCGCATGTATTTGGGGCACCTGCCCTTCCATGGCTCCTTCATGAGGCTCAGCACTCCTCTGACCAACAGTGGTGTGTGCATTGCCTGCATCAGGGGGTGTTCTGGGGGAAGATACAGATGGGTTTTAGAGCTATAGGGGTATGTTAGAACCCTTTCACAAGGCATTTGCTTATTCTGTACAAGATCAAAATAATGCAAGGATGAGCCAAGAAGAGTGCACTGTAAGATATGCTTCCCTACACTCACATCTTCCTTTATTAATCCCAGTTATGTACTCTATACATTATCCAAAGAAATTACTGCTCAGCTATTTCCCAGCAAGCAGACATTTATTCAGACAGTCATCCCTACATCAAAGCTAGGACAACTGGATACGCATCTACTTAGAAGAATTATCTTTAAGTTTGTTAACAACCAATAGCTTTAGCATGTTTTTGAAAGAACAGACTATAGAGGGAGCAAAGCTGGGAACCATGCTACTTATTGCAGATGCATAATGTTTCAAGTGATCATCTGTCCTGAGTGCAAATAGATATCCCATTAAAATGGAGGAAAATTACATTTGTAATTGCTCAACATTTATCTTTTTCTTGAAACATTTATGGTTTATGAAAAATTTATATCCTTTTATGTTTAGAAGCAAGTAGAAAAATACGTGATTGCACAGGGTCTTAGTTTTCCGAGACAGAAGTACACAGTTGTGTACAGTAAATTTGAAAATGAAGGAATAATTTACCAGCTGTTTTATGAGAGATGTGGGCATTTCAGCATTATCTCCTATTCTTCTGCAAAAAGGTACTCCATCTTCTCTGAGTACAGCTGGATTTTGTCTTAAAGTAGCTAAGTGCTTAATAAGGAATGAATTACTGCTGGTGAAATTATGCATAGACAATAACCAGTTCCTAATTCATCCGGCAACTTACTCCATGTTCTTTTCCTTTATACTGGCCCTTAGTGCATTAGATTTGAGCAGAAAAAAAATTACTGCGCATAGAGGGCACAATTAGGGGATCGATGATGACAGAGTAACCAGTTGCCTGTGAATCCCCAGCCTACATCTGGAGCACTGACTTGCTCCCCTATAGCAACAGAGCAGGACTGGACCAGCCTTTGAGTCCTGCCCTTTTACATTTTAATCCACCTGCCCGCAAACTGCTTATCTCCAGGCTCCCTCAAGATGAAACTCTTTCCTGGGCTGAAAAGAAATATTTTCTAGCTCCTAAAGACATCCATTATATGTTTCCTTGTATGAACTAATAGTTTATTTCCTCTTTTGGTGTGTTGTGGGCATGGCAAACCCCACCTGCTGCAGGGAAGGGAGGCTAGGGCAAAGCCAAGGCAGCTGATGATAAACAATATCTTAAAACCCAAGTGTGAGAGAACCTTCAGAAGGAAGGTTCTCATCTGCTCATTCAGTGGTTCTGTGTAAGTCCATGCTTAGATAATGTCAAATGACTTGGCATTTGCAGGTTTCCAGCTAAGTATGGCCAATGGGATGCTCCAAGTGGGTGTAAAAGGAAAAAGACAAGTTGTACGGTAATTTTATAAATGGGTTTTGTGGGATCAATGATGTTAAAAGATGCTGAAGATCCTTTCAGATCCTGTCAAGATTTTTTTACTCTTCTTTTTAGAACTTCCCTAGTGCTATAAAGTATAACTTTACATTTACAGCTTATAAAGCACCTTAGTGTGGACCCAGGTTGTTTATCAGCCTGTTCTTATCTTTTAATATTCACTTGCAATCAAGTGAGCCACTTACTACCTAATTGCTTTAATTTGCGTAATGATACACTGAAGTGATGGTCACTGACTTCGAAAAGCTCTCTGAACAATTCTTATGGAAGACAGGTAATATCCCTGTTAACATGCTTTCATAAACTGTGGTTGTTCTCATTGTCTTGGAGCATCTCAGATTCAAAGAGCTTTTGCATAGAATCACAAAAATAAGAAAATTTGCTTACTCAGCCTGGAACGGTCTTTGTTCAAACAGGCAGGTCTCTGGTAAGAGAGGATTGCACTTCTGCACAGTGCCTCCTTTGCAACTTGACAGCCCCGACTGCTTCTTTTGAAAGCCCCTTGCCCTTGTTCATTGTGTCGCTGACCCTGCAGCATTCCTGTGTGCCTCTGGCTCTTTGAACAGTACTTTGAGTTTAAACTGTTCGCTGTGATACATTGCATATTTTAATCTTTCGAAGTGTAACTTCCCTAGCTAGAAAATAAAATGTTACACCATCAAAACGTAGTATTTTCTTACGCCAATTCAGATGACCTGCTCCATAAACAGAGTGGAGGGTCACATTTGCTTTAAACAGTTGTGTCATCTCTTTGACATTGCTGGTAATTATTTTGCCTTCATTGGTAACTGGATTGCTTTTTGTCATGCAAACTTTTCAAAAAGCTTCATTAATGTGGTTCAGTCCCTGGGGCAAAAGCTTGCTGGCACCTCTGCCCTCACTTGTCCTGACCTGCTCTGCACTGAACAGGTTGGTCGTGCACAGGTTGCGCCTCTGGTTTGGACGCCAGGGTGCACGGTGAGACTCTTCGGTGCACCTGCAGATTTCACTTTGCCATGGACACTCCTGATGATACCAAAATGTGGATTATGATACAGGCCTTCCTTTGTCGTAGGCAAGTCGATCTCCAAGTTCTTTTTTCCTCCTTTAACTCGTGACTGCAGTTTCTTATGGGAATCCTGAACAGATAAGATGAAAGAAAATGTGGGGAGAACCCTATTTAAAATTAAGGCATGCTTTTCAGCATTAGAGGTTTTTCTCCTGAAATCTTAAAAAAGGTTGCTTATAATCATATGGTGTTTTCTCAAAGTAAATGACTTTCACCAAGAAACCTGGCTTATGCTGTCCTGTAAAGCAGCCAAAGGAGAGGTAGTATTTAGCAGATTTGACGTGAGAGATCAGTAGGAATGTAAATAGAGTAGTCCTTCAAAAGACACTGTAGTCAGAGCAATCATCCTGCAGCTTTAACAAATTTATGAACATCTGTTCTGGTGCCATTTCTGCTGCACAGACCTGCCATTAACCATGGAGAGGAAAGGGTTTTAATTAAACGAGCAGATTGACATGTTAAACTTTGAGAAGATCATGCCATCTGGGTAGGTTATATTTGCAATTCTCTCCACAGCTTCTTAGATTTAGGGTATACTTCAGCGATGCCAGAGTTCTTCTCAGGAAGATGCACTAACCCTAGAGCACTGGGGTTACTCACCCAAAGTATGTGTAACAAGATGTATGTTGCAGCACCTTGTTTCTGAGCTGTTTATTTTTTCTTATACAATTTTGGTTTTGCTATTAGGTCACTATCTGATGCTAGCCACAACTGCTACTGTAGTACAACATATACGAATTTTTTTTTATTTACTGTAACTAAACCTCAGTCAATAGATAGTCAGCATTGGCCACAGATTAAGAAACGTTAAGATGTGCCTTGACCAAGGTCACATTGCTGACACTGTGTCTTGGCTGGCTGCTCCCGTTCCTCAGGGTGGAAGAACGGTGTGGCTGGTAGAGGAGGCAAAATCTGATGCTGGAGGAGCTACTGCCAACAAGAGACTGCTTTTTAACTGGGAGTGTAGTATGGGAGGCTGTGCAGGAGCCGCCTGTGAGGCTGTTGCGGTGCAGACAGTTGGCTGTCCACTGGTACAGCCACTATTGGTGAGGGTTTCAGATAGGCCAGAACAGCTGTGAAACAGAGATTAGTAAAAAACCACATTGTTCATCCGTGTATTCCCTGCTAGCAGTGTCTCTGGGTTCATACAAAATAGTCAGCTCAAGAGCAGATTGCTCTTAATTCATGTGGAAATTGACAAGTAAAATTTTGCAGTGCTTTAAATGCATAATATGCTGAGTGTATTCAGTTTATGCTTTAGTATTTGTCATCCCTTCAATTTGTAATAGGTTAAGGCAGGGTGTTTAATATGATGAGATGAGGCTATAAATAAAAGGCTTTTATAGGTTCAGATGAAATCTTTATACACTTTAATTGTGTAGACAGGTTCAATTCCCAGGAAGGCCAAGAGGGAAATCAATTGAGAATTTTAATCCAGAATCAATTTTATTTAAGTTTTTGAGATGTGCTGATCCAATTTTTTCAGGCAACAAGTCAGTCTGTTTCTGCTGAAGTAGCAGGCGTATTGTGGGTGGTGCATTACTTGAATTGGGCTCTCCCTTGTACAAAGCTGAAGTAGCTCATGAACAGATGAAGTCTTTTGGGTACTGCTAGATTGGTATTGACCTATTTAAGCTCAGGTAACTAATTATCTATCTGCCAACGCTCTTATCTCTGAGTGAGATCATCTTCTTTCTGCTGCAATATATGAACTGATGCTAAAAGGTGCTGTCACAAAATGCTACCTGCTTCCTGCCTTATCAGCTGCAGGATGGTGTCTCCACTGTTGCAGGAACCTAAAGGAAAGGGTTTGTCAGGACTTGGAAGAGATTTAAAGGTCTGAACGACTGCATGGGAGGCTATGGATAAAATGTAGTAGTCTGGGTGGAGTGCAGGAAAACAGCTTCAGACTCTCTCTCTCTTCCCTGATAATGGCACTTGGTAAAAATAACTTTTACTTTAGTTTTTATGTATCCAGTTTCTTCAAAATACAGGAACTAGGTTCTCTTTGATCAGCCAGGTCTCTTTTATCCAAGAGGTAGCAATCATCCTGGTAGGTACTTGCACTGTTTTTGGTCTCAGTTTTTGTGTAATCCCTGTAACCGCAGGAATTTGTTGAGCTGTTTCAGTTTGTTTGAAGGAAGGATGTCAACTAAGTCAGGTGTGTTTGTAAATCCTGATGATGCTGGACTGTAGCTCATCTAGTACATGGGAGGACATTCAGGTTTTGTAAGTGCTGTTAGTCTGGCTGTAATATACCATGCCTGTGTGCATATTTTGTCTGGAGAGGCTTTAAAAAGAAAGCAATATGAACATCAAATGAAGAAGTCACGTGCTACCAGACGTAGGTATAAAGCCAAGGAAGGAGGTAGAGAAGGATACACAAAATAAGGGAAATCTATGCTTCTGATAGCGAATGCACATCTGCAGTTTGGAACATGCTGCATTTGTAGTATTAATGAGAAATTCATGTATGCTTTTGAAGTACTCTTACTCCAGTTGAAATTAAAGGATTTTTACAAGACATAACATACCCCGTGTGTCGTACTGTGTCTGAACTGCAGTGGCTGGAAAACTTTTCATTATTTTTCACTTTCAGTGAAACAGTACTGGCTGTTTCCAAATGATATTAAACAGTTATGTCTCTTGGTGTGATAGTGTGTAGGTTATAGATGTATAGAGTACCTGAGCCAAGGCTTTGTGGGTGCTTGTAGGTGTGGATTGTGTGTGTATGTGCATGTGACGTAGGGAGAATGATCCTCCTAAACACAGAGTTGGGTTTGATTTTGCGTTGTTCCTCAAAAGACCCAACATGCTTGTAATAGACACAGGTGACAATATAGCAGCCTTCAGGGTGTTTCAGCTTCTTGGCACTCCATAAGGATTACATGTTTGGGGTGAAAGGGAAAAGAAATTGTGCTTTATCTCCTTAGAAAAGCATGCAATTGAGGGAAGTAAAGGAAAAGATTATCCAAATAGCGTAAGACCATGCTGAGCTTGGAAGTATATTGGATTGTTTCAGGGGTGATTACAGTATAAAAATTCACGTTCTTGTTTCCCAAAGGAGGAAGCGAAACTACATCTTGTGTTCATGTCCACAGGGGTCAGGGTTGCAGTGAACCTGCTGCACAGGTCAGGGAAGCGCAGCATGGTGGGAGGCTCTAATGAGCCCTGTCAAAGTGAAAAGCCCATAAATATCGTTGGAGCTGTGAATCTATCTATCTCCAAGCCTCTGTTTGTGTGTAAAATAGATCCTTCACAAAGTGCTGGCAACAAGCCCAGATGTTTTCTGACAGGGCTCTGCTCTCAGCACGTTTTGATCCTGCCCTTTGGAAGATACTCATAACTTCTTTCTTCTCCAGCCTGAACTGACCAAGAAATTAGGGGGTTCTGAGTGGCTGCTAAAAGTTGTGCAGCGAGTGTGACAGCTCAGGTCCAACTGCCAGCAAAAATGGGCCATTCAGGTAGGGGGCTCCTTGGAGTGGTAAATTCTGGGATTCCTCATGGATGCCCACCCCATGGGCTGCAGCTGAGCAAGCCAAATTGGAAATAAGATCACAGCTATCCTCTGTGTTCACTGCAGAACAGGGGGGTGTCAGCTGAGGGCATCTCTACCCTGGGCAAAGCAAATATGTAATTTATTATTTTTAGCCTAATTAGCAATGGAGCAGCAGTGGTGGAGTGAGTAGTTGCAATGGCTAGGGAATGAATGCATGACATTTCTGTTCCTGGAGCTGCCTCTCTCAGGTCTGTTTTAGATATTTCACTGTTGCCTCATTACATTCATTTTGCTATGGAAAGGGGATTAAAAATATGTATCCACTTACTGCAGCCTAGAGGAATCATCTGTTTATGTAACTTCTTTCTCAAACATATTTTATTAGCATTAGCCATAGGAATAACTGTTCTCTTGTCTTAGTCCCCAGAAGACAGTAGTTAATACCCAGTAGAACCTTATGATTTTAGGATTTACCTACGAGGGATATTCACTGTTCTTCTTTGTCTCTGCTTATAAACTGCACAAAAGCACTTTTGTGGACAGAAGCGAGATTTCTGCCTTCTTACTGTGTTTTCCTTTGGCCCTTTCTCAGAGCAATGCGAAATACAGAAATTTAGCTTTACGTTCCAGCTTGCTGTTGAGGCCAAGTTTTTGGAATAACCTACTGATCCTAGCTGTCAAGGTGCAGCTAATGTGTCTGAGTGTGTTGTGTTGGGAAATGCTAGTACACAGCTAATTTTTCCCTGTCGCTGCTCTCCTCTCCTGGAACTTTTGGAATAAATATAAGCTTGCATACTCCATGCCCTAATGGGAAAGGAACAGCGTTTGATCCCCTGACAGAGACAAAGTTACACAGGATAAGACAGGTCTCTTCTGGGATCGATGCTGTAATTTAGGAAAACTACCAGGGTCCATATGTGTGATTTATGTATTATTAATATTTTATAAATTAGCTGTAAGTCACAGTTTTCTGTAGGACCTTTGAAGGTCCCACAGGTGATTTAAAAAGACAAAGCACTTTAGAGGAAGCGTATTTTCACCTTCTCAGCAAAACAGTGGTTATCAGCATCTAATTTAGCATAGCCCAGCAAAAATGATAGTATTGCCAAGTGTGTCTGAGATTTGGCAGGTAACAGAAAGAATACCCAGAAGTTTTAAGAGAGCAGAGATTCAGTATGTCTCTTCTTCCCTAAGCCTTTCTGTCCAGAACAAGAAGAAATCATAGGACAAAATCAGAGTCCATCCTCCACATGTGCCCTGCCCTTGGCCTCTTTTATTGAGCTGGGTATCAGAGGTGCTACTGATTACAGTCATTTTTATGGTGATGCTTCTCCAGCAGTAACGGGAGCAAAACTACTGTCTCATTTCAGTGGAGCTGTTTCGCAGGTGTCAGGCTATGGCAGGTTTCAATCATTTCAGACCAGGGTTGTGTTTGAACTGACGACCCAGGACAGAACAGCTTTAAAGAGCTGGATTCATAACTGAGGTATAGCAGATGAACTGTACCACCCTGGTGGCACATGTCACTGAACTGTTGGAAAAATTGCTGGGAAACAAACCCTGTGACTTGCAGGATGTGCTGTCTGTATTTCCCAAAGGCAAAGAGTTTTGTTTTCCACGTAAGAGCAAGTAATGTGCTTTTCTGGCCCACCTAGAGGGTTATTTTTCATGGTGAAACCTCAAAACGATGTTCATCTGCAGAACCTCTGCTTATTTTCTGATTTCCTCTCTGGATTTGAAACCAAGACAGTGCCGTCACCAGCATTTCACCATGATACAGAGGGAGACACAGGTGGAACCACCATATGGCCACTTCACAGCATATATATGACTTCATTTCGCTTAGGCACGTGAGATAGCAAAGTCCATACTTGATTATGTCAGACAAGAATGTTAATGGCACATGTAAATAAAGTGCCAAGTTACTACTACAGAGAATATATTGGCATATCCGTCTTGTTTCATGTGCTCTCATTGACTCAGAGTTGTCATGATTGTGTAATCAGTTTTGAATCCACATCTAAGCTTTCTGAATTCCCCATTTAATTAATAAATTATTGTTTACTCATTTTTTTTAAGCCAAGCAAATAACAGCAGGTGTTTGCTTATGTCGAGAAGACAGATGTATCACACAAACACCATACTTTCCCAAGCATCAAAACTGAAAGTGAGTTAATGTCTGAAGTGCAATTTCCGTATAAATTTGTGTTTATAAACCTGTGCATTTCAAATACAACAAACGAATCTAAGAGGAAGATAGAAATGATGTTGTCCTTACAGATTAGAACAGCATAGTATTTTTTTCCTCATGTTTTTTTCCAGACCTGCTATAACATTATCTCCCATTATCTTTCCTGTTCCCCTTAGGAGTAAGCTCTTTGAAAAGTAGCATATTTTGGCAATTCCTTCTTGTGACCTAGCTTCTGGAGAGGGTTTCGCTGAGCTGCAAGGCAGAACAGCAGCCAAAAATGTAATCGGGCAAGTTACACAGTTGTGCAGCTGAGAGCCCTTCACATGATACAGCTGACAGAAGCTTCCATGAGAAGATACCAGCATGTCATATTCAGAGGTATTTGGGCATCCCTGCGGGCTGCATGAATATAACCATCTCAAACCCCAAACGCAGAACATGAGGAAAAAGGCTTATTTCTTACGTATTAGCTGAATTGGATTTGGACTGCAGTGAAGTTGGAGGGAAACGGAGGAACACACTCGGGAAGATTTATTCCTGTGTTAGAATACGAAAAACCAGATGCTGCATCTGGATCTCATAGGAAATAATTTTTGTGCCTGATTCTCATTCTCTGTGATTCTAATCTCGTCTCCCTCTTGATATGTCCTTTAGTTTGCAGTTATGGTTTTGCATGTGACTGACTTTTCACCCACCCATGGAATGTTTATAGCACAGTTTTATCCAGCAGAGTAATTGAAAGAACAGTTCAGCTTCTCATGGGAATGTCTGGTAATGCCTATCATCGTAATGCTGTTTTTAGTAATTTTGAGGGCCAAGCTGACAGCTTTACTTTCAACAGAGATTATTTTATTGACAGTGAGAGACTTGCAGATAATGTGGAGGGCAGACCCAAATCTGGACATCCCTACATTTTCTAGGAGCTTTTAACAAAGAGTGCAAAGTGCTCTTCTCACACTAAATTCCCTTAGCAGTTGGGGATTGATGGGTATTTTAAAGATTCCACTCAGTAGTATTCTGGAGTACCTACACTGCTTAGCTGTCTTCCTTCATACGTCATTTTTTAATATATACGTGAGCATATTATTAAACATATGTCATAAAACACAAGAGAGATGCTGGACAGCTAAATTTACATTAGCATATGATCCTTACAATTCACGTTTCTGGGTGTTGCTGCCTTTTCACATGGGTGTAGCCCAGCTGGCACCCCTGAAAATGCTCCTGCCTAACTAACTACTAAAACTGAAGGGATGACGAGGCTCGAGTCCCATTTAAGCATGCACTATGAAAAATATTGGTTTCTGAAGTCACATGAAGTATTAAAAATAATCCCAGTGTGCTCAGTTACAGTCTCTCCAGTAATAACGAAGGATCATTTCATTGGGGTGTTGGAAATGTGAAGCAAATACTTTAAGCGGCAGACGCCGGATCACAGAGGCAGAGTAGAAATTACTAAGCAGTTTGTTTCATCAGGTAAGAAATGTAATTTATTGCTGGTGATGGTAGTAAGGAAGAAAGCAAAATGTCTGGCAAAGCAGTCCCCCTCATCTCGGCTGGCCAGCAGGAGAGGAAAACTTGTTAAACAATCTGGATGCAGGGAGCCGCATTTGGGATTGTGACATTAGCAGGCAGCAAAGTTGGTAAATTTCCCATCTCCCGATCCCTCCCCTTGTTCCCTGCCCACCTACACACACAGCTGCTCCCTGCCTGGGCAGCCTGGTGTCAACCCATGTCCAAAAACTTCAGGAATGCAGCCCCACAGTGTTGTGGACAGTGCTGGGGCAGACACAAGAACATGTGCTGTTTTCAAAAGTTTGCTCTAAATATTCCCTGGTGCAACAGAGAGCAGACGTGTGAGACAACAAAGGGAACAGAGAGAGATTTCTTGCCTTTTCCATGAACTGCAGGAAAGGTAAAAGGCTATTTACAGTGTAATTTTTACTGAGGGAACTCAGCAGCTGAGAGCCTGATCTTTAACATAGTGCACCTTGTGAGGCTATTGACTTGCTCAGTTGAAATGTATAATTCACCATTCACACACAGAAATGGTGTTTATCTTCTTCTTGAATTGTTGTGCTTGATCAGGAGCCATAACTCCTGTGCTTTAAAAAGCCTACCCTCCACAAATGCTAAGGAAGCCTAAGTGTAACTCACTGTTTTGCTTTTGCACAGTGTGAAGACTCAAGGTTGTGATTTGGTCACTGAATACATTTTAAGCATTAGTTGTGCGCTTGTTTGGATTTTTTTGAGTTACCAGACCAGTCCATCAGCAAATGGAATTGTGTTATGTATCATGCTTTACACTTTTCACTGTGATTAAGCTTCATTTTTTGTTGGTGTTAGCTTCCATAAATCAAGCTCCCAGTTATCTACCCTGTTCCCTATGTGTAAGGTGCAAACAGACACACACAGTTAGAAAACTGTTGGGGAACAAAAGCAGCATTACTGAGCTACCCACAGCAAATTGCAGAGTCCACTTACCTAAGGATTTGAATATGACTTTGCAATGTCAATGACCCATTCTGTTGCTTTTGATAGTTTTGCAGGTGCACAAATTGAGGCATCATAGCAAATAGAAGCAATAACTTCTAAATTTGTACTGGCAGCAGTGATTTATCTAAGTGGTGATCACTAACATTCAGAGTCTTCACCTTTGAGCCCTGGGCAGAGCAAGTGGCCAGAGAGCTCTGCAGGCTCGCATCATGGCTTTTCCCTGGGCTTCTTCAGTGCTCTCCCAAGCCGTGCTGATTGGCTTAGGTGCGGTAACAGAGAGGATTCAGGCTAACCCCGACTTGCAGTGAGGAATCCTACAGCACGAAGCTTTAGAGGTTTTGTCGCAGTTAAAAAACGACAACTGTTTTCCAGGGTATTCTTGGGCCCAGGAGATGACTGTCGTTCTTTGCTCATATGCTTTTGACCAAACTACACAGTAGACTTACGGGCTGGCTCCCAGCCAAAATCACCTTGTAGTCTGACCCACCACTATATGGTACCACCATACTCTGAGGGATTTAGGTGGATGTGCAGAAGGAATTTTCTCAGGAGGGCAGAGAGGTTTAACCTCAGCATTTCCAATGACTGATGCTGCATACTTGCTGTGATGTGGTTCAGCTGTCTGCAAGGCAGTGGCAGTAGCAATCTCCTTGTGAGTTCAGTAGTGAACTTCTCTCAATCTTGGCAACGACCATCCTTTATTTCCACTCTTCTTTTCCTGCGTAGTGTCAGCCAATGTCTGACTGCTCAGGCGGTGTCTGCCTGTTGAATACTTACATCCCTGGCCCACTGTTTAACAGAGAGGTGAATTATTCACCAACAACGCTGAAAAGGCAGAGGTTCTCAACACTTCCTTCATCTCTGTATTTACCAGCACTGTTGGAGCCCCAGGCCTTCGGAACAAAAATCGAGGTTAATGCAAACACACAGACCCACTGCAAGTGAAGGAAGAGTTGGTATGTGATGTATTACAGGAACTTGACCCCTACAGATCCATGGGCCCTGATAATATCTACCCGAGGGTGTGAAGAAAGCTGGCTGATGTTGTTGTAAGGACGCTCTCCATAATCTTTGAGAAGTCATGGAAATCGGGGGACATCCCAGAAGACTGGAAGAAGGCTAATGTCATCCCCATCTACAAGGAGAGCTTAAAGGAGGATCCAGGAAATTACAGGCCCATCAGTTTTACTTCAGTCCCTGGGAAGGTTATGGAATGAATCCTGCTGGGGAGCTTTCACAAGTCAAACAAAGCACATGATTAGGAAAAGCCGGCATGGATTCACCAAGCACAAATCATACCTGACAAACCTGATCACCTTCTACAACAAAGTAACCTGCTTGGTTGATGTGGGGTGAGCGGTGTACATTGTCTACCTGGATTTGGCGAAGGCTTTTGATACAGTTCCCCACAGCCTCCTCCTAGAGAAACTGATGCAGTAGAGTCTAGACAAGCGGTCTGTGCAGTGGGTGGGGAACTGTCTGACAGGCCACACCCAGAGGGTGGTGGTAAATAGCTCCTTTTTCAAACTGGCAACCTGTCACAAGTGGGGTCCCCAGGCATTGATACTGGGCCCAATGCTGTTTAATATCTTCATAAGTGATCTGGATGATGGGATCAAGTGTACTCTGATCAAGTTTACCAATGACACCAAACTGAGTGGGGGAGTGAACACTTCAGAAGGGAGAGCCACCCTGTAGGAAGACCTGGATAGGCTGGAAGAGTGGGCTAACAAGAACCTTATGAAGTTCAACAAGGATAAAGGTAAGGTCTTGCACCGGGGAAAACGTAATCCAGGAGTGCCGCACAGGCTGTGATCTACTCAGTTGAGGAGCAGCTCTGTGGAAAGGGACCTTGGGGTCCTGCTGGACAACAAGCTCAATATGAATGAACAGTGTGCTGCTGCGGCAAAGAAAGCCAACAGGATCATAGAATCATAGAATTGTCTAGGTTGGAAGGGACCTTTAAGATCATCAAGTCCAACCATCGACCTAACACTGACAAAAACCATCACTAAACCATATCATCTACCCATCTTTTAAATACCTCCAGTGATGACCATTCCACCACTTCCCTGGGCAGCCTATTCCAATGCTTGATAACCCCTTCAGTGTAAAAATGTTTCTTAATATCCAGTCTAAACCTCCCCTGGCCAACTTGATGCTGGGTTGCATCACCAAGGGCATCACCAGCAGAGATAAAGAAGCCATTATCCCACTTTACTCAGCACTTGTCAGGCCACACCTGGAATACCGTGTTCCGTTTTGGTCCCAGCTGTACAAAAAAGGTGTGGACAGGCTGGATAGGGTCCAGAGGAGGGCCACCAAGGTGATCAAAGGACTGGGAAGCCTGCCATATGAGGAAAGGCTGAGAGAACTGGGTTTATTCAGCCTTGAGAAACAAGGCTTAGGGGAGACCTTATCCCCACATTCCAGAATCTAAAGGGTGGCTACATAGAAGATGGAATAATCTCCCAGGGAAGCTGTGGATTCCCCAACATTGGACACTTTTAAGATTCAGCTGGACAGGGTGCTGGGCCATCTTGTCTAGATTGTGCTTTTGCCAAGAAAGGTTGGACCAGATGATCCCTGAGATGCCTTCCAACCTGGTATTCTATGATCACTCCATAGATGAACATGCTGCAGGAGAAGCAGCTGCAGAAGGCTGGCTGCTCAGGCATGGGTGATGGGTAATGTTTTTAGCTCCCTCGTTGCCCCTCTGACTGGGTAGAGAGTTGTGAATTATTGAGAAAAAGAATATTGAGTGAGATAACTTGCTCTACGTGACTGCAAGAGGCTGTGACCCAAGGCTGCGTTCATGTTATTGGCAGCATTCCCCTTGATTTTGGTAGGGGAAGGAGCTGCTGTGTAGCATTGGAGTGTGATGTATTGGGAGGGGAATATTCCTCCCCTCTGGTGACTTCACTGGGTGCAGCTGGTCCTCAAATGTGTTTTGAAGTATTTTCTCATTAGGATGAACTCACGGGAAGTAACAGATGGCAAAGTGAGGCTCAATTAGTGAGAACTTTGTGCTCTGTTAATGCTCTTTCTCTCTATAAATAATAGCTGGGGAGCGGAGCAGGAATGAAGATGCTGTTACATTTGTGGCTAGCTCAGCTGCTATGTAGATGTTATACGCTGCCTTGCAGCATGTTTTGTCAGCAATGGAAAGGAGTAGGAGGAATTTGCCATCCCTTTCACAAGGGCAAAAATATTGCAGTTCTACTGCAAAACAAATAAAAACAAAGCAATGTTCAAAGACGTATGAGGGGAGACAAAAATGTGGGAGACAATTTTACAGCCAAACAGGCCACATAACCACCTTGGTTTTTCTGGTTTCAACTTCTTCCTATGAAAAATCTGTGAAACCAACAAAAAACTGTGTCTCTCCTTGATAGTCCCAGTAACTCTCCCAACTTCTTAGTGTTTACTTCCATCCCAAAATCTTCCTTTAAAATATATGTATGTATAGATTTCTCTTTCTCTGTGTGGGGATGTGTGTATGTGTATGTAAATATGTAAACATGTATCTCTGTACCATGCTGCTCTAGCCTGGAGAGCTACTTCTGGAAAACTTCTCTGGCAGTGGCAGTTTATTTGTTGAGGTGAAGAAACAACTTTATTGCAAATTTATCCTGACTTACAAAGTCACTAGTTACATAGTGACTCTCTGTAGCACACACTAAAGTTATAGATGCCACCTTCTCACTGGTGTATATTATGCCATAGTCTAGATTTCTAGATGCTTTTACAAAGTAATGT
Source organism: Alca torda (assembly GCA_008658365.1). Taxonomy (NCBI): domain Eukaryota; kingdom Metazoa; phylum Chordata; class Aves; order Charadriiformes; family Alcidae; genus Alca; species Alca torda. Next base: position 19,254,866 of record CM018079.1, on the reverse strand, counting down.
CCACCGTCAGTAGTAAGACTTAACTCTCTGTGGTTCAGACATCCTGGCTTGCTGGCAGGAACCCTCTGGTGCCTACTTCACAGCTGAAGCAACTACCAGGAGAATAACTGTGGTTTTACCAGGCTTTTAAAATGGCACAAGTGGTTGGAAGCAGGTGTTCAAAATCAAACAACACAAAACTGAAAAACCCAACAATGTAAAACTTTGTTTTTCAGGGGGGTATATGGATCTCTGAACAGTTCAGAGGCTACTAAGGAGATACACTTCCTCCAGGGATCTTTAATCGTAAAAGCAGTTTAAGTGACTCACTCTTCCCCTGAGGATATTCTTAAAACAACTCCACTCATTTCGTCTTTTTAGCGGTCAGAAACAGGATTTATTTTGTGCTGTCTTTCAAAACAAAGAAGAAAAAAGAAACAATGACTTTTGAAAAAAAGTCAATGGCCATATTTCCAGGAGGATCTGGGCTATATTTAATATTAAAGGTCTGTACAGCTCAGTAACGCATGGGCTGACTGGCACTATGTTCACTCAAGCAAGTGCTTCAGGAAAAAATTCAGTACTATTTTTAGTTCTCTTACAACAAACCACTTGATTGTAAGGCCTGGGGAACTGCGACATTGTGAGGGGTCTGCTGGAAAAGGCAGGAGGATGAGACACAGCAGCGTGCTAGCTATGCCAAGGACTCCCAGCTGATATGGAGAAGCACAGATCACGAGCAGGTATTTTAAATCATCTTGTAAGCCTTGATCTGCCCACGAAATGAATTTACTGGTCGGAGACAGGGCGTGAAAGCGTTAGCTGGCTGCCTCTATCTGCTCCTGCCCTTAAAGATTTCATTCCATAAATTCCTGTCCTGACCAGCAGCTTTTAAATCGTCTCTTCTCGTTTCCTAGCCTTTTCTGGGATTTTAGAGGATCTTGGGCAACTTAGCAAATGACAATAGCAAAAGGGAAACAAGTTTCTGTTTTAAGCATTCTGTTTTTAAAGAAATACAGCCCGTGTGAGTAGCACTCACCGTTCCTCTCCGCCAACTGTATTAACTTGTAAAAGAAAAGAGCCCGCCTTTGAGCGGCTAGCCGGCTGAGGAGGATTTGATCCAACCCCACTGGGGGGTGGAGGGTTTGCTGGTGAACTCTGCCTGTGCGTACGTACACGCGGCGCCTGGTGCGACCTGGCTCTGCCCCAGCGTCATGGTCTCCCTCTAGCAGCTCTCCTGACCGCTGTTTGTCCCCGCGAGGCTTCTTCCAGGTCGGTCCCATGCGAAGGAAGCTGGTCCCGGGAGGTTTAGGGTCTGCTCCTGGCGTGTCTCGTCCCCACGTTTGTGGGCCCCCTCAGCAGCACTGTGCCCTGAGGGGTGAGGTGGTTGCCATTCCTGGGCGATGGAGTCACGGGAGAGACTGCCGCCAGCGAGCAGATAGCGGGAGCACGGGCAGGGCTGGCCGCGGCCCGTGGCAGTCCCAGCGGCACTGGTTGTCATGCCAGAGGTGCCTGTGCCAGCGCTGAGTCTGCTGCCAGCGTGTGCTCCTGCCAGGTGAGAGCTCAAAGCTTCAGATTTGTTTCCTGGACAGACGCTAGTATGTGTTGTGTCACAGCCCGGTGTGATACTGCCAGGGAGATGAGCTGTTGGGTTTCGGCAGCATCTTGCCTGCCTCCTTGTCGGTTCACAAGGGTTGATGCTGTGTAACAGCTTCTTAAAGTGTGCTTTGTTTTAAGATAGAGGATTTCAGCCTTCAGGTCACACAGGAGCTCCCAGCTTTTGCAGGGTGCAGTAGCAGCATTCGGATTTAGGCAAGGAAACTTTTGCATATGTAATAACCTTGGGTAGCTGGCCAGTACTTTGCTGTCTTGCATTTTCACCCTTTTATTTTAACTGACTTGTGCAGTGTTTGTGAATTCCTTGCTTCAGAGTCAGATCCAGACTTCAGGGTGAGCCTTGATGCGGTTTAGCTGCATTGGTGTGTTTTAAAATAACTGCTCATATTTTACCCTTAATGGTACCATTATAGCACAAGTTATTTGGTAGAGAATGAAAGGAAGGGGAACTGTCAAATTCCCATGAACTCTGTGTTTAAGGATCCTGCCTAGCTTTCAGCATGCTGAGCTGCTGCAGTTTCCTCTGTGTACTGGAAATGGGTATTATTGAAATGCACTGTTCGTTCTTGCACCACTCTCTGCACCGCTGTGGTCACGTTACATGCCTCAGCTACACATTAGGTGCATTTGAAAAGACAGGTGAAGTGGCAGTTTCATAACTGAGTTTCCAATGTATTCCTGCTAGATGGGTGCATTTGTACTTAAACAGTGCAGATGGCGCAAGCACAGTAGCTATAGCATGTTTTGGCTTATGTTTGCAGGAACTGAGTTCAGATAATTATCCTATAATCAGTCACGTTCATGTGGGATTAGATAATTAATGGTTTGGGGCTTGTTTAAAAAAATATTCAAATATTAAAATTTAAATACCCAGTTTTGTTCTCATTCATTCTGGCCGATGCAGATTTTTATCCTCAGTTAACAGTCTTCAACACTGATTGCCGAGTTGCCAGTCTCAATGCTGGTTACTAAAATGAAGGCAAGTGTAATGAAGAGTCAGTTACTGCATGACCTAAATTTAGTAAACTGAGCCTGCATGGTCTAGAACTTACACTTTCTGAATAATTAAGATGAAATACTTGGGTTTTCTTCTGGAAAAAGGAGAAGTGGATGAGATTTTATTAAAACTTTAATGACAAATGTTTTGGTGCCATGGCAAATAGCACCTCTCTGGGAGACACTGTACATGTCTGTGTAGATTAAAGCTGTATGTTTTCTTGCGGTAATCAGATGCATGAACTGTACCAAACTGCTGGAAACGTTGACTGGACGTTTCTTAAACAGTGTTGTATCTTCCCGTCTTCCTCCTCCTGTTATCCTGAGTGTTTCATGGGCAAACTGCTTCTGGAAATACTCACCAGTATGTCTTGGTAACATATTTGTATTTGCACAAAGGATACTTGTGCACAGTACAGTCCTGTTACCTTTTAGGTAAGCAATACAGTTCATGACTGGTAGACTAGAATCAGCCTGGCACAGGACTAACTGAATCATCTAATCTTGACATTCTTGTACCCCTCTGTATTGGAAAGACACGTGGCCCTCAAAGCAAAAGACAAACTCCATTACCTCTGAGATGCTACAGCTATTCTCAACTACCTACAGTTATTGTCAACTACCCTGCCTGAGGACAGCCCAAAACAGCAGCACTTGAGTTGGTTTTTGGTAGTGCGGCTTGTGCAATATGAGAGGTCAGAGGAAGGTAGTTGTAATGTTCCTGAGAGCTGTTATGAAGTGAGCATGTGCTTACACCGTATTTGGATATAAAATCCCTTCCTTCTCTTCCCTCAGACCCTTAAGCCTTTTAATTAGGTCAGTGGGTGAGATGCTGGTCACCAGTCATGCCCTGAGCACAGCCAGGGAAGGTGCTCTAGCATCCCAATTCTGGAGCTGCTTATGGATATTGCAGAGCTCCCCTCCCCTGCTCTGCAGATGTCCTGCCACTGCCTCAGCCCTCTCTTTCCAAAATGGGGTTACGCTTATACTTTAACATCTGTGCAGGCTCAGAGATGGAGCAGAAATCTTTGGTTCAAGGAGATGTGGTATCTTTCTGGCTTTATTGTTCCAGTTGGGATGAAAAAGTGATGGACTCCATGTAAGCTCTGCACTTGGTATCTCTTGCAGGCTATAAATCCAAGTGATGCAGCTCAAAAACAAACTATTGAGTCTGGACAGAGTTTGTCATTTAAATGTCAGTTCAAAGAAATAAGAAATATTGGTTTCTGATCTATTGGTGAAGATGAGCAGTTCTCAAATTCATTCTGTTTCCATGTCTTGTAAGTGCAGAGCTGTAAATCACTGTCACATAGTCTGATTTAAAACTGCTTTCTGGGGTGTTTTGTTTTCTGTTTTTTTTTTTTTTTTTTTTTTTTTTTACCCTGGAACTTCATTAGCTAATTTTAACTAGAAGTAGCTTATTAATTAAACTTCATTTTCTAATGAATCCAGCTCATCCTTCTTAAGCCAAGTCTGATACAAACCCAAACTCATTCTAATCCTTAAATCATTAAATGAATTCATTGACTTTTCTGTCTGTGAATGTCAGATGGTCACAGATTACTGAAGTACTTAACCTGAACCTTATCCATAGGCCGCAGCTCCCTCTTCTTCCAAGACATGCTTATGAAGTGCTCTAACACAGTGTTATGTAAAAAGATGCAAATTCTCAGCATTCATTCCTGCTCACAGAGGAGCAGTTATAACCTGCTCTTGGGAACAGATCTTGTGAGAAACATGTTTTTGATTTAACAATGAAAGTTAGTGGCAGACTTTCAAAATGATCAGGAAAATATTGGGGTCATTCAGGTTGTGACAAGAGCTGCTCTGTCTATGATGCTTCTGAGAACCTTCCCCCTTTTCCAGGGGGAAGGTTCTCAGGAGATAGATTCTTAACTCTTTGTGAAAACCTGACCCCAGCTGTTGGAATGGCCCTCTGGAAAACACGTCCATGAATTTTACTGCCAATGAAAAAGTAATGCAGTTTTCAGGCTCCCAGAGATGTTCCTGTTTGCTGGTTGAATGCCAGATTGCTGGGAGCTGAACTGTGGGTTTCCAGGCCGTGTGTCATGGGCATCTAAACTCAGGAAAAAGAGGAGGGCTCCTGACTCGAGGGTCGGAGCAGCGTACATCCCTCGAGTGCTGGCACAGAGCACCAGCTGCTGCAGCGCTCGCCAGTGGGGTGCAGGTTTCCTAGCCCAAAGCTCTCCCCTGTTGTGACTGCTCTCTGCTTGGGCAGGACCAGGCTTGTCTCTGCAGGTAACATCCTAACAACCACACAGGTCACCCTCACAGAGCAGTCACTAGGAGGGGTGCCTGACTAGGAAAGATCACTTAAGGAGTTGGTGTGGCAGTTGTGAGAATATGCAGGTTGGATAAGACTGCGGATCAATGTTATTGGTAGCTTGCAAGGGTACTGAGCCAAACTTGGAGATATTAATGTTGTTGTCTGTTTCCTGGCACTCTTCTTAGATGGCACCATCTTTGCATGTAGCTGATTTGACCACTGCACTTTTCAGTCCACCTGGCAGCAGGGTAAAGAGGTGGCCCCACTTGTACACAAAATTAAAAAGCCCGACTTCTGTGGATGGGAAAGATGTCTCTGAATACCTGAATTGACATTTTACATTTAGCAATAAATAAAAGTTAGGCAGCTAGAAGCAGCAAAGAATGTCTGTTAAAAACAAGTATATGCTTGGAAATAGGATAGAATAGAATATTTCAGTTGGAAGGGAGCTACAATGATCATCCAGTCCAACTGCCTGACCAGTTCAGGACTGACCAAAAGTTTATTATGCTGACCAAAAGCATATTGTTAAGGGCATTGTCCAAATGCCTCTTAAACACTGGCAGGGATGAGGAATTGACTACCTCTCCAGGAATCCTGTTCCAGTGTTTGACCACCCGTCCCAGTAAAGAAATGCTTCCTAATGTCCAGTCTAACACCCACACACCCACACACACCCACACACCCGGCACAGCTTTGAACCATTCCCATGCAGGATAATACAGATAATACTGATCTATCTGTGTATCTGAGTGTTTCCTGACATTGTGCGGAAGAGCTGACACGATCCAGCAGTTGTTTCAGCTTCCTTGTTTGCATTCTGCTTCAGGCTTTGCTTGGTTCGCTTTATGCTCCCCATAGGATATTTCCATTGCAAACGAGCTGGATTTGTAATGAGAAAGTACTAAGTTTCCAGTATTAAGTGGACAAAATCCCAAAATGTTTCCTCTAACAGTAAAAACCCACCGTGCTTATCTGTGTATTTTGAACATGTGCCACCTGGGGAGCCAACTGATGGTACTGTGTTACCAGAGGAAAGACGTGGTGTGTTTTGGCACCGTTTGTTCATGTCCTTCTGTGGCCTGCCATTGAGATCTTTGTTTCAGTATAGAAGAAAAGGAGGGTTATTGGCTTTGGAGATCTCTCTTACTTCACACGCCTAACATGAAAACTAATGAAATGATAAGATGAAGGTGTAAAACGCAGGCCCAGAATGACTTAAAATAGGGGAGATATGGTCATGCAGTCGGAGCTTGTAATAAATGGTCGAAGATAAAATGGAAAAATCAATCCTTATTAAAAGTGGTGTGTGCAATACGTTTATTTACGTACTCGGAATCAGAAGAGCTGCTGTCTCTTTGAATGAGAAATGTGTCTTCAGGAAATAATTTCTTCATTTAAACTTAATTTGAGAAGGTTTGAAAGTAGAATTCATTCTTGTGGAATTGGATTATGCTTTGATTGTGATATTTCCCTCTTCTACATCATCTTTTCTTTCTCAGATCCACAAATAGCTTTTTCATTCTGGTTTGTACTGGCAAAAGCCTGTAAACTGGATTTTTGGACCCATACAAGTGAATCAGAAATGCTGCGGTTGGAAGTTTTGCAGTCATTAGAAGGAGGCGCTGAAGCGATACAAGGTCAATCGGCCACATTTAAGCAAACTCAAAGTTTTTTCGGAAACAGCATGGTGGCAAGTTAGTGCCAGCAGCCTCACTGCTGAATCACAGTATCATCTGCCTTTCTGCAGTCTGTGTAAGCTGTACGCGCACTCTCTTTTCGCAGAAATTAGGGATTTGGATACCCTGAATGGTGTGTTGTTCACCAGGCAAAGCAGGAAGGGTGGCCACTTAAGTGCTTTGTCCCTACTCCTGTGCTCCTTCCAACCTTACAAAACATGATGCAACAACCTGAAGGTCACCCATGGTATGCAGAGGACTGTTGGTGAAAGAAACAATGCTGTGGGGATTTGGGGCAGAGAACATGACAAATTAAATAAACTTTTGATAGCTTTAAGGACACCCAAATGAACTGTCAAAAACATTTGCTGGGTCAGCTTTCCAGCAGGAGTACAAGTGCTGGCTGTGGCTGTTGTTTACCAACTGAAGCATGAGGTACACAGGCTCTCCTGGGAGGATTGCCCTCACCTGCCAGCCCTCCCTCTCTGGCCAACTGCGTTTGCATCCTCCTGCTTAGCAAAAGGGTCCCAAGGCAGCAGTGAGTTCTCATGAAATGGTGCAGTCACTGATACGTAATTATTGCATCAAGGACTGTAAAGTATTTGCCCTGATCCGTGACTTGACTTGTGATGCAGGCTGGTCAGGCTGGCAGCTGGCAAGTTTTTAAGCCGGTGAAGGGTATCTTGCTTTACAGTGGTACATGTGAAATGCCCTGGGGGCAAAATCTACTGCTAACCTTGCAGATTGCTGCTGTAGAAGTAGCAGCGGCTTGTCCCATGCCCACACACACACCTTCTCCTCTCCCTGTCTGCATGTTGTTTGTTCCCCTTCCAGCTCTGGAGATCATAGAATCATAGAATGATCCTGTCCTTCAACCCTGTAAGAACCCAGCCACTGGCGTCTTTCAGGTTCTGAAGTATTGAAAGGAGCTGATTTCCTTTTTTAACACCAAAACTTAAAGAGGCTTTTACGTAAAGCTAGTGATAAGTAGTAGTGAGGGGCATTTTTGCTTGTGCTTGTGTGGGGCCTTGTTCTTTTTACAGCTTAAAGCAGATAATACAGCAACATTTACAGTTAGTTTCTGCCAGGTATCTCTGATTGCAAATCACTTTAAAAAAGAATAATAGAATCACAGAATCACAAAATGGTAGGGGTTGGAAGGGGCCTCTGGAGATCATCTAGTCCAACACCCCTGCCAGAGCAGGGTCACCTAGAGCAGGTTGAACAGGATCGTGTCCAGGTGGGTTTTGAATGTCTCCAGAGACGGAGACTCCACCACCTCTCTGGGCAGCCTGTTCCAGTGCTCTGCCACCCTCAAAGTAAAGAAGTTCCTCTTCATGTTGAGATGGAACTTCCTATGCTGAAGTTTGTGCCCATTGCCCCTTGTCCTGTTGCTGGGCACCACTGAAAAGAGTCTGGCCCCATCCTCCTGACACCCACCCTTTAGATATTTATAAGCGTTGGTAAGATCCCCGCTCAGTCTTCTTTTTTCCAGACTGAAAAGACCCAAGTTCCTCAGCCCTTCTTCATAAAACAGGTGCTCCAGTCCCCTAATCATCTTTATAGCCCTCTGCTGAACTCTCTCCAGTAGTTCTCTGTCCTTCTTGAACTGTAGGAGCTCAGAACTGGACACAGTACTCCAGATACGGCCTCACCAGGGCAGAATAGAGGGAGAGGATGACCTCCCTCAATCTGCTGGCCACACTCTTTTTAATGCAGCCCAGGAGATTGCTGGGCTTCTTGGCCACAAGGGCACACTGCTGGCTCATGGACAGGTGCATGGGGTTATTCCTCCCTAGGTGCGGGACCCTACGCTTGCCCTTTTGAACTTTATTAGGTTCCTCTCTGCCCAGCTCTCCAGCCTGTCCAGGTCTTGCCATATGGTGGCACAGCCTTCTGGTGTGTCAGCCACCCCTCCCAGTTTTGTATCATCGGCAAACTTGCTGAGGGTACACTCTGTCCCCTCATCCAGGTCATTGATATTGAACAAGACTGGACCCAGTACTGACCCCTGGGGAACACCACTAGCTAGAGGCCTCCAACTAGACTGTGCTGCTGATCCCAACCGTCTGAGCTCTGTCATTCAGCCAGCTCTCAATCCACCTCACTGTCCACTCATCTAACCCACACTTCCTAAGCTTACCTATGAGGATGTTATGGGAGACAGTGTCAAAAGCCTTGCTGAAGTCGAGGTAGACAGCATCCACTGCTCTCCCCTCATCCACCCATCCAGTCATGCCATCATAGAAGGCTATCAGATTGTTCAAGCATGATATCCCCTTGGTGAATCCATGTTGACCACTCCTGATAACCTTCTTTTCCTCTACATGCTTAGGGATGACGTCCAGAATGAGCTGTTCCATCACCTTTCCAGGGATGGAGGTGAGGCTGACTGGCCTGTAGTTTCCCGGGTCCTCCTTCTTGCCCTTTTTGAAGACTGCAGTGACGCTGGCTTTCCTATATACATTCCTTCCTAAATACATCCCTTCCATTCCTAAATAAATTCCTTCCAGTTCACCAAGTAGCATCTGAATTTATTACCTGTCTGATTACTGTGTTGTAAAATGTCAGTTAAGGTATGGTCAGAAAGCACATTTAGTAATTTAAATTACTATTTTTTCCTTTTTTCTTTAAATCTAAATGGGATCTTTCTTTGACACACTTCACTTCAGATATGACCTTTGTGTCTCTGCTGGGTCATTTTCTGGGTTTATAACACACTTTGCATTCCTATAAAACCCTTCACTGAGTGATCTTAAAGTCTTTACAAGCTTTAATTAACTGAAGTGCTATGTCTCCCCTGTGAGGTCGGTAAATATTCTTAATTGCTTTCTACAGAACAAGGAAAATGTGGCAGAGAAATTTTAAAGGAATTCACCAATGCTGGGCAAAAAGCTTCTGAGAAGGCAGGAGCAGAGGCTGCGATTCCTGAACCCCCTTCGATATGCACCATTTCTCTTTATTACATAAGCGTGCACAGGACAGAAGTAACCTAGCGTAGTGAGGCAAGATGTAGGTCAGGCTTCCTTTATCAGTACATCTTCTGCTTTTTGACCTGTAAGTTGCTGAAAGCATGTCTTTTCAAAACTGGTTAAAAAAGAAACAAGCAAACCCTGAATGCCCCATTCCCCTCTAGAGAGCTATTTTTAGGAAGCTAAAGTAAAGAAGAATACTTGGAGGGGGGTGGGGTGGTGGGGTGTCTGCATGCAAAGTTTCTGTCTGGCTGCCTTTGGGTAGCTTAAGTTTTAATGCACTTGTCAGGCTGTCGCCATTTATGCCTGATCAAAAGCGGGGATGAAACCGGGTAAGGGAAGCAGGAGACCTGCATGGCTGAGCAGGGAGCTTCTGAAAAAGCTCAAGTGGAAAAAGGAAGTTTACAGCAAGTGGAAGAAGGGACTGACCACTTGGGAAGATTACAAGAATGCTGTCAGAGTATGCAGGGATAAAACAAGGAAAGCCAAGGCCTCCTTGGAATTAAACCTTGGCAAGGGATGTCAAGGTCAACAGGCAGGGCTTCTTCAAGTGTATTGGCGGCAAAAGGAAAACTAGAGAAAATGTGGGCCCGCTGTTGAATGAGACAGGAGCCATGGTGACGGAGGATGTGGAGAAGGCAGAGCTACTGAATGCCTTCTTTGCTTTGGTCTTTACTGGTCAGGTCAGCCCTCAGGAGTCCCAGACTTTGGAGAAAGTAACAGGGAAAGTCTGGACGAAGGAAGACTTCCCCTTGGTTGAGGATGATCAAGTGAGAGATCAATTAAGTAAACTGGATATCCACAAGTCCATGGGTCCCGATGGGATGTACCCGAGAGTGCTGAGGGAGCTGGCGGAAGTCATTGCTGGGCCGCTCTCCATCATCTTTGAAAGGTCCTGGGGAAGAGGTGAGGTGCCTGAGGACTGGAGGAAAGCCAATGTCACTCCAGTCTTCAAAAAGGGCAAGAAGGAGGACCCAGGAAACTACAGGCAGGTCAGCCTCACCTCCATCCGTGGAAAGATGATGGAACAGCTCGTTCTGGGCGTCATGTCAAGGCATGTGGAGGAAAAGAAAGCTATCGGAAATAGTCAACATGGATTCATCAAGGGGAAATCGTGTCTGACTAATCTGATAGCCTTCTGTGATGGCATGACTGGATGGGTGGATGAGGGGAGGGCAGTGGATGTTGTCTACCTTGACTTCAGCAAGGCATTCGACACGGTCTCCCACAGCATCCTCATATGGAAGCTTAGGAAGTGTGGGTTAGATGAATGGACAGTGGGGTGGATAGAAAACTGGTTGAAGGACAGAGCTCAGAGGGTCGTGATTAGGGGCACAGAGTCTAGTTGGAGGTCAGTGATAAGTGGTGTTCCCCAAGGATCAGTACTGGGCCCAGTCATGTTCAATATATTCATCAATGACCTGGATGAAAGGATAGAGTGTGCCCTCAGCAAGTTTGCTGATGACACAAAACTGTGAGGAGTGGCTCCAGAAGGCTGTGCTGCCATACAGAGAGACCTGGACAGGCTGGAGAGTTGGGTGGAGAGAAACCTTATGAAATTCAATAAGGGCAAGCATAGGATGCTTCACCTGGGGAGGAATAACCCCATGTACCAGTACAGGTGGGGGGCTGACCTGCTGGAGAGCAGCTCTGTAGAAAGAGACCTGGGATGAGGTCCAGAGACAGGATGACCATGAGCCAGCAATGTGCCCTTGTGGCCAAGAAGGCCAATGGCATCCTGGTGTGCATCAAGAATAGTGTGGCCAGTAGGTTGAGGGACGTCATCCTCTCCCTCTACTCTGCCCTGGTGAGGCCGTATCTGGAGTATTGTGTCCAGTTCTGGGATCCCCAGTTCAAGAAAGACAGGGAACTGCTGGAGAGGGTACAGCAAAGGGCTACCAAGATGATTAGGGGACTGGAGCACCTGTTTTATGAAGAAGGGCTGAGGGACTTGGGTCTTTTCAGTCTAGAGGAAAGAAGACTGAGCGGGGATCTTACCAACGCTTATAAATACTTAAAGGGTGGGTGTCAGAAGGATGGGGCCAGGCTTGTTGCAGTGGTGCCCAGCAACAGGACAAGGGGCAATGGGCACAAACTTGAGCATAGGACGTTCCATCTCAACATGAAGAGGAACTTCTTTACTTTGAGGGTGGCAGAGCACTGGAACAGGCTGCCCAGAGAGGTGGTGGAGTCTCCATCTCTGGAGACATTCAAAACCCTGCTGGACGCGTTCCTGTGCAACCTGCTCCAGGTGACCCTGCTCTGGCAGGGGTGTTGGACTAGATGATCTCCAGAGGTCCCTTCCAACCCCTACCATTTTGTGATTCTGTGATTCTGTGAGTGGACAGTGTTGATGGCACAACATAGCTGCTGTGTGGTGTGCTGCCATGCAGGGAGGGGATGAATCCTTCTTCGAGGCTACTGGTGCAAAGCCTATTAACTGGAGGTTTTGTGAGGAGGCAACATGCAGTGTTAAGCTGGCTCTCATCCCCATTTTGATCACAGGATGTTGTTGACTCTGTCCCGAGCAAACGGGAAAAAAGATTTCAACTGTGTTGCTGTTGGCTGTTTTATCAGAAAAATGGCAGTGCGTAGAGCATGAGCAGAAGGTACCACATTTATTGACGACAATATGTGATACCTAGTTTTAAGGACAACCAAGGAAGGAGGCTTAACAGGGCATCATTTTTGTCCTTCCACGGCTGTGAAAATCAGTTAGTTGTGTCTGTCACTTCAACCATGCTCCATCCCACGTGGGAATTCTTTTTTATCCTTGGTAACCTGGTTGTTTACTTTTGCTGAAGGTAGAATGACTGTAAGGACAATGTTGGAAGGACTTTGAGACTTTATTCTGCATTTGAATGTCCTGAATGCAGGATGTGGTCTCCCAATTCAGGGGCAAGAGGGAACAACACAAGCTGCTCTGTTGTTGAGAAAAAAGGGAAAAAAGTGCTTGCCCTGGTGTAAGAGTCCAGGCTCAGCAGAAGTGCCATGGGAAGCCAGTCCTTGCTGCTGGTGCTATGAAACACTTCAATACGAGCTGAAGCACTGGCTTCGTACAAAACAGGCCCTTGACTGTGAAAGTTGCAAAGAAGCAGAGAGCAGCTGGGGCAAGGAAGGAAAAACCTTCATTTACTGAAGTCCTTGGCAGTGGTTGTACCATTTTCTTTTACCCAGCGCATGATAAGAAGATATAATAGTAAGTGCAGTTGTGCAACGACAAAATTGGATGAGCTGATTTAGGTGAAATGAGAATCGATGAGGAGTTAACTCTAGGTTATTATTATTGCCTTGATGTTTGCAGCTCACATATTTTCTTCGTCTCCTATTCTTCCGAGAAAATACCCCCACCTTTTTTTTTTTCTACAGGGACACTAGAAGGAAGACTTAGGCACAACTGATTTTTATTTCAGCTTGGCAGATCAGTAATGAAAGCATGTCCCTGTTCTCCCCTAAGAAAGCCTCAATACAGTAGCAAAGGCTGGAGACATTATAGCAATAGATGCCTGCGGCCTTGAACTCTGCTGCCACAGGATTGTTTTTCAGTTTTGAAACAGCAGTTATAATTTTAAAATTGCTTTGAATTCTTGCCTTGAGACTTTAACTGGGGAGTTGATACAGAATTGGCTGACAGAGAACTGTGATAGATCATGGGATGAGTTAAGCCGATATAAACTAGAAGAAGAGCAGGTTATGGTAATACTCATTTAAAAACAGGCAAAAATAGCATCAAAATTAAGAAGGGCAGACCCACAATCTGGTATGTAAACACTAGGAACCATTTTATTATCAAACAGACCAACCCAGTCATCCATCCAAGCTGAAGGGAAGCTTGAAGGGGGAGTGTATTACCTAAGGCATGGGAAGGTACAGCAAGGTGAAGCTTTCAGCCTCCCAGTTCACAGGCACCAACATAGGACGCAGGTTTGGTAGGTATTGTTCTGTATAACAAATTGCAGTTGTGATTTTACATTAAGGACGCTTTGCCTTATCTCCCACGGTTATCGCTGTTAAATTTGGAATGTGGGAGTGATTTAGTTGGTTAAATGGAACTTAAACTGATACAACTGAAGTAACTTTTTATCTGCTGTAAGATTGTGCATCCATAGTTATCCGATGATTTGTAAATCTTTTTTATGGATTTGTACTTCTTTTAGATTGGATTGCAACATGTTTTAGGTGTGAGTGTTGAATACTCAGTACTCCTAGGTAATTCCACAGGTGCAGTTCAGTGTTTAAATCTTATTAGCACCTCCTAACAGATACCAGGCAGCAGTCCTGTATTAACGAATCCACATTGACTTTTGGTGCCCGTTACAAAAACTCTCTCTGCTGACATGATGCTCTCTGAGGATACAGCTGCCTGACAGCAACCTGGCATGGCAGTGTGTACTTCTCATGGTGGGGCTGGGCGCTGTGCACGGCGGTGTGGGCTGCCCGCCCTGCTGCTGCCCAACCTCCAGGTCCAAGCAAACCTGAAAGGAGGCCCTGCTGCAACCAGGAAATAGAAGGCATTGCGAGCTGGGACCTCACACCTGGTGATGCCTTCATTAGATGTTAAAGCCTACAGGAAATAATCACCTGGCTGTTTTTCAGGCAATTCCAGGTACTGACTATTTGAAAGTATCAGAAAGTTTGAAATTCCCTTAATCATGACAGCAGGAAGTTACTAATACTGGCCAGAGACTTCAGTGTTAGAACTTTTCCAACTTGGAAAAGCTTGCTTTATTTGGCAAGGAAAAAAAAACACAAATGCCCCACAAACCCTTCTGCTTCTTATCCCTTTTTCCTGTTTTCTGCCTGTGTTGTGTCTGCTGTGTCGCAGATGGAACCAATGTTTCTCCTGCATCTTACGATGAATTGGGGTAAGTTTGTTCCCTTAAACAGCCAGGAAGAGGGTTAGGAGGACAGAGTGGACCTGGCCTTTATTTTTGACAGCCTGTTGTCAGAGTTCATGCTAGCATTCCCAGTGGTGGAGCACGTACATAAGGAAGGGAATCTTTCCGTCTTAACATTTTTCTCTAACTAATGTGACTGAAGTCACTTCGCAGCCACAGTCTGGATCAGGAAGTGGCCACAAGCAGGGAAGATGCGGTACTGCCTAGCTGATTATATATCGGATCTGGAAGAGGAAATGCTGAGATGTCACTGCTTAAAATTTTCTTTGGTGCCCTGTTAGCTTCCAGTTTGGGAAGAACTGACAGACTTGAGGATAAAAATGTAGCTTTAGTCTAGGAAATGCAATGTACTGTTGGTGGTAGGTACCTGAGCATTTTCAGTACTGAGATCCAAGCATTGCAAAAACCAGATGACAGGCATGTTCTTCTTCTGTAATCTGTAGGATCGATGTCACTTGTCATCATTGCAAAATCACTGCCATGCTGTTCATCCCCTTTGTTACATGATCCTTTGAGTTTTGTAGGTATTTTATCTACTTCAGCACCTCCCAGCTCATCGATTTATTGAATCAGTATTTTGGCTAATTCTGAGTGCATTGTATACGTTCAGAGCACATGAAATATTCTCTTAGTGCTGCTGAAACCATGCTTTGGTCTGAATTGCACGACTAAACTGAAAGAATCCCCTTAGATTCATTTTTTGCACGTAATACCCAGATAACAAGGTGGTTGTGTACTCATATGGTATAAAAGAAATAAGGGAGTATATCTGGACCTGTATAACAGCGTGAATTTAAGTAGCCCACTCTCTTCCTCTTCACCACCCCTTCTTGCAGGCCACTTTTACATCTGGCAAATCAAAACTGCGTTTTCTAAAGTGGGTTTTTAAGAAGCCGTAAAGAGCAGCCCGAAAGGAAGGCTTGTCCTCCGGTGCTTGGCAGCCAGCTGACTTGAAGGCAGCCCCACCTCGCTGCCCCTGCCGACTTCAGGTCACAGGGTTGCACAGAGCAGCTTCACACTGCTACAGGCATGACAGGCATTAACAAGCAATGGCTCTTCCATGTAGAAACTGCTGTGGCAGCGTAATCTTTGTCCGGGGCTATTTAGGCAGCAGACTGAGTTGCCCTAATGGGAATAAAACATTCATTGGACCAGTGGTGGAGAGCTGCACAGATACAGCCTGTTAACGGCTGAAGGTGGAGCTGTGCTGGGACAAACCAGCGTATCTTGCTGTCCTGAAAAACTGGAAAAGAGCTTGGGAGTTGAAAGGAGCAGCAGCAGCAGTAAGGAGCAGAGGTACTCCATGGGCTCTTTGGTTTTGTACTGGGCAAGTAAGAGGAGCAACAGCTGTTAGAGGGATGTCGTGTTTGTGGTGAAGTGGACAAGTCCCTTTTTCAAAATAATATATTGAAAGCTGGAAGTTGTCCCAGATGAAGTTTGTTGCATTTCTGGTTGAATGTGTTTGCCAACACTGCGATCTGTAATCATATCAAGACATTTACATCAATGCAGCATATACAGGAATCTGTTTGCAAAAGCCCGTATCTGCTGAAGCTTTCTGTAATGTGGAAATTTCAGCTTACGTCAGTTCCTCAGAATGAGCACGTAGGAGCTGTGGCTATAATGCACCTCCAGCTGGAGGGCAGATCAGTGCTTCCTGATGAGAGATTTCCATTGTATCCATACTGGAAAAGCCTGCATATATGTCAGCATGTGCTAAGAATAATTCCCAGCGCTCCTGACAGAAGAGAGGTCTTGTTTAGAAGTTTTACAATTTTTAGATAGTAGAAATACAAATTATTTTTCTTTCCTGGAGAGAATGGTTTCAGTAACAATACAGTAACAGTACAACAACAAAGCAGGATTATTTGTGGGTGGGTTTGTGTTGGTTTTTTTTCCCCATCAAAAATGAATCATGAAACTAAGGAAAAAAACCTGTGGATTGCTCAAAATAAGATAAAAATTAGAATTAGAACAAGTCAAGAATGTGTTAAATCTGTGCTGCAGCTGTGCCAGCTGTATAATAGTAGCTGTTATACACCACAATGGCATAGAATGGTGGTAGTTTGGAAAGCTGTCAGCAACCAGCAACATTAATGTAATTCTCACACTTCATATATAATACTAGCTTCTCATGTCAGAGACTTCATAAAAGTTGCTGCTCCTTTAACATAAGCCTGCTATGAGAGAGATTTTAATGCAGCAGAAATACAGATGGTCAGATTTAAAATGAATGAGGTGAAAAAGAATTATAGGGTAAAGTGTTGTTCTTGTAAATATGCAGGGGAAATAACATACTAAAATATGTAAGTACTCAAGGGTATTCTGAAGTACAGCTCTGAGGAAAAAGCTAGCAATGTAATTCAAGAAAGAAATTCAGATTTATTGTGATTGCCTCTCAGAGGATGACCTGTGAAATACTGGGAGGTTTACTTGTGGAACCTCTTCCTCATAGTGCTATACTTCAGCTGTGAACCTTTTTATCTGAACAGAGCAGTTGATGAGATGGGCGCTGTCAGAGAGGAAGCACGGGAGAGTAACCTGGAAGGAATGGCTGCATCTGTATCACCTCTGGACCCTGGCTGTACCAAAGGCCAGGAGAGGTCAGTTGCCTCAGATGCAGGAGTTGCCCTAAAGCAGAGCTCCTGAGGGGAGGCTGGGGATGAACTGCAAATGACAGGCTACTTTGCAGGGATTACAGATGTGGTATTTTGTATCATTTCAGCAAAATTTGCAAGCTGCGGGCAGGATGAAGTTAGAAGTAGTGCTCATTTAATGGTTGGTGGTAACTTTTTAGATCTGGATAGAAAAGACTCCTTACTCTGATAGTCAAATTCCTTATTTTTTCCCTTTCCGATTTTCAGTCTTCCTTCTGCTGGCTTTGGTATTGAACTACATGTAAGCTTTTTTTCCATCCTCTTTGCTACAACCAGGTTGGAAGGAACTGGCTCCTCCCGTCTTTTCAGCCAACTGTGCTCATAAAGGACTTTGCTTCTAGCCCAGATGTTGAGGAAAGCAGTTTTGCTCATGAGTCAGCTTGCTCAACTCACTAGTCCACTGGGACTTGCCTGAGTGACTCCTTTGGTATCTCATGCTTGAGCTGTCTCTCATTTTCAGGGGATGGGCTCATATCAACGCATTCAGAGGAAAGGCGGTAGTATCTCACTCCTGCCCTCTCCTTAACACTGGCGCAGCACCTGCATTGAGGTTACACAGAGTGTGAACTCTAAAATGGGATTTGGGTTGGCTGAGGCCAGTCCCTCTGAAGAAAGCAGGATCCCACGGTGTGTAAAAGCTGTGCAAGCACAGCTAACCTGAATGCCTGTCTTACTGTTAGCACAGGTTTCTGCTCTTTGTTATTAGTAGTGTGTAATTTACTTGCAAGGTTTAGCTCACCAGTTCTGCTGGGAGCTAGAGGGATTTCCCCAAGATAATTGTGTCCTAGACTACCTAAAGGATGTGGTCTAAAAAATTTTGTAAATTATTGTGAGGCTCAGCTTAAATGCATGTGGCAACAACGTCCTGCTTTGCTCTAGTGTTGCTCACAAAAATGCGCTTCCCTTTCCATTTATTAGGCCTTTTAAGCTTTAGTATTATATAAATCACATGCCCATCAAATCCATTTGTTAAAGGCTTAGAAATATTAGTGGCTTGTTTTTGTCATAGCTTGATAGCACAGTACGGGGAACATACAGGATGCCTGAGACAACCGAGGTCCTCTGTAGCACCTGCACATTGTACTTTCCTGCCCCTTTCCCAACACCTAGAGGTTTATATTCTTTAGTTCATGTTCATTTCACTGTGAGCAGAGTCTCAGAAACATGTTGTTCAGCGTGGCTTTCCAGGTGAAACATGAACTTGATGAATGTCCCTGACCTTTCTGTCCTTGGCCATAAAAATCTTTCCATTGTATGCGGCCGCATGTATGGCAGGTTGGCGTTTGCCTCCTTGAAACACATCAGGGATTAACCTTTTGAAAAAGCAAACTACAGAAAGCAAAACTTGCCTGTCGGTGCAGACTGCCCATTGCCACCTCTCTCCTTACTGCGGCGTATGTTTGCCCCTGGCCTGGGGCTCCATTTGGTTTTCTGCAAATAAAAACATCTGCCTTGCCGCAATGAAAGGAGCATTTTAATGAGGTTCTTGGAGACCTTCTGCACTTTCCCTTGAAATCTAAATTTACCCAGGGACAGACATTATTTTGGAAGAGCAGGAGCAAGAAAATTATGCCTTTGTTGTGAAGATTGAGAAAGCAGCCTGGTGGTTGTGTTAAAATGCCTGCACCTTTAATTAATATTGACTGAGATTGATCAGAAGATAATAGCTATATTATGTGCTGTGGCTGAGGGGATGTTGAAATACAGGCAGGAGTTACCAGGCAGGTTTCAGTCAGGGCTGTCGTCGCTGTTGTGTTTCTCTTTGCCTTTTAAATCCTTTCCCTGTTTGTTAAAAGAGCAATTCACAGAGCAGCTTTCCTCATGCAAGCTTGTTTTATAGTCCTAGGATCTGGCTTTCCGTTCCCAGCTGAAGAATTTACGGAAAATACAAGAGATGGAAGACTGCAAGAATAACATAGTGTAAATAAATTGGAAATAAACATTTTGCAGCGTGTTAAATACTGTCTGTGGGCTAGGACAGAGCCTCACAAAAAACTCTCAAAAGCAGATGTGCTTTGTATTTCCTCCAGTGTAAGGAACCCGGGGATAACGGTGCTACAGATGGGGCGACTCAGGACAAGCAAGGCAGTGCCAGGGGTTGGGATTAAAACACTGAGTATCAAAAAAAAGCGGAGGTCATTGCACAGGGATGTTGCTCAGTGGCAGAAGCCAGGTGAAGGACTGACACTGATGACTGGCAACATGTAAGGGAGCAAGTGCATTACACTGTGGGTAACATTTCAAAACATAGATTGCTTGTTTTCTAAATGCTTTTCCTGAATTCAACTCTGAAATGTCAGGGTTGAAAGGTGAATGCAACTGGGTACCAACCAGAGGAGAGGCACTACCTGAGAAGTATCCTAGTATAAGACTTCCAACCAAAAGTCACAAGTTCAGGATTGTTCATTTTCCACCTCAGTGATTATGTTATTTCCTTTCAGTTTGGCTATGGGGTTTACATTCAGAGCGAAACTGTGAGGGCAGAAACATTTGTTTGCATTATGAACAAAAAGATTTGGGTACATTGAGAACTCAGATCAGCGTTCATGCCGACGGTCAGCTGCTTGACCCAGGTCAAAAAACTGGGCTGCATTTTATGGGCTTCAAGCCAGGCTGGACCTGCTGGCCCAGGGAGGCAGGTGCCATTTCCTTTCTCGCTGCTGGGACTCTTCTGTTAAACCAAACAACACAAACACATCTGTCTGGATCTGTGCAGTGATGGACTAAAGAAATTGCTCCTGTTCTTTGTGCTTGATATTTAATGCCTCATATTATATATTTAGTTGCCCATCTTAATGGTTTGTTACTAGAATTACAAAATGCCAGCCTGCTTGCGAAATACTGCAGTTGCAGCCAGATCCCAGGTAACATGTTGCCATGGTATCAGACCGAACTGATAATGATCAGTGTGCCCACGGACAAGTTATCAGTGTGATAATGAATGTTTAAGTGTTTACACTCATTTTACTCTAGTTGGTAAGACTGGCGTACATGGAGGAGAGCACAGAGGAACTGAACAGATGGTGGCTGGAGTTGGTGCCACAGGGAGCTGCGCCCAGGCCGTGACCACTGCCTGTGGCCACAGAGAGGTTTGGCCATTGCCCATGACCGCACAGTTGCTGCAAGTAGTGTTTTCCTTATTCAAGACCAAAGTTCTGAGACTAGAAAGGGAGAAAAAGTATTTTCTGTTAAGCAATGCTTGGGTTCTGTGGGAAAAGAGGGCTGGAAAACTTGCTTGATATTCTTGGTTGACTGCAGCTATACATGAAGTTGACTTGAATACACCAAATGGGTCAGGTGAAAAATACAAGTCAATTTTGTTTGATGTTTTCAACAAGTAATGTGTTTGGAGGTGTTTTTTCTTTTGAAAGAACCTTATCTTGCTTTCGAAATTATCAAGATGGCTATTAAAATATTAAAATAAAATGAACAAAATCTTTCATATTGGATTACCTTATTTTTTTGCTCAGAAATTAGCATTTTCAGTTTTGTTTTGCAAAGGAAGCCAAAAAGCTTGTTATTTTGAGTCACTGAAGTGACTGGTTTTCTTTGGCCAGCACTCCACAAACTCACTTATTTACATAGCTATAAATAAGAATATCTTAATATTTTCATATCTACACATTTTGATTTATAGCAGCATCCACTAAAGAGAATAACTGCTTTCCCAGTCTACAGCAAACTGCTGAAAAATATGCTCACATATGTGTCTTTTCCTTTCTTAATTGGGTTATACATATGACAGAAAAATCATGATGATATGAAAATGTGTGTTGCCTTTGGGCCACAGCCCGTGATAGATATTCAAAAAAAGATTTATGTGGGGATCAACAGTATTTGTTGAGAGAGATTTTCGTAAGGAACAGTAACAAAAGCAGAGGTCCCTCAGACAGCCTGGTGACACAGAGCAGACTGAGTCCTGAGTTGTGGGGTGAGTTAAGGAAATATTGACTTTCCCACCCGCAGTCTCTTCCCCAGCTAAGATCGGGTTCAGCTGGAAGCAGACCTGGTTGCTACAGCTGTTAATTTTCCTGTCTGAACCACGTTTTCCTTCACCCTTCCTCTCCTTGCTAGGCATTGTGTGTGTGAGGCACACAGATCCTGAGGGGCTGGAGAGCACGTCCTCTCCTAAAACCTCCCTTTACATTGCTTTTCTAGGCAGGGTGTTGCAGGAGTCTTGATGACTGTGTTTACCCTTATACGTCGCTGCCTCATTGAAGGAGCCTGTTGGTTTTTGCTGACTGGACTGGAAAAACATTTCAAAAAATAAAAACATAATAATCTAGTGCGTCACAGGTCACATCTTTTCTGTGGAGAGTTAATTCACAGAACCTGGGGCAGGCTGTTGACACCAGGCTGGAGAGAGGATGGGGGAAGAGGCATGCTCATGCTGCTAAATGTTATTAATAGAGCAGAGGGCTTTGCTTTGGATGGAGCCATTTGTTTTTTCTTCTTTCTGCTTTTTTTTAGGGAAGCAGAGGTTTGTTTCTTGACTCTCCTGAAGCAGCAGGTGATATGATTTGATGATAACAAAGTGGCAGTGTTTCAAGGACAACACAGATGTGATGTATTCTTTTCATCTTTGCATCCCTAGAGGGAGTGAACAGCTACTTGGGTGGGTGTAAGGCTGTCTGGGCAACGTTACTGCCGGGCAATGGCTTCTGCCATTCAGAAATAACTGTAGCTGCTTCTGGTGCATCTCCGATGGCATCTGCTGAGGCTGTTTGTTGGTCAAGCCCTGGCTCTGATATCATCTTTGTGGGGTCATTAGCAACTTGGTATCTGCTGGCAGCTACAGTCCTCACCTTCTCATAACTGGCTTTTATTATCCTTCCACAGTTATAATGGCTTTTTGTAAAGGGGAGCCCCACATACACATTACAAATCATAGCTGTGACCCAAAGCTATGCCGAGGTAGAAGTTGTTGTCACCCTGAGAGCTGAGAGTTAAGTCTCACATTCCGTTCTTCTCTGATGCTTGCAACACAAGCCTCACATCAAGTGTTACATGAAAAATAGCATGGACACAAGGCGCAAAGTCCCGATTCAGATCTCAGCTCTACCAAACTGTTTCTAGAGGAAGGGGCTCAGATGCTGCATTCTGGTCCAGGGCAATCACTAATGAAAATGCTTCACTTGGATAGTTACTGTGCTTCTGTCTGTGATTTCATCTGCCTCAATGCTCTGTTGTCCGGGTTGCTAAGGATGTGCCAGCGTGAGTCTGGCTCCCCTGCCAGAAATCATGAAAAGAAGTGGCTGCCTTTCTGCTCTCTTATTAAAATATGTCTGGGGTGCTCAGCAACCAGGAAGGCCCGTGTTCTTAATAAATCCGTGGCTGTAGTAGCCAGTTGTTCAGCACCTCTCCATGCCTTTTCGCTGTAGTAATTGTGGTGGTTATTACTGCCTTTTGCAGGTGATGAGAATAGAGTAGAGCTGCTGTTGTTCATCAGCTCGTCGGAAGTAGTCCCTGTGTGAGGCAGCCTTGGCTATCTAACCTGCTTTAGGGATCTTTATTTAGGAAGAACGTCTCCAGTGAAAGCCCATCAAGCTGCAGAAAACAGCACTGCTGATGGCTGCAGCAGTCTGCCTGTTTCACTTGTTCTGACTGGATGTATTTCCTTGGGGAGTCACCAAGAATACAAGGCTCCATTATAGCTGCTGGTTTTATGGAGAGATGAGAATGTCTGCTTCCTACAAAAGCTGTTGCCATAGCAGCTAGGTATTTAATGTGTGCCATAAGGGTTCAATGCAGTACCAAACAATTGGTTTAAGAGCCAACATAGTTGGGCCTTACGCTAAACCATGAGCACAGTCAAGCCTTTGGGGCCAACTCTCCTTATCCAAGCATCTCCATGCCCATCACTTCAGCAGTACTTAGGCATGTCATGTTCAGAATTGCTTGTTGTAAGCTGACCTGTCTCCCTGTGTTAAAATAATACTGCAGGTTACTTTTACTGCAGCCTAGGAGGGTGTGTGAGTCTGCACGTGTTTTCCGTGACTAGGCAGATTTTAACTATAAAAAGAACTTCAAAAGTTTCAGTGATGCAACTAGACCAAGTTTAAGAATGAGCCACCTGAGTCTATGGAAATGATGGTAGCAGAAATGGGACTGAGGAAGCTAAGAAAGAGGCTGGTTTGCATGTTTTTCCCCTGCACATATATGAAAAGACATACTGAGAAAGAAGGGAGAGTCTGATATTTAATTTCTGCCTACTGGGAGAAGGAATTTCAGTGTAAACTGTGTTTTCATTCTCCTCTTGCCACATTAGCATGGAAAATGGTAAAATGTCATTTGTTTGTATAAATATTTTACATTCTTATTCTTCATGTATATTGTCTAAACAAATCAAAATTCCTTAGGATTGTAAATAGCCTAAATTTACTGAGGTCCTTTTGTGAATCTGTAGTGAGAGGTTAAATGAGCAGAGAAGAGGGGAAATGAAGAATTTTGTCACGTTTGCAGCCATTGGCATAATAACACAAAATACAAGCTCAGGACCATAAATATCACTGGTACCTGCATTGCATTTAGAGTCCAGGAGCTGGGTGCAGTGCAGGGTTACATTCTGAGTAAAACCCTTGTCAAAACAGAAATGTCATCTGTAGCTGATTAATGGGGCAGAATGCTCCTTTGTGTGTCTGGTCCAGCTTTGGGCACTGTCTCCTGCTAGCCTTAATGAACAAGACCAAACATCACCCCACACACGCACACATTACTAGACTGGTTGCTTTCTTCCCTGGTTTCTGTGCTGTAGTCAGTAGGTTTTGGAGACTTCTTCAGTAATCAAGCTTAACTGTGACCAATGAAGCACCACAGGCGAAATAGGACCAGGTCAGAAATGTGCCACAATCGTCAGGTTTCAGAGGTCCTCTGATGCCTGTGTGGCAGGGCAGACAGGTGGCTTTCTGTGACCCTGATCGGAGCAGATGCTCTCGCACCAGAGCAGGTAGTAACCAAAGTGTTCACTTAACCCCAAGACAGGCTCCTGCCTGCTACCTGCACTAGCCACAGCCTGCGTCCCCACCACAGCTCTGTACTGTCTTTGGGGGACCCATCTGCAATAATTATGGCTGCACATATTTATCAATATAATTTAAAGCACCTGGTAGAAATTGCAGCTGCCAGTTAACGTTTGTCTGCAATATCTTGAATACAGAAAACTATCTGCCTTAGCCTCCTTCCTCTCCCTACCATTAATTTTAGCTTTGCAGGCAAATACATCATGTACAGCCCCTGTGAAAAGTGCCAGAGGAAGAGCTGGTGAGCGTGGGCCTACCTGCAGGCCTACACTGGTCAGCAGTGGTCTGCTGACCACTGCTTTGCCGCAGTGGTCACTGGGTGACTTGGAGCCAGAGGAGGCACTACACGCCTCTGTAGCCTGTCCACTCCAGCTCAATTTGTGCAGACCACTTGCAGGTTTGGACTAGGCACTGCTAGACAACGTACATTATTACACTTCCAGCCCCAGGCTCACAATCGCTACTCCTTTGATCTCACAATTTACCAGCTGTGTATTTTTTTCAAATATGTCTGAGTAAATTAAATTGGTAATTCCATTTTTCTTCAGCAATTATACCACTGTATGCTCTAGATTATATTTTACCAAGTCCGACTCTTGAATTACAGATGCAGTATGTCGAGTTCAAAGTATCATCCTCGATGGGTATTGCAGTCACTGTGCAATAATAATATATCCGTCACATCAATATGTAGGGAAGCCTAACAGCATGGTTTAGAGCCTCTTGAATTGTGTTTTCTTTACCAGAACTTAGTGTGGCAATTACATGAATCAAAAATAAGGTGAAGTGTCTATTAATGTAAAACCTGGAAGACAGCTGCACTCCAACTTAAAATGCCACCTTGGTAAGCTTTAACAGGTGCTTTAGGTGGACTGAAGAACTGGAACTGTATCTGAAAAAATGAGCTCTGTAAGAGGCAAGCTTCTTTTTAATAAATGATAGCCAAAATTCTGCTTTCTTCCCTTCAGAGCTGTCAATGTTAGTGCTGTCTTCATAGGTGGATCCCTGCTGCCCTCTAGGAATTTTTATAATGAAATATTGTCAGCAATACCACTATACCTGTGTCACAAGCTGTGGATTCCTTTATTAATGTTCAGTCATAATGTTATTGAAAATACTTCATATTTCTACAGGGACTGATGAATTATCATATCCCGTTTTTGTAAGACCTTCAGGAGTTCTGCAAAGCTTCTCCATTACTGCTGAGTTCTTTAGGGCATTGGCAAAGAAATTAGAAAGTTACTTGTAATTTAAATAAACTAAGAATTAAATCAGCTTTTCATTTCAGCTTACCATTGCCTGTCAGCAAAATAGAGGTTGTAGCATTGAACAACACCCAGTTTCAGATTTCCAGTAGAGACATGGTATGCAGCGAATCTAACAGAAATGTAATTTCCATCATTAGAAATCTTTTCTACTCTAAATACCCCTTAGCAGCGTATTTGGCAGGTGGTGGGCATACCAGCTCCATATATTATAATAACAGGTAGATTCAAAGCAAATCCCAAACTGTGAAGAAAGTTTTGTAACTCTGACAATTAGGATCAATATTGATGCTTCATCGTCCTTTCTTTTACATCTCCCCTCATTGGAAAGAATAAGTGGTATGACAACATTGTGTGGGATCTGGCCCTTGTTATGAAAATAGTGGAGTAAGTAATTGTCTGTGGTTAATGAGTGCAGCTTGATTAGCTAGGATTAGTCCAGAGAAAAATGCAATGAAAATGCCTAACCCTGGACATCTGAGTATCCTGAAGGGTCCTTTTTAAAGGATTACAAATCTCAGTTTAAATTAATTAATGTTTGAATATGTTTCAGGATAGATATTCAACCGGTTATTTTAAAAAATATTTTAATTAATATTTAGCAAGTGGGAGAAACCCCACCACACACGGCTGACGTGGCATTTAAAAGTGCACAGCATCAAAGGTAAGATGGACTACCCTGAATTCCCTACACAGAAATGGCGTGTGGACAGCAGATCGGAGCCTGGTTGCTGGCAAAGCCTGTTGTGTCAGGATGTCCAGGCCTGTCAGGGCAGAGGGAGACAGCAGAGGGATCAGAAGGTTGAGTTTGTGCAGTGCAAAGCTGAAAGATGGATCTGTTGCCTGCCAGAGAAAAAGAAAACAGGATATTCTGGCTGCTTTGATGAAATGGTGTAACAGAAGTGTATCTGTCCTGCACTATCCTGAACTGTTTTAGTATTCATTGGGCTGTTATATTTCCCTGATAAAGCTTGTTTGTAGGCATAAATAGGTAGTAGAATTCATTTTTACAACTGATTAAAAAAAAATCCATTCATCATTTATGAAGGCCAACTGAGAAAGACTGCAACGTTGTCCATAAAACTGAAAATGAAAGATCTTTGGAGGAATGTTTTTAGCTCCAGTATATTCAGTTGTGCATTCTTTCATGACATGATTACCATTGATATCAACAGGTGTTTGAGAAAGAAACAGGAGAGAGATTTTTATTGTTAGTTAAAAGATTAGCTTGCAAAAGCCTGCTGCTAATATGTTTGGACCAATTTAACCCTATTGTTCTCAGTGGAAATATTCCCAGCTTGCACCTTGTGTTGGGGTTCAAATTGGCTGGTTGCTTGTTGTGCAGTACCATAACATATCTGTCGTCATAGGTGATACAGAAAAAGTGTTGATCCAGAAACATGTATTTCTATTTATATGTTGTTATCAATGAGACAGTGATGTCTGAGGTGAAATAGCTCAAAATCAATGTTGGTGGAAGCTAATACAAATCCCTGTAGTGAAATTAGGGATTTAATTTGCTGTAGACTGATTTACATGAGGGAAAATATTATCAACTACCCAGAGTTGGTAAAACACCTAATGAATATATGCTTATTACTGTTAATGGATGTCTCTGAAAGCTGTTTGTCTTGCATCTGACTTCTGTCAGCCAATGCAATCTCGCATGTGAGGTTGTTACAGAGCATGAATTTGTTTGTTGAGGAGCAGATTAATTCCCAGCACCTTTTTGAGCAGTTGGGCCAAATTCTTGACAAGTGTTGAATTGAAGGAAGAGCACCCTGGGCAGCCTCTGGGGGCAGAGCGTGGTGCAGGGAATGGGTCACAGGATCACTACAGCCACTGACCCTCCTGTAGTGGCAAGGTCTGTGCCCCACTAGTTATGGATGTCATTTGTGTATAATAATTGTGATTTCCAGCCCTGACTCCACCCATTGCAGTGTAGCATCACTGCAGTCTCTGGTTCCTGGGGGTGTGGATAGGTTTGGATGCATGTCTGCTGCAACTGCAGTTCTGTCTGTTTCTTTTTTTTTTTTCCTCCTTGAAGTAACTCCAGCACCTGGCATTTCACACAGCTCAGCGATTCTCAAGCCAGAGAGGTTCTCTGTGCCCAGCATTCTGTTTCACAGACTTCCCGTGTTAACGTCACTTGGGACCTGCCCTTTCTTTGTGTTTGAGGCTTGTGGATGGTGCTGCCACGTTTCACACGTGATCAGTGATTTTGAAAACCTCAGGTGCCTGCCTCCTGCACCCTCCCACTGCTGTGTTTCAGTCATGTTTGTGCTTTCAAGGGGGGAGCAAAGACTGTATTCTAGGTCTGGTTGACAGCAAAGGAGCAAGTCTCAGCCCACTGCTGCTAAGCAGATACAGCCTGCTGGAGTCCTCAAGTGTGTCCTTTTGTGGCCTATACGGGAGGCTTTTGTTCTCACAGAAGAAGTTAATGGTGCTTCTGATTACTGGTGTTCCCCTCATGTTGTGTGGCTGGTGCCCCTCACCAGCCAGGGAGGAGACAGGAGGCACAGAGGGCATGGTGGCTCTGACACTGTTGATTCAGTAGCGTCAGCTTTCCTGTTGAAACTGGATCCTGAAGCTTGAAATAGAACGGAGGTTCCCAGTGGGCAACTGAGCTTGAAATGCCTCCACTGTAAACAGTGAGCATTCACCAGGCTGAGAGAGACATGGAAAATTGCTGAGTCCGTTCTTTGGGTGATTTGATTTTTATGACTCTGTAACTGCATTAAGTTCTCTGATGGAGAAATTATGCTTTGGGTTCACTTGGGGTTTTTGTTGTTGGTTGGGACTTTTTCTATTTTTATGAATCAAATACTTATTTTTTTACTTTTACTTTCAAGTACAGACTGTTTGTGTACTGTGGTTTACAGTATTTTCAGCAGAGGATTTAGGCTGAGAATAGCTCCATGACTGCATGCAATATGCAGTCCTTTCAGAAGGCAGCTTTTTCATATCAATAACCATCACATGTGTCTTGAAAACTGATGTGTCAGTAAATTTCTGTTCTTGTGGTAGGCCAGTGGAAAGTCTATGCTTACTCAATAGGGCTAAATTCTGCCTGTCTCTATCTTTGTAACCTCACAAACCACTCATGGAGCTTCCTCTGATCAGGATTTGAAGTAGCCCCTTGTTTTTTAAGTCATCACAAATGCTCAGAGCTTCACAGAGACCTTTAAGTTAAATATTTGTTATTATCTTTGACCATTTGCAGATCACATGATAGAAAAAGCTATTGAAATTGTGATAAAGGTCTCTCCATCAGCCTGTATTGCAGATCTGTATAGCAGCCTCCTTGTTATTTCAGTACATTGAACTTTTGGTGATGCCACTAGGGGAAACTGTACTGCATGCAGCAGTGTGTTCAGCATGCAGGGTACAGAAAGTAAAGCATATTTATTTCTTGGGTAAATGTTCCCAAATGTCATCACCTGGTATACAGGATGGTGATACCGTTACTATTAATTAATTACTGTTTCCAAATACATTGTCATCTGAAATTTTATTAATCAAATTTTCTGTGTTTTGATGACTGTCTCATAAGTTTCTAATGCAGTGTAGCTTCCAGGCCCTGGCCTTCACAAATGAACAAATAAATTACTGGTTCCCAGAACCTGGCTGTGAGACTTAGCAATTTTTCTGGTACGTCTGCTAAAAACAGCTTTCTGAATGTTGTTTGCTTTATGGAGACCACAGTCAGGATCAGCAACTCCTTTAATCCTAAATTAAAAGCTCAGGGACTAAATACAGAGGAAGTGTGTTGGGGTATAGGAAACACATTTGACTAATTCGTTTGTTTGTTTTTTAAATAAAAGCTCTCTACGCTTTCCCAGGTTAGAAAATGCAAGGTTTTCTTTCAGAGCTTGAGTCAATATATACGTTCTTCCTCCCTTCCCTGAATGCAGCCTGGGAACAATTTCAGCATCGTTTGTCCTCAGAGAGGATTTGCTTTTTTAAAATTGCTGGCTGCTGCAAACTCCACAGCCTCCGTCAACTCTCTCCTTTTTACAGTAGGGTTGTTGGCTTCAGAAGATTGTTACTTACCTGATACTGCACACATTGGGGTAACTTACAGGGATAGCAAATCATTCCTTTAAAAAAAACAAATGCACACACAAACAAAATACCCAGCAAAGATGTTATAGATCAGAGCTATGTTTCAATTCCCAGACCTGCATCTTAACCCCAAAATTAAGTTCTTCATTTCACTCAGCTAGCTGAACTGCTTCACCTCACCCTCTTACTGCAAAGAAACTGTTTGACCTGTAATGTTTGTGATGCAAATGACATGAACCTCCCATTTTCTTTTCTAACCTTGAATATTGGATAGGATTAGCAGTTTATCCCAAGCATAGTCTACCAGCTGCTCTTCTGAAATAGAATTGCATGTTGCTAGCCCAGCATTGGAATTGCTCTCCCCTCTTTACCTTCCAGTGTGGTTCCTGCACCTCCACGCACACACACCAGAAACCTCTTTTCACCCTTGAGAAATACCTTCAGCCATTCCATCCTTCCTCATCCTTGTCCAAGGAATGTTTTCAAGACTAACAATGGCAAGTGACCTAATCCCTAGTGATAGGGTGG
This sequence comes from Alca torda, assembly GCA_008658365.1. NCBI lineage: Eukaryota > Metazoa > Chordata > Aves > Charadriiformes > Alcidae > Alca > Alca torda. The sequence continues at coordinate 19,224,904 of CM018079.1, read as the reverse complement.
CATCCAGGCAGCTGACTTTGAGGACCCAGCAACCGCCTTTCATAAAGTAACTGTACTGAGATTACTCTTGTGAATTTACTATGGGGTTGGTTTGTTGTACACAGGCAAGATTTTCCTGTGTGTAGTGTGAGAGTACTTCTTTCTTGCCATGTTAAATGTCCTTCTGACTAATCGGATACCCATGCTGGGAATGAGATAAGATGTAATTTTATTGTGACTGCTTCCAAGGTCATAGCTGTTTGCATGGCTTTGAGCAGATTTGGTAGGCTGCTGATATCCTTGTCTATCTTCTTTTGATTGTAAGCTTCCTTCGCCCCTTGCAGGGACAAGAGACAGAGAGGCAGACTGCGAAGAAACATGTGTTTTGCAAGAAACTATGGGTGAATTGTATGGATATCAGAACAAAAAGCTGTAGAGCTGGCTGGATGGAAGGTTGCTTACGACCCGAGTTACAGGCAGCATACAGTATTAGCACATTTCGGGCAGCATTCCCCTGTTCCCACTTGTAAAATAGTCAGTGAGAAACTGTGAGAACCACACAACTAGATTTGACAAGAGCAAGGGCCAGGGTGAGATGATTTGCAAGGTATGCTAAGTTTCTAGTGGTGTTCTGGGGTTTTGGTAAGCCGTGCTGTAATGGTGATGGGAAGTGGTCAGAGCAGTCCATCTGCTGGACAAAGTCCAGTTAGGGACCCATAGCTACAACTCCTGGCAAGTGACACCAGGGAGTCTGTTCCATTGCTGAAGCTAACACAGGTGAGACATACCTCTGGCCTCTTCAATAGCGTGGGTAGCAGTAAAAGGATTCTCTTGGTTCATACCAGTAGTAGCTACCGAAGGACCATACTAACTGAGGTGGGAGAATACAGCCTGCTCTGGGATGGCTCTGAAGTGCAGGACTCTGAAGAAATGTTGTGTAATAACTTCCTTTTCAGTTGCCTTTAGAGAGAGAGCTCTGCATGAAAGTCAGGTGAGAATTACCATCTGCTGAAGGCGTGAGCCTGACATCTTGCTGCAGCAGTCTCTGAGGGAAGTCGTAACAGTCAGCAGCAGGCTTGGTGCCCAGCTGCAGTTTTTCCCCAGTTATGTGCTTAAATACTGATAGAGAAACTCGAGTGGTTCTGTTACCATCTCTGAGAGAGAATGGACATGCTGTCTGGGAGGTTCAGTTTTCTTTGGTAGTGTCCCAGAGAAATTTAGTTTGTTTTGCAAACAAACTCTTTTTCATAGGTCTTACTGAGACAGCTTGCAGCTGCTTCAATAGGCTTGAAGCCTTATTTCAAAGGTTAGCAAAAGAAAATAAATGGATGTGTGTGTCAAAAATGTCTGTGTCACAGCTGTTTCACCCCAGCAGACAGTGAAATGGAAGATTTTGTGCAATATACATACAAGCCTGGCCTTTGGATAACCATTTTGGTACCTGTGGCCCAAGATGGGTTAGGAGGGGTGGTGTGGTAATGAAGCAGTGGGACCCCTGGATTAAGGGACTGGAGTTGACACTGTTTGTCCAAAATGTAGAGAAAAGAGCAGCTGGAATAGGGTGTCTTAGATGATTGTTGTACCTACTGTTTGCTTTCCATCTGCACCTCATTAGAATATAACCACTTTCTATTGCACTATTTACCAAATTCATACAACACCTCGTTACTTCAGGAGGGGATTACTGTAATGAGGTCTGCATGGCGCTACATCTTAAGGCCACTCATAAACTGAAACTGGTGCAAGAGGCCATGATTTGCTTATTAAGTGGAGTTGAATGAGGCTAACTTGACCATAGTACTTTGGGATGTACAGTGGCAGCGTGCTGGTATGTAGATGACAGCATTATACCTTTAACAGTTAGGGTGGCAGTTAACTGAGCAGATCTCTTCCTGGGCCAGTCTGTTTTATGGACCTGTTAAGGGAGGTCTTTTGTGCTGCTATGAGGAGGGGGTTGCTGGGAGGAGATGCTCTTCTCGAGTTACAGTACAGTGCCTCTCTCCTCATGCAGCATGACTGGGCTGTGTGGCTCTTTTGGTCCTTGTGCGAAAAATGGGAATGAAGGGTCAGGGCTATGTGACTTGGGACGCTGAAGCACACTGAAAAAGTAGGGAGAAGATAAGGAGTTAAATGGTAGGTGAAATGAGATTTTGATTATATTTATCTGCCACTAGATTAACGTTGTTTGATAAGCCCTAGCTATTTTCTTAGCTTCTTATTGAAGTAAGTGTTAATTGGTCAGTCTTTTTAAAAACTATTTGCAAACTGAACTGTAGCAAGTTAGTTGGTATTTCATAAACATTTTGTCTTCTACTCTATCGCTGTGTATGTAAATGGTGTATTAAAACAAGTTTGAGCCCCTGTGCTTTATTTTCTCATCATCTAGCGTTCCTTGGCTGACACTTAGGACTCTCTTTGTGCTGTAAACTGAGTCAGGCCTTAGGATTGCAAACCAGGACAGAGCCGTGTGCTAGCTAATTGAACTGAGCTGGAGTAGAGACTTGGTAGTTCCAGGGGAGAGCGCCAAGCTTACCATTCTTCCGAGCTATGTGTCAGGATGCCTTTGTAGCCATATCACGGAAGGAACCTGGCCACTTGATGCCTGGTCACTTGACGCCTATGGAAAATAAATGGAGGGGAAAAAAAGCTGCCCTTGAGAATGCATCTTCTGCAACAGGTTGTTCAGATTCAAAGAAATAATTATTCTTTGTTGTGTTGTAGCTAAACCCCTCTTCTAAACTCGGTGATATTGGCCCCCATTTTAGCTAAGATTTTGATCTTTTTCATGAGGACTTAAGCTTCAAGAGCACCATGCAGTAGGAGACTTTTCCTTATTTCTGGGAATCTTTGCTTTGGAAGCCTCAGGTTTTGATGTCTACATGGGTCTATTGGGATTTCACCCCACAAACAGGGTTCTCTTCCTATCCACCCATTCATGTGTAAACACCTTCGTTTTATCACTGCACACTGGAGCAGAGCTGTTGGACACGATACCTGAGTCTTGCAGAGAAGCAGTTACTGAAAGAATTCAGTGGCCCAGACTCTGTAGTGACAAATCTGCCTCCCTCCCAGACCTAGGAATGTGGCATGTATTTCAGTACAGTCGTGGAAGTTGCCCAAGAAGGTTGAGAGCAGAGATCTGTGAGCTTAGTTACCTGGCTAAGGAAAATCTATTTTAGTGAGAAAAGGTATTAAACTGCAAAATACTATTATCAGTGCTGAATGGCAGACTTCGCTATTAGTTTTTTAAATTGCAATCTTGGTGTGTTTGAGTTCATCAGTGTTATTTAAGGCATCCTTGTGAGAATTATGCCTACACGTAAGAATGCATAGTGACATTTAGTTTAATATAGTGATTCATTACCTCTAGATTTGTTTACCACTGTAATTGTATAATTATATTTCCACCATTGTGTCCAATCTCCCCTCAGATCCTGCTGCCCTTTTAATTTTCTGTTCCATGGGATATTGCCTCATTTATGATTATTTTATCAGCATTTAAACAGAGTGTTTCATCTCAAAATAATAAGCAGAGTAAGGCACAAGGCATTGATGATTAGGGGATTGGAACACCTCTCTTAGGAAGAAAGGCTGAAGGATTTGGGTCTTTTCAGTCTGAAAAAAAATACGACTGAGGGGGGATCTTATCAGCGCTTATAAATACTTAAAGGGTGGGTGTCAGGAGGATGGGGCCAGGCTCGTTGCAGTGGTGCCCAGCAACAGGACAAGGGGCAATGGGCACAGACTTGAGCATAGGACGTTCCATCTCAACATGAAGAGGAGCTTCTTTACTTTGAGGGTGGCAGAGCACTGGAACAGGCTGCCCAGAGAGGTGGTGGAGTCTCCATCTCTGGAGACATTCAAAACCCGCCTGGACACATTCCTGTGCAACCTGCTCTGGGTGACCCTGCTCTGGCAGGGGTGTTGGACTAGATGATCTCCAGAGGTCCCTTCCAACCCCTACAATTCTGTGATTCTGTGATTTGTCCCCATTTTGCTAACAGAGTATCTGAAGCTCAGGAAAATGGCACGACTTCTCTGAGATTCCTGGATAAGTCAGTAGCAAAGAGCTATGTGACTGTGGAAAATAAAAGGTTGTTCTCTCTCCTCCCCCTATTGTAAAACTTATGTGGCAATTCGGGCATACACAGCATAACTACTACAGTAACTGGCTAGAGGAGAAAAGGACCAACCCAGTCACTGGGGTACCGGGCTGAATCTGTGGGCCTTTGGGACCGTGTTAATCCATTTGTTGATCAGTCAGCATACTATTGGCTGGAACAGAAGTTATTTCTGTAGTAGTCCAGCCCCCTAAGAAGGAAGGCTTGCAGATCACTGCTGCCAGATGCCTTTCAAGACATTGAGAGTTAATCCTTCATTAGCAGAGAAATCATCAAGTTCTCTGTGTAAATTAAGTTTATTTACTCTGCATATACCAGTCACAAAACAGATGAATCTGAATATCAAACAGGCCATTTCCTCTCTCAGAAGTCTCTATCCAAGAGCTAGGACCTAATCCTCTTGGAGTGATTCTTCATGAAAATTCAGTTGTCAAGAGACAATAAAGAGAGAGAAATTGTGGCAGAAAACAAACTCCCCTGCCACAACTGACTCGGTCAGAAACTCCATCCTACAACAAAGCAGAGCATCATTTCTCACAGGCTGACTAGCCCGTATACACGAAGGACTTTTTCCTAAGTGTTGTCCCTGAAGTGTCACATAGGTTTACCCAGGTGAGATTTGACTTGGCTCACGCAGGTGTGGCTAGCAGCCTGGCCACAGCAAGCACAGATCTCAGTACAGCCTGGTTCTTGTATTATGTACCGTGCTTCCTGGGTGGAGATTTTTAGCCTGGTTTGAATTGCTTCCTCCCGTTGCCAGGTCACTTCTTTCTCCACCCGTGGGTACTGTAGCAGCTCCAGATGGATAAGCTGTGGAGTAATGTGGCTTCTTGTCTTTTTAGCAGGGTATCCTTTGGTCATTCAGCTCGCTTCTCGTGCCATTCATCTTGAACAAGTCTTTTGTGCTCAGAAAGCCCCCAGCTTCTGGGCAGTCAAGCATCATTCTCTCGCTTCAGTGCTGTGTAGTCACAGAGTAATTTGTAATGCTGGGCATCAGCTGACATTGTGTTTAATATATAAGGAACGTGGTGAGATTAACTGGATATTGACTATCTGCCCATGGCAAGAAGATTTCTTATACAGGTCTGCAAAAATTAAATTTTAGTAAGTTTTAGTCTCTTTCGCTGTTTAATTAGCCATAATCAGCTTGGGTTTTTTCCTTTCTTTGTGAGATTTTATTATGGAATAAAGAGTTATTGTGTAGTTCTTCTGGGTGTATTTGTGCTTACAGCTTCAAAATGTAGCATGTGTGATGGAAACTGTATTCCTGTTCACCTTGTTATCAATAAATGTTTTTACAGTAGAATACTCACAGAAAGAAACACAGAGAACACAGGTCCAGGGAATTTGCTTAAAAAACTGAACATTCAAAGTAACTTTGCATCCAATTTATTTTCTTGACACCTCGGAAAGTGACAAGGGAAGTGTGTTTGCAAAGGAAGCACAGCCCTAGAGATTAGATCATGCTGCTTTTTCCACAAAAATTTATTTTTTTCTGTAAAGCTTTGCGCAAATTACCTTTTAGGTACTTTTATTATTTTGTTAATAATTTAAAGATGCTATATCTTTGGCCATAGAGCTGTTTTGAAGATGAATTCTTTTAAAGGAAATTAAAATTGAGGTGCAAGTTCAACACATGGTTGCGTCTCATTTAAACATCATCTTTCAAGTATTTTAATTTGCTCTCTTTCATTTTTCATTCTGAAAACCTAAGCATCCATCAGTACGTAGGACAGCACTTCTCCTCCTGCATCTCCTGGCACTGGCTGAGCAGCCCTTCCGAAAAGGGTTCGATGAGACTGATTGCATTTGGTCTTGTAGGAGCAGGGGGACCCCCAAACGACTATGTTATATACGAGTGCATAAAACAATGCTAAACTAACTGTTTCGCTTTGGAGACAAAACTGCAAGGGAGGAAATTACTTCGAACTGGGGACTAATTGTGTGGTGCTGAGAGACTGACCACAGCATCCAGTAAAGTCTGAGGCTGTTCTGTGGCACACAGGAGAAGCAACTTGGCTTTCATTATGATAGGGAACTTCTCTTTGGCAGCTGCTGGCTATAGCATAAAATACTTGTAGAAATAATTTTAAAGGCTTAACTGGGATTTCTGCTCAGCTCTTGGGAGCGCAGCTGTTCCCCTGCATTGTGTGTGTGTCACTTAAAAACACCCTGCTCTTGTGTCACTTAAGAACACCCACCTCTCTCCCCATGGTGAGTGCCTTGGCACACTTCAGAAGGGCTCAGCAGTTCAGCTTGGATAAGCATCAGAGAGTTTGTGTCCCTATCAGAGAACATAATTTCTCGAAATTACGTGGGAAACCTTACAAGAGCCATCCCTGTCGCAAGCTTTCTGATACTTCTCAGTTGAAGGTGTGCCACTGATACTGTGAGAGGCTTTCTAAGATACCAGAGTCACCCTTCCAAAAAAATCACTCAGGTTTTGGCATCTTCCAAACACAGCATGAGTTCCTGGAGTTCCCACTATATTTGGAATAGGAGTCTTGGTGATGAATTTAGCCATCTTACTGGCAAATATTTATCTCTCACTGACTTCTATCTTATAATTCTTATTCCTGTTCTTATAAAAATATCTTTTGCCATATATGCTGCATGGTTTAAGGACAGTTGCTTGCTGTGCCTGTCTTCAGCACACATAACAAAAAAATATTCCATAACCTCCATATGGACATAACATCCTTAGTGAATCGTAACCTATCAGTGAATGAGTAACCCTTTTATTGAATTTATAAACTTAGTCTAAGCATAAGACAGAATTTTAAAGAATCCATCAAAAGAACATAACTTACTACCCAATAATTTTGAATAGTAATTATCTTTCAACATACCTAGAGAATCTTGGTTAAACTTTAGGGAAGTCTTTTTGGCTAACTTCCAACTAACATTAGCATGCTCTTCTGTTACTCTGTGAGGACATCAGAAAGTTGTACCAGCTTTTATAGAGAGGCCTCAGTTTACAGTGCATGTGATGGTTATGAACAGTAAATTTTTCAAAGGAACCAACAGCAGTTAAATTCCTGACTCCTGTTTTGTCAGCAGCAGATATTTGAATGTCATCGTTAGGTCCTTATCCCAAGCTTATAACTTTTTCCTGGTTCAGGTTTTGTGCTTCTTTAGAGGGTCAGTGATTACCTGAAGGATAGATGATGTCCCTCAATATCAGCCAGTGTCTGCTGAGTGCGTGGCTTTGTTGGCTAATAAATTGCTGGTGTCCAGGTTGTCATTGATGGATTTTTGTCACCTTTTCCATTGTCAGAGTTTGAATTCTTCCACTGATGTACAGAAATTTGCCAAAAATCATTTGCCAAAATCAGAAATGCCTCCTGGTTACCTCTCATGTTTGTCATGCACTGTCATGACTTTATTATATGAAGTTTTTCTTTCTTTCCTAGTAGGAAAAGCAAGTGTCTTGAATAACTTTTTCTACTTAATTACAAATTATTTACTTCCTACTTTTACTGATATTTCTTAATAATTAAGTGGTTTGTAGATACTTAAGGGATATGTTTTCAACCACCATTTAAGAAATGCTAATAATACTTTGAGTCATCACAGTCATATACCTGTGCATGTCTAAAAGTTGGTATGCAGTCCAGAACAGCCCAGGGAACAAGGTGCTAACATTCACATGTAGAAATGGACACTTAAAGCACGCATGAACACACACAGACACACATGCACATCCTTGAACTCACAAAGAAAGCCAGTGCAAGTGTGCCTGCATGAATGGCTCAGAAGAGAAGCGGTATCTCCACAGCATGGTTCATCTCATCCTAGAAGAGGTTCTGAAGATGGCATCAGTCTTCAAGGGTTGTTTAATTTCTTGGGACTGAAGAATTCCTGGTAATTCTCCTAAGAAGGAGTGGACCCACGATGAGCATTTCCCATGTTGTACATGCTGCTGCCAAACAGTTTTTGAGTTTGTTACGCGTGTCAGGGTTTCTGTGTATTTGTTCTGTGTGAGAAGTTGACCAAGTGTAAGCGTAGAGGGAAGGAGGGGCCACCTTCACCTGTCAGAGGCAGATCTGTGGCTGGCAGGAGTCTCACCTCAACAGTGGTCCTCTGCCAGTGTTTCAAAGAAATGGCAAGTAGACACCAGACAATCTTTTCTTTGTACAAGATCTATCTGTGAAAATGTATGTACATTATCCTTTTTACATTTATTCTGTACCGTGAACCAAGTTAGCATTTCATCCCATATAAAGTCCTTTAAAAAGCAATACTTCAGAATATACTGGGTTAATCCTTGCAAGTACTTTCTGTTAGCGTACACTGCCAGAAATGAAACCCAAGGGATCTTTGTCTGAAAAGGACATCCTGTGGTGTATAGGCTCCAGCTGTCAAGGCAAAAGTATGGACCTACCCAAATTAGAAATAAATGCATTCTGGAATCATTCTGTGCTCATGAATGAGAAGGGGAAATGTGGACCATATTATCATCATGTATCTGTCTGTGGCATATATGTAACAAAATAAAGCTAAAATGAGATTTCTGGTCATTCTTAGCTTAATCTGCTCTATTACAAGATGTGGAGATTTACAGAACATTAAGCATTCTTTGTGCTCTGCAGATAACTGATTTTTGAGGGCTCTTTCTTGAGGAAAGCTGCACTTGAATTAGAAATTTCAGAGATATTTGAGGACAAAGGCAAAAACAAGGGCTATGAGAAAGAAAACCCGCCCACTATAGGAGATGGTTTGAGACCATCTAAGGAACCTGAAGGTATATAAGTCCATGGGACCTGATGAAATCCATCCATGGGTCCTGAGGGAGCTAGCGGATGAAGTTGCTAAGCTGTTTTCATTATATTTGAAAAGTTGTGTCAGTCTGCTAAAGTTCCTGCTGAAAAAGGAGAAACATAACACCCATCTTCAAAAAGGTCTCTTCCAACGCAAACCATTCCATGATTCTATGATTCTATGACTGGAGAGTTGAGCTGATAATTCATTAAATGGCACATTTCTGTCTGAACTAATACTGAACTGATATCCCGAAATGGTGCTGAGAGGCACAGTGTTCCTGGAGAGGGTTGATTTCAGATGAGCTGTGTAACAAATGTCCTGAACTGATGACTAAAATCTCCTGCTACTTTAGATAAGCAACATTGTCTTATGCTGAGACTTAATTCTGTATTAGGTAATTGTCTTCTGCATATGTCAATTAGCCCACATGTTTTACTGAATAACTTATTCTTGATTTATTTTCTAAACTGCTAAAACATGACTGCATTATTAAATAAGTGATGTTACAATGAAATGATGTGTATGCATAATACATACTTGCCCAGTTAGGATATTTGCATCCTTTCAGGGTTGTATCTATGCCACAAAGAGCCATTATTTTTACCTGTGATCAAATTTGAAGTCAGATATGAGCTGAAATAAATGGTTGCTCTCTGGACAAATGAAGTACTTCTATGTTTGGGCGCAACTCAGTGCAGACTGGAAAGCACCATGTCCAGAAGCTGGGAAAGTATGGTCAGTTCCTGCTGGAGAAGGGAAACTGATTTCCTTGGAAGCTGTTGGAAACACAGTATCTTTTCTGTCTGTTTACAAAATAATTGTCTGTAAAATTAGGAGAAATACAGCACTTTCTGTGTTTGGCAGATCAGTTTTGTTACCTGAGAATTAATAAACAATAGCATTGTCTGCTTGTCTGTATGCAGCAATGGCCATAGGCCACCGTATGAGACAGAATTTCAAAAACTGGCTTGAGTTATGGCTTAGCCACAATTCACTGTCCCAAGATACCGGACGGTTATCTCCAGATCAAAGCTCTTCTTTTTGGATGGCCTCTTTCTGAAGAAACATCACAAGAATTTAGCTGTTCAACTTTGATTTTGTACTGAGTTAATTCTCCCCCTTGTGTTGTGTCATGTTTAGACTGATAAAAGGGCATCTGGATTTGTACCTGCTGAAGGCTCAGGAAATTCCATATTCATGAGGAACACAGAGCTTAATGAGTATGTGAGAAATAAGTTCCGGTCCGAATGAAATAGGCTCAGGCAGAATCCTCTGTGAAGCACGTTTTTCTTCACGTTCTTGCAAGAGCGGGTGACCTAGCAAGTAGGCACACTTTCAGTTCTTGAAACACACCTTTTTATTTCCTAATCCCGGCCGAATTTTTCCCTCCCCTGTTTCCCATTGGTTAGGTACTCCAGGGTTCACAGTCTGTCTGAGGCGCCTAAAATTCTTCCTGGATGTCCTGCCTCTGTTTACTTCTCTTTATGCCACACCTAAAGGGATTATCTGACTAGTTGATTTCTTTCCTTTTTGGTAAAAAATTGCTCAATGCCATTAGCCCTGGTTAAATGTTTGACTACCCTTCTAAACACTAATCCAGTATGAATCAGTTTGTCCTTTTGTCTGTGTGATAAGGGATGTTATACAAGCCTTTGCTGGAGTCTCTTTGTCTTAGTCATTCCCTTATCATGTCACCTCTGATGGAAATGGCTTTTCTCCTCTGCAAAAGCAATACCTGCCTTTCTTACAACTTCCCCCTTTCCTTTTTCATAATCTTATTGTCTTTTGCATTTCTAGGGCATGGTATGAGGCCTCTAGAGCCAAGAGCATGATGTTACATTCTTCTTCTTCTTCTCAAGAGTTTTTATTTTCTTCTAGGTGAAGCATTTTTCCAGGGTATGGGTGAGGGTCTACTTCCATTCGTTTTGTTAGGGCAGTTTCAATTAATCGTTGAGCTAATCCTCGCACACAGGAAATGATACAGCATCCTACAGCCACTAACATTCCCGCTACCATTGTAAGAGAAGTCAATATTGATACCACCATACCTTTCCATTTCCCAAACCGGGAATCTAGCCAACTTCTCAGTGAGGTGTCTATTCCAGAGTTCTCAATTAACTCATCAGCTAGAGTGGTGAGACCTTAAAGGGCTTTAGTTATAGTACCATCTGGAGCTGCACCGATTGTACAGCACCGATTCCCTAACATTACACACACACCTCCCTTCTCTGCTAAGATCATGTCTAGGGTGATCCTATTTTCCCATGCCATTTGGCTGGTTGCATCCAATTGTTCAGCTATTCCTTTTAATGCATCTCTGGTATAATTAATAAACCTCTGTTGGTTATAGTAAATATAATTTATCCAATCTACATTTTTGTTTATAGTTACCCACCAGAAAAAGACAGATTTGAATCCTGCTCCTATCTGATTCCTTGCTTTGTGTTCATCTGGGACTCCTCTAGGGACTCCAATGGAATCTATATATATCCGTTCATCAAAGGATACACCTAAACTTCTTTTTACTCTATTGCCTGAGCTCAGGGATCCTGTTCCTTTTTCAAATGCTAGGGTGAATAGTATTGCCAATTGTACTATTCCACATGTACCTTTCCAGTTAGCCAGTAGCACAGATCGCAAAGTCTTCCCTCCACAATTCCCTCCCACCAGAGATCTGCCTGAGGCACTCGTAACGCTGAGTAGTTTCCTTTCACATCCTTGGTCACATTCAGAGTTTCAGTGCATAGGGTAAATCCCCCCACAGGTTTGGTAGCATTCACACTCTGCCATGAGAGGCACGCTGGATGGTTACCAATTGCCGTGGAAAATACTGGTGGCACTTTAACATCTCTTGGCTCCAAGGCAAGAAACAGTAAGGGAAGTGAATGACAAGTCTAATTTTCCCCGGCAGTCTTTTCTTGGTATAATGGTATCATACACCACATCCCTACGGAATCTTTCATCCACCCTAAAAAGGGAAAAGGGATGATCTGTGCTGTGGGCCTTCCTGTGACACAAGCATAGCAATTGCTTTGGTTCAAACTATTAACAGTATATTTTAGCCATTCTACCCAAGCATTTGTCTCGCCGTACCCTGTCTCAATATCAAATGTTTGTCTAAGATCTTTAATCTCAGTAACCGTTACCAAAGCTGGATCATTCAGTGGTTCCCACTGTTGTATTACTGGGAGTTTAGTAGTCATAGTTGTCCCTTCTGCTTACCTGCTGTTTTCCAGTATGTCTATTCTAAATCTTCCCCTTGGATCTCTTCCAGACACATCTGCTCCTATTCCATATATTAGGTCACTTGACCCATCTGTCATCAGCGGTCCACCCTCCAATTTGGGTGGTCCACCACACTTCACTCCATTTTTCACAAGGTGCAGCCTCATGATATCCCTCTGCAACCCTCCAAATTTCTGGGCACAGGTACTTGTTTTCACCACTCAACCATCTGTGGGCCTCTAGATTCCCACACTTCAGTACTTGACAGGCATCAAAGCGTACAGTCTGTGGGGTACTTCCTTTAGTGATATTTATGATAAGTCTAACTGGGTAATCTGGGTGTGCGCTTCGTATGTGATCTAGGTGTACACTCCAGCTTCCTAGTGGGAAGCACAACACCGCCCCTATGACCAGTATCATCGCAAAATGCTTCTTAAATTTCATGACATATACACAGATTTATATCTCTTGACTGGATCATCCCGCCCCAACCCACGGCTTATTGTCTCTTTAGGGTTACTCGCAGCGGGCTGTCAGTAGAATGTACAGTCCACTGTTCTACCGGATCTGTTGGCGAGGGTTCAACTTGTCTTTTTAGCTGAGTGTAGTGAGTCCAACACCTGTCGTCCGTCCTCACTGCAGTCTCAGTGGTCAGTAACACTTGGAACAGGCCTTCCCATTCTGGTTAGAGCTTGGTTTCCTTCCAGGATTTGATCAAGACTCAATCTCCTTGTCGGAAGGACTGCAAATTCCAGTGGTGGAGTTTGGGCAAGAAGTCCTTTATTTCTGAGGAGGGAGAAAGAAGACAACAACCCCAGTATATAGTTCTTAAGAAACATATCTTTAGTTTCAAAAGTGGGCAAGTCTTCTCTGTTACCCATATAAGGTAGTTCAAAAAGCATCTCATAGGACGGGAGACCTGTATCTTTTCTAGGAGAAGTCTGGATCCTCACCAATGCTATTGGTGAACATTTAGTCCATGGTAATTTGGTTTCTAAAATCGGTTTCAACAATTGTCTCTTAATGGTCTGGTTCATCCTCAACTTTTCCTGATGATGGGGGATGCTAGAGGATATGAAATTCCCACACTATGCCTAAACTTTCCATAATTCCTTGAAGGATTTTAGAAGTAAAATGACTGCCCTGATCTGGGTTTATATTTTCCACTAACCCATATCTGGGAATAATTTGTTCTAGTATTATCTTAATTACCCCTGCTGCATTAGTTGACACCAAGGGGTAGGCTTGCACCCATCCAGTAAGACGGTTCACTACAACTAAAAGATATTTTAGCCTGCCTATTGGTGGTAGTTCAGTGAAGTATACCTGTATACTTTGGAACAGTATCAGGCCGGGCTCTCCTCCTCCTGAAGGTTGATTTCTCAAGGCTTTCTTGTTTACTTTCTTACAAATAATACATCCCTCACAAATTTGTTTGGCTATTGTGTATATGCCAAAGCATCTGTACTTCCACAAAACTATTTGCACATTGCATGCGTTCCCCAATGGCTTCCCTGTTGTAACACTGTCACCGTTTCTCTCATTGTTTGTTGACCTTTTTCCTTCCATCAGCCAGGATCCATTTACCACATTTCTCCACTGCCCCTGCTTCTGTCATTGCTTCTCCTGCCCCAAGGCCGCCTCTTTTGCCACCTTGCCCGCTAATCTGTTTCCCCTTGCAGTAACTGAATTGCCTCTCTGGTGACCTTTAACATGTAAAGCTGCTATTTCACTTGGTATTAATATATTAGCTAACACCTGCTTTGTAAGTTCTTTGTGTAAAAGTTCTTTCCCTTTGCTATTTATTAGTCCGCGTTCTTCCCAAATTTTACCAAACGTATGCACTACCCCAAAGGCATAACAAGAGTCTGTATAAATTGTTCCTTCCCTTTTCTCCAATTAATTTAAGTGCCTGGTTTAAGGTATACATTTCACATGTTTGAGTGGACCATGCACTCGGTAATTTTTCAGATGCTTTTACTTGTTGGCTCACTCCATGTACCACTGCATATCCATTGCACCTCTTTCCTTCTATCACTCTTGAAGAACCATCTACGAACAAATGAAGACCCCTAGATAGGGCTTCTTCCCTTAAGTCAGGTCGTATCTTAGTCTGGTACTCAATTACATCTAAGCATTCGTGTGTAAGTTCTTCATCCTTTGCCTCTGTTTTTCCACAAAAAGCTCACTGGGTTAAGGCAAGGGCTGGTAGTTAAATCATCCTTTTCAATTAAAATTCCTTCATACTTCAGTATTCTTGAATTGGTTAGCCGTTTTCCCATGGTTTGGGCTAAAATGGTTTTTACTTGGTGAGGGGTGCTAACTTCTATCTTCCCCTGGCCACCCTCGGGAGACCAGATCTAAGAGTTTAGATAAATAGGACACTAGCTGCCGCTTATACCCCCCACTCTTGAGTTCCTAACGCAGCCCCTTTGTCTACAGTTACAAATAGTTGAAAAGATTTCTCCAAAGAAGACAAGGCTAAAACTGGAGCTCTGATTAGGCTCTGTTTTCAGTCTTCCACTAAATCTTCCTCTTCTTCTGTCCAAACCAATACATTTGGTTCTTCAGCTAACAGTTTGGAATATAGTCCTGTAGTCTTTTGAGCATACCCCTCTATCCACAGTCTACAGTACCCAGTCAGCCCCAAAAATTTTCTCAGTTCCCTCTTGGTCTTTGGCAGAGGTAAGTCTACTATTCCTTTGATCCTCTCAGGATTTATAGGGTTTATTTTTCGACTCCCTTCACTGACTAGATGTCCCAAGCACTGCACTTCTGTTTCCACATATCGCAAAATTTTGGTTTTTTTTTTTTTTTTGAGACCCTCAAACCTTGCCATCCCAAAAAGTTCAATAACTCATTTGTGGCTTCTTTTACCTTGACTTCCTCCCCAGATACCAATAAGTCATCCACATACTGAAGCAGGGCTACTCCTGATGGAGGTTTGAATTGTTCAAGCACTTGTTCTAACACTTACCCAAACAAATTAGGGGATTCTGTACATCCCACAATGCTAACAACCTACCGGTGAACCTTGAGCTGCTGGTAGGAGTGGTCGGGGCAGTCCTCTTCCCTGTCCTCTTCCCCTGTTATTCACCCCTTTTCCTCACCCCCAAGTAACAGTCTAAGGGGTCCCACTTTGGGGATTCGACTTCTTTGTTGATTGAAACATCAACAACAGTCTGGGCTGGGAACATATAAAATGGATTTCAGCTTCCCTGAATCCTGAATCTATTCATCTTGACCCAGCGAAAAGCATACTCACCTTCTTCTAATTCCTTGTTATTCACATACATGTTTAAAGTCTGACAGACCCAGTCTTCATCAGATCAAATTTGGGCCAAAATACACTAGGAGGTCTTATGGGTTCTTTGGTCCAAACAAATTCAAATGCAAATGCAAACATGTCCCCCCTGGCACACCCCAGACATCTCCCGTGACGGACACGGGACCCCCAGGGATGTCCCCAGGATCCCCCTGGGATCCTCTAAGACAGACACAGGACCACCTAGGACACCCCGGAACCCTCCCCAGCATGTCCACTGCCCCTCCCCCCCCCCCCCCAGCCGCCCCTCTGGGATGCAGTCCGAACAAAACAAATAATTTTCTTTTTATCTTTATCCCTTGTACAAGAAGAATCATTCCGAAACCTCAGCATTCTCCCCTAAAGGACTGTGTGGGGGAATATTCCTGGGGTCTTTCTTATTATCTCCTTTTTCATCCCTAGGCCTAGAATCCTTATTTCCCATTCTGAACAGAGACTTTTCTTACACCCCTTCCTTTCACTTCATCCTTCTCCAGCTGCGCCCCTCACGGGACTACAGAACCGCGGATCCGGACTCCACACTTGCTTCGTACCACGGTACGTCTCAGTCACTCACACACAAGTCTCTTAGACTGTCCCCGACCACCAAGGCAATACTTTAACAGTCTGATTTTTCTTACCTTGGTCCATGCACGGAGCTGCCTGGTCGTACTCGCTGTGCCTACTGCACCTATGCCTTTTCCCCCTGTGGTTCAGAGGGTCTGCCGTTCAACTGGGTCTCGAGATCTTAGTCGATTCCTCCTGGAATCCCTGCCAATGATCCACGAGACCGTTGAAATCAATGGGACACATCTTCCCGTCCTTCGGCAACAGGGACTCCCGAGAAGATGACTTCTGATCCCGGACGAGCCCCCAAATTGTGAGAAATAAGTTCCGGTCGGAGTGAAATAAGCTCAGGCAGACTCCTCTGTGAAGCATGTTTTTCTTCACGTTCTTGCAAGAGCGGGTGACCTAGCAAGTAGGCACACTTTCAGTTCCTGAAACACACCTTTTTATTTCCTAATCCCGGCTGAATTTTTCCCTCCCCTGTTTCCCATTGGTTAGGTACTCCAGGGTTCACAGTCTGTCCGAGGCGCCTAAAATTCTTCCTGGATGTCCTGCCTCTGTTTACTTTTCTTTGTGCTACACCTAAAGGGATTATCTGACTAGTTGATTTCTTTCCTTTTTGGTAAAAAATTGCTCAATGTCATTAGCCCTGGTTAAATGTTTGACTACCCTTCTAAACACTAATCCAGTATGAATCAGTTTGTCCTTTTGTCTGTGTGATAAGAGATGTTATACAAGCCTTTGCTGGAGCCTCTTTGTCTTAGTCATTCCCTTATCATGTCACCTCTGATGGAAATGGCTTTTCTCCTCTGCAAAAGCAATACCTGCCTTTCTTACAAGTAGATGCTGAGAGCTGAAGTGAGCACTGCTTTGAATGTTATTCTTGTTAGACTCTGAGGACAACGTAAGTCTGGCATCTTGCCATGCTGGCTTTGCAGTCTAAAGGTCCTGTGCCAGTGTGTATAGGTAAGTCCTTCCAGTCCCTGGGTGAGTTTACACTTGAGGACTTCTGTTCAGGTGTTGATCCTTCCTTACTTAAAATCATCAGAAGTTTTAATTTCCTGCTAGGTCAAATGCCATACAAATGTATGCTGTGGATCTGACCTTTCAAAATAATCCATTTCAGGCTGAGTCTTTGCACTTCAGTGCAATTTACAATGTGAGACTGAAAACCAAAGAAAGTATTTGGTAGCACAGGGCAGCCATCTCTCCAGCAGCAACAGCTCCAGGATCTTGCGTTTTGCCAAAACAGAGTCCTTGCAGTCAGCTTCTTCTAAAGCATCTTTCTACATTGTTGACTATGTCTAGACATGCAAATGCCTGCGGCTTTCCCCCCTCTCTCCTTAGAAGTAGAGATGGATATATGTTTGCAGAGACTTTATCTGAAATAAACTTAGAGATAAGCAAAATTTCAAGTAACATGATGGTCATTTTGTGTGTCCAACTTCAGACACTTGAAAGAAGGTTCTTACTGTCAAATTACAGCAGTGCAGTAATGTATCTTTAAGGTGTGTCACACAGGACAGAGAAAATAAGTTTGCTATCATAATTTTTATTTATGCTTTTCTCTCAGAGTAAATCAGTTACAACAGGTAACAGTGAAGTCATCCACTAAGTCTTGCAACACCACTGACGTTTGACATTATGTGACCCTTGTGGTGCTTCCAAACTACATAAATATATTGATTCCCTCTTGGCAAGTTATATGACAACCCATATTTTTCCACGGATTTTAACTGGTAGTGGAAGGAGCAAGTAAAATAATAATTTCAGGGGGTGAGAACTGTTAAATTGGAGAAATTGTCTGTAGACACTGCAGCAATGTTCCAACAATCAGAGGGCAACCAGCAGGCAGATGAAGCAGTTAAATGTGGAGCCATTTCTGTCATTCTGCCCTCCCCATTTCTAACGAATACACATAACAGTATATGAAAAAGGTCTGAATTGCTTAGTGAAGCCTTCCTATTAAAGACAATAGGTCTTCTCAGTGAAACTCCTCAGTGCTGAGGACATTTGACATCTGATTGATTAACATCTGTTTGCCTGGAGGTCTTCTGCATTCCTCCTTAAAATCATTTACCCTATAGCTATAGTATCAAATACAACCCTGTGTAGTCAATGGCTGGGTAAAATGCTGTGCCACGGAGGTGAGACGGGGCTGCAGCAAGCCACTCCTCTCTTGGTTATTGCAATTCAGATGTAGAAATGATGTAACCTGATGTGAAGCTAGTAGAAATAAAGCAGTAAAACGTTTGAGCATCACAGATCATTGAAAAAACCGTGTTCTTCTCTCCATGTTGTTTCTTCTGGGAGGTCACAAGTGAGTTCTGTCAGTAAGAATCCAAGCTGTAGTTCAGAAAGCAAATCTCTGATGTCTCCGTCCCCAGAAAATTATTGACCAATGTCAGAAGAATGGTGGAAGAAAACTCACACAAATGGACTTACTCTACTTTCTTTGTCCAAAAAATAAATAAATTAAGGCCTTGACAATTTGATTTTATATCTTCTGTGTGTACAAGTTTTAACTAAAAACCCACAGTATGTTTTTAATAGTTTATGGCATTAGGTAAGACTCTCTGCTTTATTTTTACTTTCTTGAACTCATGACTTCAGAGGAAAGCTCTTTATAGTTGAAGCTTTGAAAATAGGGCACTGTGATGGCACTGTACATGGACATAAGAGAAGTGTGGCCTGCAATGTTTTTTTCTGTAAAACTGGATCAATATGGTATGTCTCAAATCCTAGTAGTAATAAAGGACATTGAGGAGTGGATTTCTTACAGCTAATCTCTGTGGTTTTGTTTATTTATATTTTCCACATCTTCCTACCAAAAAAGCCTGTGTGAGATTCCATTGCAAGAGAAGCCCTTCTTGAGAAGTGATACTGAGCGTGGCTTTTGTGGTTCCACCAAATCATTTCTCTGCTTCCCTGCGCTAAGTGTAATAGTTTGTCAAGACCAGGTAAAATTACAATACATGCTTTGTCAGAATGTTTGCTAAGTTTCATTTTAGTGCCAGAGTGTGTGTTTGGGATATTTGTGGTCAACTGCACTGAAGCAATTTCTTTTCTATAAAGGTATAACTTGCATACTGTAAATCTGACCTTTTTTTCCCCGATGCATCTCCTTCTGTGAATTCATTGCCAGTCTTCACTATACAGGCAGAAGAACATGATTTCATCCCAGTTAGTATGGCTGAAAAAAAAAAAAAAGCATAGAAAAATACTTTTTTGCTGTTGTGTGGTTTCACAGAACTTCAACATAAATAAGAAAGTGGAATCATTAATGGATGCATCAAATGTTACCAGCAACTCTGAAAACAGTTGAAATTCACAACAATACAACAGCAAACATGACAGTTCAGACTGCATTTTATATCACAACAATGCTGACAACATTAAAAAATACTGTAAAGCTGAAAACCATCAGCAGTGCAAAAGAGGCACGCCTCTGACTTCTACATGGTACCTATTAACTGGGAAGGCAGCGATGTGTGCTGCTGCTCAGGGGCTGGTGAAGTGTAGAGCTGTGATAGGGTCCACACAGCTTGATGGCCTTTTCGTACAAGCTGTAAACAAAATGTTCTGGGTGGTGTGCCTTAGGCAAGAAGAGAGATGAGATTTTTCTCAAGTGGGAATGGCACTGGGGAAGGGCAAGATACTTAATTGTGCTGGCACCAGCATCTTATTGACGGGGAAGGGTAGGAGGAACAGACTCTATGAAACAGGCACCACTTGGGATCCGTGTCTGAGGATGAAGCGGATAACTGTGACATCTGTTTGAAGCATAGCAGAAGTTCAAACTAGGAATAAAGGAAGGGAAGTAAAAGCAGGGGAGAGGAAGAACGAGACAAGCCGGAAAAGATTAAGTGCTCTGAAAAAATCAGAGTTTTTACATTGTACAAGGGATGATTTGAATTCACATCTCTCTTCCTCATTTATGACATCTTTCCAACACAATTAGAACTGCTGATGAGCAAGCATCACAGGTTTTTGCTCAGGTACTTAAGCAATAAATATTATGTTAGGATAAAGACTTGGTAGCTGTGCAATACACAAAATGCTTAAATGGCACTGATTTTATGCTTTTATTGTGCAAGACATTAAACTTACTTTTATAGACAGCTACAGAAGAAAGCTACCTGTACAGATTATTCGTGGTGTTACATTTCCTGAGCCTGATTTCAGGTATCCAACAGCCACAGTTTCAGAGCTTCATATAAACAACTCATTCTATTGAAAAAGCCCTGCTGTCTTCCAGGCATTCGACAAGTGGGGAAATTGTGATAGAGAACAATGCCCACCAGGGAATGTACTTGTGTTAGCAGTCTTTTGCCATTTAGCACTTAAATTAGGCTGCAGCCTTTATGTTGAAAAGATAATATGCCCATAAAACAATACAACCTTAGAATCATAGAATCATAGAATTGCCGAGGTTGGAAGGGACCTTTCAGATCATCTAGTCCAACCATCAACCTAACTCTGACAAAAACCATCACTAAACCACATCTCTAAGCACTATGTCTACCCATCTTTTAAATACCTCCAGGGATGGTGCCTCAACCACTTCCCTGGGCAGCCAGTTCCAATGCTTAATAACCCTTTCAGTGTAAAAGTTTTTCCTAATCTCCAATCTAGACCTCCCCTGGTGCAGTTTGAGGCCGTTTCCTCTTGTCCTATTGCCTGTTACTTGGGAGAAGAGACCCACTCCCACCTCTCTACAGCCTCCTTTCAGGTAGTTGTAGAGAGCGACAAGGTCTCCCTTCATCCTCCTTTTCTCCAGGCTAAACAACCCCAGCTCCCTCAGCCACTCCTCACAAGACTTGTTCTCCAGACCCCTCACCAGCTTCGTTGCCCTTCTCTGGACCTGCTACAGCGCCTCAATGTCTTTTTTGTAGTGAGGGACCCAAAACTGGACACAGTACTCAAGGTGGGGCCTCACCAGTGCCAAGTACAGTGGGACGATCACTTCCCTAGTCCCACTCACCACACTGTTCATGATACAGGCCAGGATGCTCTTGGCCTTCTTGGCCACCTGGGCACACTGCTGGCTCATATTCAGCCGGCAGTCAACCAGCACCCCCAGGTCCTTTTCCTCTGGGCAGTTCTCCAGCTACTCTTCCCCAAGCCTGTAGCGCTGCATGGGGTTGTTGTGTCCCAAGTGCAGGACCTGGCACTTGGCCTTGTTGAACCTCATACCATTGAACCTCATCCCTCAGCCCATCGATCCAGCCTGTCCACATTCCTCTGCAAAGCCTTTCTACCCCCAAGCAGATCAACACTCCCACCTAACTTGGTGTCATCTGCAAACTTACTGAGGGTACACTCAATCCCCTCATCCAGATCATTGATAAAGATATTAAACAGAAATGGCCCCAATACCAAGCCCTGGGGAACACCACTCATGACCGGCCACAGTGCAGGTTAGTGCAGAAAACTGCTGTTCAAGATTATTAATGCAAAAGATCAGACTGGCTCCTAGCAGCAGAAAATTATATTTGTACTGAAGTATTTAAAAAGTAGTTGAGTTGTTTGCAGTTAATTAATTCCCCTTTTTAGGAAAATGTGGTAGTTTTTGGTGAAGAGATAAATTAAATAGTGCACCTGATATGGTTTGGTAGTAAAACAACAGTGAGTTTGATAAGTCTGTATTTCAAAGCTGAGGTTTCTCAGTGGTGGTGGTATTAGTCATTTAAAGCCCATCAGTGATATAAGCATTATCTTCCAGCCAAACAAGAGCCGAGGATACAACAGGCCAGTCCTCAGTAAAAGAACTGAAATTGTAATTTATATCTTCCTCAGCCCAGTATATTACCTGTCATCAAGGCTTTAGAGGAAATGCAACTATGTAGTGGAACTCAAAATAATGAACTGGGTCTGCCACCTGCTCTCGTTTTAAAAGAACAACAGAGGGTATTTTTCAAGTTTTATGGAACACCTTTTGAAAATCCTTAGGAGTTAAATTCTAATGATAGCCACTCATGTGTTGTAACGTCCAGCAATCTAGATGGATTTATCTTTCTAAACACCTGTGGAAAAACAGCCAAAATATTATTTCACCTAATATTGATAAGACTTTTAAACTGTATAGGAGTTCCCTCTTAA